>CM024590.1:40663261-41142105 GCA_014182565.1 Eucalyptus marginata | reverse complement strand
ATCACGGTAGTATAACAACACACTTCAACCTCAACGAAGAAATTAAATCCAACCCCGCCCAAAACCGACCTTTAAAACTAACCGACGTTGCAATCCCAGCGGCTCCCGATAATCGACCCGAAACTCAAGCGACGGCCACGGGCTGCTGCTTGGGTGGCTCCAGGCTCTTCTCTTACCCCGCGTCGGCGAAGTCCTCGGCGTTGTAGATGACGGTGATGTAGAGGGAGCAGCTGGGGCAGCGGGCGATGTCCTCGCCGAGGCGGAGGTCGGCCTTGGTGATCTGGAAGAGGTCGCCCAGGGGCAAGGTAGGTGTACGCCTGGAGCTCCTCGTTCCACTCCATGTCCTCTATCTCCACGTCGTCGTACGACATGGCCGCCTCTCTCTCTCTCTCTATCTCCTCTCGATTTCGTCTGGCTTCGCCGGGGCTAGGGGTTTCTCTGCCCGCCCTGCTTTTTTCCTTGGGGGAATCGGCGGCGATGGAGATGGCGTGGGGATGGAAGTATAAGTCGGCGGTGCCCGGAGACGCGAGATTGAATATAGGACTAAAAGGGGCAAAGGTCGGTTCCTCCCTCTTCGCCTATTCGTTCAAATTTTATTTTTTTCATTTGTTGAAAAAAATTCTAAATACATATTTCGTTTATTTATTTATTTACGAATAACCTCTTACATATGTTTATTTTTACAAATATCTTTCTTACACTCCCAGTCGAAAAACCCCCTCCAGATTTCCACTCCATCCAAGGTTTCATTTATTTTGTGAAATTTCCGAAAAAATATTTTCCTCATTTTTATATTTGGTTCGTTTAGAAAAATACTGAAACATTTTCCTCAAAAATGTCATATTTTTGCAAACCAACTCCATTTATTTCACGAAAAATAAATAATTTGATTTTTAAAAATATTCATTAGTGTATGGATAGAAATTTCCATTTTCCATAACTAAGCGGAAATTTTGGGATGTCTTTATACTTATCTCGACCGATCATGTGTCTATCTAGTCTCGTATTTTTCTACAAAGAATGTGGTTTATATAAGAATTTCTTCCGCCAATTTGGCACGAGAGATAGCGAGAAACTCTCAACAATGTTAATATTACTAAAATGACTTGAATGATCTAAATGAGGGGTCCGGATCCCCATTCATAAGAGAACCTCTCTAATTACCACCTACTGACATATTTAGGCGTTCATTGCATAACAAAATTGAGCATCGACCCGAACCCCTAAACAAATATATCTTTTAATTACAATGCACGCCAGGAGCATTGGTATTAATGGTATTAAGCCCACACAAATTGCATTGGACTGTAGCTAATAGCCTCAAGCAGGAGGCCCTGAATTCAAATAAGTCATATGAAGTAGGCCCGCCTGAATTAAAAATTCGGCCAAGCCCGCTATTTCCTCAAGATGGCCGAAAATGTCACAAGCTCAGCACATGGGGTGTTTTAATTTTGGAAAAATTGGTTTATTGGGATAGAACTCGGGGAATAATTGAGCTTTATATTGCCAGATCTTGGGCAAAGGAAATAAGAAAGGGGTATGCTTTATTTATTTATTTTATTTTATGAAAAAAAGCCGAATACAAAAAAATTTAACATCATAAATCTATCATTTCTATTTTATCAACTAATAAAACATGAAGTAACCCGTAGAAAATAATGAAAAACTAATATCCAAGCGCTTAGTAATTCCAAAATTCATAAACCCAGCAGAGTAATTTCCTTTCCGAATTTTATGCTTTAATTTCCTTTGTAATCATATAACATAGAGCAGGAAATAGGGATATTTCCTAATCTTACAAAAGGAGCTCAGACCAAATTCATATAAACATGACACGGGATATACATTCAAGGGAAAGGGAAGAATATTGACTATGCGTAAGGGCGCTACCATCAGATTTGTCGCCGGCCCGTCCCGGTCCGACGAGCAGGTTCTCGTTGCAGGTGCATATCGTCTCCCACGCAGCTGCTGCGCATCGTCCCCACGCCCCTGCACCGGCGCGACACTCCCTGCCACTTGCACCCGCAGGTTTCGTAGCACCGCCGCGAGTTCCTCCCTCGCTGTTGCGCCGTGCTTGCCGCCGCCGCTCCCGAGACTCTTCCATGGCGGCAGTCCAACGAGCTCAGTCCAGCACCGCCAGACCACCAATGTTTTGGCCCGGCGACCCACGATGTGAACATCGGTGCCATCAAAATTTCAGACGAACTTACTTGTGTTTTCGGTGCCTCCAGCTGTTTTTCCGGCAGATCTTCATGGGGACCGGCTCTTGTCATCTCGGGTTGACTTTGTGTAAAAGATGCACGTGTGAATTGTACTAAGAAAAGAGCCTCGCATCAAAAAAATTGATGTGATGTAGAAGCGATTAAAAAGTGACTCAACCATGAGATATGTTGATGGGATTGGATTGCCATTTCACGGGGTGATTATTAAAACGCATATGCGAAGTTTTTAGAGAATAGACAAGTTCAATATTGAAAAATTAATGTGGCGTGGAACGGTTAATATATCATAATTAGCCTACAATAATTTATTAATCCAAACTTTTCAATGAAGATGGGTCAACAGATTCGGACTTGGCTCTCTCTCTTTCTCTTAAATAAAGGTATTGGTTTTCTGCAACACGTTCCCAATAATTTGTTGTGTCGCGCTGGTCCCATCATCCTTGTTGGTGGCCATGAGCCCCTTGCCGTCCATTTCTTTAAACTTAAAAGATTCCAAATTAGGTAATTGCCTAACCTATTCCAATTTGAATGTACGGTTGCTTAATTTATATTATTTTAATTCTAAAATGATATAATTTGAGATTTTAGGTGTACCAAAGCAAGAACTCTCATTTCTGAGTAGTGTATAATAGTCGAGGTTTCAAGATCAGATTTCAATTATCATTATTTCCTATTTTGAATGTGGTGGATTTTTTATTATTTGAGTTTGAATATTGCATGCTATTAAGTTAGGAAACTATTTGTCGACACTCAAAATCGATCCTAATGTTACATGCTTGTCACGAGAGTGGAGGATGTAATAATGAGTCAAACAAAGTTACATGTATGTGGGAATTATTGTTATATGACCGATTATCGACGAATGTAAGGACAAAAATTCGATGATCGAAGGCAAGGCAGGAGACTGCCACGTGTTCAATTGTTAAAATACAATGACAAATATCTAGTGGCCGTTCAAAGCGGCTTGGCGGCAAACTTTAATGGGCATGATTAAAATATGATTTAATATAAATTATTTCCTAAATATAAGCTGGTTATTCACATCGTTTAGATAGTTTCCTATCGCAGCTCTAAAAGATTATCACCAAAAAATAAGATGCATGCTTTACATAGAAGGAGTTTCATCTTTGCCATTATCACATTACCATGTCATAAATTCAATTTCATCATAATGCCTATATCATCATGTTGCCGTGTCATCATTTTCATGTCATTGCATCTCATGTTAAATTAAAATATAATTCCTTTACTCGCCATTAGAATTAGGTTTTACATTATAATTCATATCATGTGTCATTAACTCGATTTAGAATTTGCATAGACATAATTTAAATAGAGTTGCATTCAGAAGAAGAAAAACCCAAGAAGAACTAAATGTCATTGCATTTTAGAAATCATGTTTAGATTATTTGAACATTTTTTTTTTAATTAATATCTTGCAAATATTGGGATGTTAATCGTAGTGAAGTTATGTTTTGCTCAATGCATCAAGGTTTTGCCATAATGCTAGCAATTATTTATTTATTGCTTTGATACATCACATGTTACATTATTGATTGCACACATGTATGATCACCAATTGCATGTTAGTTGTTAGAATTAAAATTTGCCAAAATTGCTTGCAAATTGAAAACAATGAGAAAATATATTGCAAGGGTGTTAAATTTATTTAGCTTAATTCAATCCTTGTATTCATGATATTTTCGGATCGCAAAAGTAAAATGTTCTCCTACAATTTAGTTAGACTACTAATCGACTCACAATAGATAAACGGCGACTCCTAATTGAATTAAATTGCATGTTAAATTGTTTAAATTGAAACTTCAAAATAACGATCAGCACACGCTTAGATAATTCCGTGTTAAGCCTAATTCATCAGCCTTCTTTTCGGTGGCTGACCTCGAGGAAGGTCATGACTCCATCGCAAATCTACAATCCGATCTAAGGGTGAAAATTGATGTGCATTTTCAATAATATTCTTAGTGCATTCCCTTATTGCTTTAAGGCCCAATGCTAAACTCTTGGTAAGCCTTCAAACCTCTCGCGCGCGACCCTTGTACGAATGCCAGGCAGCCTTTTTCCATCCCTCTTGGCCTCTTTGGGCACTGAATGGAGTTATTACAAGAGAAAAATCACAATCCTGGACTCCTCGTAAATTTTCTTCGTTTCTTCCATTGTCAACTCGCCCTTCTTTTTAGCATCCGGAGACATGACATTTCCTCATTAAAAAAACCATTCTCCTTGTCTCTTTCGTTCGTTAGTTCACCCCCAACCTACCTGAAATTCCTAACAAAAAAAGCCACCTAACATTCACGTCATCGCACGCACGCGCGAAATCCCTCCTCAGAGCACCTCCCTCCACACACGAATGATCCAATTCCAAGTCGACTTAAAAAAAAAAAAAACCCATCATCGAAATGGGTCGCCCTAACAAGCCTGAAACATGACGATCGAGCGAGACGGTCGATTTCGCACATGACCCACATGTAATAAATCCATAGAGAAGTTCGAGTTTGACTCGGAAAATTGCAAAACTCCAATCTCCACCGTGCTCAAACGGACGTTAATTAAGAGAGAGAAAGAGAGAGAGAGAGAGAGAGGGGAATATTACGGTGGCTGGGGCGGGAATATGCATGCGGGAGCGAATATGCCCTTCCCGGATGCGGCTAATCCGAAACGCACCGTGGAGCCCTATTTTGCCCCGCCGGTTTTAGCGTTCCGTCGCGGGGCCGAGCGACGTCGTTTCGGTTCGAGCGATGAATATTCTCGAATCGGATGCGGAAATTCCCCAACCGACGCGACACCGAATTGCGAGCTCTCATTTTCATTTTCTTTTCCATTTTTTTTATACACGCCCTAAATTTCAAATCCCCCAATTCGAAAAAGTACGAGCCCTAACCCTAACCCTCCCACCGGTCGCAACCCCTTTCTCTCTGCAATTCACCAACTTTTGATGGCAACTTCACCTCAATCGGCCACCGCCACCGCCGCCGTCGCCGTCGCCGCCGCCGCGACCACCACGAAGACCACCGTGACGACCCTCTCGTCGTCGTCCTCCGCGATCGACGCCTCCGGGGCCAAGCGCCAAAGGCCCTCCCCTGAGCCAGGTCGAGTCGGACTCCACGATCTCCACCGACGACAGCTCCAACGAGGCGCCGATCGCCGACAGGAGGAGCGGCGTCCGGGTCGTGCGGATCTCCGTCACCGACAGCGACGCCACCGACACGTCCAGCGACGAGGAGTTCGAGGAGCGGTCGAAGCCGCCCCACCCCAGCCGCAAGGTCAAGCGCTACGTGAACGAGATTAGGATCGAGCCGCCGCGGCCGGAGCGGCCGGAATTCCAGCCAATTGCGGCCGCGGCGGCGAAGAGCACGGCGGAGACTGCGGGATCGAGGAAGTATCGGGGCGTGAGGCGTAGGCCGTGGGGAGGTGGGTGGCGGAGATAAGGGACGGGAGGCTGAGGCAGTGGCTGGGCACGTACGACACGGCGGGAGGAGGCCGCCATGGTCTACGACAGGGCCGCGCTCCGCCTCCGCGGGCCCGACGCCCCAACTAACTTCTCCAAGCAGGAATGCGGCCTTTCCCAGCATGCTGTTCTGCCTTTTAAGAAGAACAAGCTGTACAGATGTTGTGCTTGATTCCATTCGGTCTTTTCTTTCCTTTTTTTTTTGAATTTGTAATTATGCTGATCTGGTAGTAGGTAGATCGATTTGGCTATGCGCGTCTGCATGTTTCATGTACATGGTGTTTCCCGTGTGTTCAAATCCACATGGATTGTTGTATATGGACGGTGTCGTGGGTTATCCTCTATCCTGTTCATCCTTATTTCCTTGGTCTCATGTGCCCTTTGCCAATTTCTGTGGGAATCTCTTGCTCTCTCCCCATGATCTGATTGTTTATGATGCTTCTGATGCTATCTCTTATACAGTTTGCTTCTGCTAGACATGCTTAGGTGAATAAGATTTAAGATCAAGGGATAGCGGTTGTGAAGAAACTTGCTTTTCGTTCTTCTTGTTCCCTTGGTGACTCGTTCGTGTTTGTTAAGGTATCACACGAACTCGATGCCTGGCGATTTTAAATAGCTGGTTGATTAGGATTTGCTGTGAACGTATGGGGACCATGTTTGGTAATTTTCCTTTTGGCAACACTGAGTTTGCATGTGGCACCTATGCCGCAGAATTTCAAAAGTTATGTTGTTTTGGAGGTTTTATTTTCAGAGAGGTGTTCACTGAATTCAGAAAGAGTCAAGCCATATGTGAGCTACTTTTCTCTGCTCACTTAGGAAATACCTGGGGACGGCAGGACTCTTCATTGGTTCTATAAGTCAATAAAGGGTTTGGGTTTCTGGTTTTATGAGGTGTGTTAGCACATTGATGTACACCAGTGGGTTATTTGTTACAATGGCAACAAATGTTGGGAGTCTGTAGTATGAAAGTGTTATTTTCCTCTTATAGTAGAAGTTAAGGAATTTATTACTCCATCGGAAAGAGCTTGTTCTTGCATATTTTTGCAGGTTTTCCATGAACCATAGTTCTTGTGGTACCTGTAGAAGATTTTCCCCTGCCTGGAGCACGCATTGCAGGGGTGGTCAATGCACTTGAAATGTGGTAAACGTCTTTGTTGCAATTGTAGATCAATGTGACATATTTTTCCACATTGACAGTGATTTGCAAATAGGAAGATACATTTGAGGTCATTGTCCCACTTTGGGAAAAAGGTACATGGGGGTTGAAGACCTGCACGTTAGCAAATCCACACTGGTCTGAGGTGATGAACTTGGGATAAAATTTTTACATGAGCAAGTAGCCCCAGATTTGCAATCGGGGTGCTACCTGCAAGCAACTTAGGATTAGTTGCTTATGACATTTAGAACAGATTGTCAATCTGAGTTTGTATTTTGTTTGGAGACTTGGCTTCTGCAGAACTTGAAAGCCTCTCATCTGCGCCCTGGAATTATCTTGATCGTTTCTTTAGTTTTATACGGAGACGTTTGGACTTGGCATTGCCGAAGTTGTGTTTAGGTTCTTGAATTGCTTTGTGGAGGCGGAGGCTGTGATCCTGCAACATGATACGTGGAAGGTGATGCACACGGGGCCTAATGCTTGTGAGGATATGGCTTTGTCAACTCCAATTGCATCTGATGGGAAAGATACTCTATTGTGGGAAGGTAATCGCAGTGGATCTTTTTCTGTTAAGTTAGCTTGTGAAATTTTCATAGGGATCGACATTCAAGAAACCGATAGGATATGGCCCCTTATATGGAAGTGGAGGGGATCTCAACGTAGTAGAATCTTCCTTTGGCTACTAGCGCATAAGCGTTTATTAACCAATGAATTGAAGACGTCTCGCAATATGGGAGGTAATTCTTACTGTCCGCATTGTGAATCTTCGGTGGAAACAACGTTCCATGTTTTGCGAGATTGTCCTATCATTAGGAACATTTGGGCTGATCTCGTCTCACAAAATTGTCTTGAAGGGTTCTTCTCCATAAATGATTATGAATGGTTGAAATTCAACTTGGCTGACATCGGGAGATTTAACTCCCACTATGATTGGAGTACTATTTTAGTGCAAGTATATGGTTTTTTTGGCAATGGCGAAACAAGTCTCTTTTTCAAGAAAGTTTGTTTTTCTTTCCAATCCTGTACAAGTAATCCTTTTCACACATGAAGGAAATCATTCATGATCAACTTGTCTACAAGTGGATCACGTACTTCTTCCAATATGGCTGCTTGGGATCCTCATCCCTCTAGGATGGATTAAACTGAATATGGATGGAGTGTCTAAAGGTAATCCTGGACTTGCAGGAGCCGGGAGATTATTTTGTAATGAATGGGGAGACTGGCTTGGCGGTTTTACGACATTTCTGGGAATATGTTTGTCATTGTATGGGCAACTATGGATGGAATTTCCACAACAAGGTTTCCACAAACTCATTATTGAGATGGATTTCAAAATTATTACCAAATTTGTTAACCCAGAGAGAGTAGCGGATAACGTTGGTTTTGCATTACTTAAGGATATTAGAAGGTTATTGAGCTCTCATTTTGAATTCAAAATTCATCACATTTTTAGGAAGGTAATTGACCTGTTGATATGCTTGTTAATGTTAGCATAGCGAAGCGTTTGGATACTAAGTTTTACTCACAGTTTTCTAGAGAATTATCTTATATTTTGGTTAGTGATAAAATTGTTATTGTAGACTTAAGACATTACTTCTTCTTAACTTTGTACCTTGTATTTTCACAAAAAGAAAGAAAGTAGGAAGGTGGCGATAGTATATCCAAGTTGACTCTCTTGCATGGATATATACCTAGAGAAGCTGAAATTTCTAAGCATGTCTGTCTGTCTCTCGCTCGCTCTCTCGCTCCGTGGAGTTTTCCTTTCATTGGGATGGAAATGGCGTTAATCTAGGGGGAATTACTTCCCTCGGACCCCCATTTGATATGGAAGGAAATGCAAATGCTGCCATTTTGTTTCAAGATTGCCCTTTCTTTTAAAGAGTGAATAAGAGGAAAGATAATCAAGTCTATTTACGGAATTGATTTCTCGTCTCATCATTCTCAATTCACACGCGTCCAAACATAGGATTTTTGACGTTCCTTCTCTTTCTCATCTCTCCGTTTCCTGATCAACAAGCAAAGATCAAGAAACTTTCGACTATAGACATCCGTTTCTGGAGTCGACTCTTGTATCTTTATTCCCTCTCCTCGCTCTCCAGTGTTTGTGTTGATTTACCGACGAGCTCAGGCAAATTAAGGAACGCTTCATCAGTTGGGCATGAAAGAGCCACTCGGGAAGATAGTGGATTGTGTAAAGAAGAAAAGGGTACTTCTTAGGATGAGTTCGTACTTAAAGTTGTTTTCAGACCCCCAAAAAAAAAAATATATATATATATAAGTATCGAGGATGCTTCCAGAATGTTCTAATCTGCCGGACGTGTCTTTGAGTCAATTAAACCCCTCCGAGTGATTGAGACGTATACGACAATTTGAGTCACGTCAGCCGAGTTGCGGATATCAATCTTTGAAAAAGAGGGATAATGTGCCTTCCGTCCATTTTCTCCTTGTATGGTGGCGTGCATATCTACGACACCCTCTAGAGTCAAAGACTTCGGTGCATCTAATCCCAAGTGCGCGCGAGTGATTACCCGTTTCTCTTTTCTTTCTTTGCAACTTGTAATTCTCACAGCGAGAGGAGCTTGTAGCGACTTAACTCTCTCCACTCGTTCTCGTCACCCATTCCTAAGGCGGAACTTAGAATTTCCAGACACGGTTTTCTGGGCTCTACATCTGGATATCTTTCTTTGCCACGAGGGTCTGATGCTGGTCCAGGTAGCATCCCCCTCATCTCTCAGATGCGGTCACGTGCAAATCGTCAGAATAAAGAGAGAGCCTGCCCACATCTGCTGTGCACCAGGCTGGCCGTCTATAATGCTGAGTATATCATATATTGAAAACAAAGTCTTTCTTTTCTTGCAAACTTCTTTTACTTAGCACCAAATAGAAAAGACCCCAAAGCCTACATATTTCAGGATAAATAAGAGCACCGCAGTTGGAAAGAGCAAGTAACAGCGCAGCTACTTTGTACATCCAAGAGCTGACCTCTCATCTTCAAAAGCTTGAGGTGATGCTGATGCATCAAGCAGTGACATCATAAGGAGAGAGTTTCAAATGAATAGTCTCGTCACTATTCATAAAGAGGACAAGGGTGGAGCACGGCCATGATGCATCACATGGCAATATTTGGATCCAATCTTCTCTGAATGGCAGCTGCAGCCTACAATACGAGTTATTATAATTTCCAAAGTTAGGCACTAACAAAAACATAATTAATCACGGACTCAAAAATATGTACATTCACCTCAAAGTTGCCAAGCTTATATTGGTAAGCCATCTCTTCCCTCAATAGAGCCTGTTCTTTCATTGCTTGTGCCTGGTATCCGGGTTCAAATTAAATAATTAATAAGGTTGAGATGTATAATCACAGAAACAATTAAAATAACTTGAGCTAGATAATAAGTTACAGACTCACCATTCCACCCTGCATCGAAAGCTTCAAAGTTTCAACCTCCTGCTCTTTCCGCCTTTCACGTTCTACCATAAGTTCTTGCCTGGATAGGAGGGGGAGAAGGACAGAAAGGTGATTGATTGCAGTGAGAAACATTACATCTATGAAAGTGGTGAGACAGAGAATTTTTGGTGTTTGAATATGGCACACTTCTTCTTCAAGTACCCGTTAGAGAGTTTGCCACGTCACTTGATAAACCATTTATATGTTAGTACTCTAGCAAAAACTACAGAAATGCCCCAAATTACAAGGCAAGTTGCTTGTACTCTTGCTGTTTGAGAGTATAGGTGCTACTGTGACACAACCATCTTATCTACTCCAACGACAAGGATCAACTCCAATCATTACTAATACATGTACCAAAGCAAATTTTCATGACAAGAAAATCTCTATGTAATCTTTTTCCCATTTCCAAGCCAATTGATCATTTGAAATTGCCACATGTTCATTTTTTTTCACACCCTTTCGGAAGATAACAAAAATAAATGCACGGATAATATTATCGATTGCAGAAGACATTGAGGCCATAATTAATTAATGATATTTCCATCTTTTGTAAAGAGCAGCAACAGAACATATATATTTATAAAATCTAACTTGCAGTAGAAGGACATACCGGCGCTGTTCTTCATCATTGAAAACTGTGCGTTCTTTGGCGACAACCTTCTTGAGACCCTTTTTCAGATCCTTTTCCATTTGGTGTCGGTGATAAGCATCGAGGTTATAATACCTGCAATCAAACACAAGAGGAATATGACTTAAACTCATTGAGTGAAGCATAGGCACCGAATAATCAGAGACGATCCTCCAGGATAATAAGTCAAAACATCAGGAATAATATACTTAGGTTAAAATACTTATAATGAAAACAAAAGGCATAACCCAAGAAATATTACTTTTTAGAAGGGAAGGTAGCTGTGTTATGGTCTTCCATAAACCTGCAAAATAAGTCCATGTATCTTAAATAATGGCAAAATAGTTGGGAGAAAAAAAAAGATTGCGTTTGGTAAAAATAAGACTCATGTCATGTATAAATAAAGTATCTACGCACTCTTTAAACATCTGTTTCTCTTCCCAGTTAGCCAGGCTTTCCAGGTTCACCTGCAATGCAATGCACAAGCAATAGAACATGCATAAAAGATTTCACTAAACTTCAATGAAACGATAGTACGTAATTTCAGAACCAAAATAATATGCATTTGAGAAAACTAAGTTCCTGAAAAGCTGTTCATGTTAGATGACTTGGTTGCAGCAAACATTACGGATAGAAGGAAAAATTGTAGGGAAGTCAACAGCAAAAAGCTTACATATCATAGCCTTCATTTTTCATTTACTTTTTGATTGGGGGGTAGTCGAGGGTACTATTTACCTCAATTAATGGGCAAATGTAGCCAGTAAAATAAGTCTCTGTCCTCAAGTTCAGTTTTTTTCTTCCATATAAGGAGTTCCTCGCTCCAAGAAGCAAGAAAAGTCATATCAAGAGCTTTGGCACTATCTAAAGCTTAAGTATGTCAAGCTCTTCGAGATAAAGTATGATTCGCTACTGGTGCATCAGTTGGGTCACTGGGAAAAGAAAGAGACTTTGATGGGGTAAATGTGTTTTGAAAAGTTTTTTTTTTTTTTTGGGCAAAGTTTGAGGGGTGTCTTTTTTAAAAAAATGTTGTACCCCACTAGAAAAAAGAAAAAAAGAACAAAAAAAAAGAGCACGAGCAGTGTCTTACTCAGGATATACATGCATCATGGGCAGTCTACAGACATGTGCCATCTATCTGGGTACAATAATTAAATACGGAAGCGAAATGAACCCCAAGGAAGTACCTTTTTTACTTCTGCTAACCAAGCAGTGAACTCAGGACGTTTATTCCTGCAAGAATTTAATGTCCATGCATTAGAAAGATCAATAACTTGACGATTAATAAACCATGGAAATCCATGGCTGCAGAAACCATATCTTGACGATTGGCCCTTCCAGTTTAAACATGTAAAAGTTGTAAATAGTTGTGAAAGAGTTTTATACTGAGTTATAAAATAAACTCAAGTTCTGACTTTCATAGGAATCAGAGAGTTCCACCAGAACCTAATGCATTATGGGAGGATTGCCTCACCGAAGGGAATACTTTCCCATCCAATCTCAGCAAAGGAATACAAAGAAAAGATAAAATTTTGATTTACATTTAACCCAACATATACTTCCATTTATCATTGGCATCCTAATCCTAATCAGATTTTAATCCAGTCCAATATTGTCTCATTTCGTGCTTTTGTTGCTAGGAGTCTGAGATTGTCCTCTAATACATCTCCAACAGAAATAGTCAACTAAAACTTCTGCTGTCTGTGACATATAATTATCAAGTTCATCAAATCTCAACACCTGATAAGAATGGACAGAGAAGAGCACAGTGTAAAGCACTGGGTAAGGGCATCTGGGTTGCATAACATGGTATTTAGAAGGAAAAAAGCGAAAAGAGTGAGTATCCTTCTGACTTGTGTCGTGATCCCTAAGTCAAACTCGATCCTCTATTAAGCAGGGCTAGAAGCATTATCTTTGTCATGCTGTCATTCATCACAAAGAGAAACTAACTGAATGTCGCTATTGATGGCACAGACAAGTCTCTCTATCTCCAATGGAGTAATACAGTTTTTCACTTTCACAAGCAACAGGACACAAATCTCACTGCGAGATCAAAGCACAATGGTGAACAAACAGCGAGAGTGGCAAACAATTACAGTCTGCAGTCCAGCGCTACTGACATGGCCATCTCAAAAACAGATTAAAATAGTTTACTTTGTCTTCATCTTCTTCTTAACCACTCGTGCCCACATAATTCATCCAATACCCACAGCAAATAATTGTAAGCCCTAGACAGAAAAGATTAAAAAAAATAATAATAATTAAAAAAAATAAAATTATTCAATGAGGTTCCTTCATTCACACGGTAACCATTCATCATCTATGAAATACGATAAGCAAACTCATTGCAGACATGCTCAACAAAGTAGCAACCTTTTTCCCTTTTTAGAATCGACAAAGAGGCGTGAAATAGCACGAGAAATCGAGTTTCAACCATGGAAGATAGAATCAGTACCACATGTCAGTTTCTCTGATGATCCCGTATTTTCCCCAGCAGTTGGTCACTGCACCCGTTTTGCCTCTCTCGGCCCTCTCCTTCTGTTTACCCTTCTTCCTCTCTTTCTTCTTCTTCTCCTCCTTCTTCTTCTTGCTTCTCTCTTCCTCCTCTCCTTCATCATCGTCTCTCCTCCTCCTCCTCCCCCTCTTCTCCTTGTCTTTCTTCCTCCTCTTCCTCTCTCTCTCCTCCTCCCTCCTCCGTCTCTCTCTCCTCTTCCTCCTCCTCCTCCTCCTCTCCTCTTCACTCTCGCTCACTGAATCCGAACCCTCCGATTCCGATTCCGATTCCGATTCCGAATCGTCGGAGCCCGACTCGCTACTGTACCGTCGCCGCGACCTCCTCCTCTTCGTCCTGCCGCTCTTCCTCCGTCTCCCCTCCTCAATCTCCTCGGAATCCGAGCTCCCTCTGGTTTTCTCGCTCCTCCTGCTGGATTTACGTTCTCCGTTCCCCAAGTCTGAGCTCTCCCTCGATCTCTTGCTGGTCTCGGAGCTTTCGCGCATTTTCCCGTCGGTCTCGGGAGCTTCTCGGGATTTTCTCCGGGGTTTCTCTCTTCCCCCTCCTCCTCCTCGGACGAATAGTCTGGCCTTTCTCGCATTTTCTCTCGGTTTCTCTGGCTCCGGCGATTTTCTGGGAAAGCAAGAGGGAAAGAAAGGAAAATCGGGACGCTCTTTCCATCGGAGGGTTTATTTAAAAAGCCCATGAGTCGAGGCCCGACAATTCCTGGGCCACAAGTTGCTTGTTTCTTTCAAAACTCCAAAAATTAACCCATACACTTTCCCTTATCACATCACGTGCCACCATGTTTTAGTTTGTTGGTGGAAAAATGACATAAATGGTCAATGAACTTTGACTTGATATCTAATGTGATCCTTAAATTTTTAATTTTTTTAATGTAATTCATGAATTTTATTCCAATATCCAATACAATCCCCAAACTTTAATTTGTTTCGATATGTTATTAAACTTTTGACACGCGTTAAACTTTGCCCTTATATTATATAAAAATATTCAATATTGTTCGTGGTCTTGAATTAATGGAAGGAAAATTTATATAATTCAAGTATTACATTGAATATGTATAAAAATTTCGGGATCATATAGAACAATTTAAAAGTTTAGGGACCGTATTGAAACAAATTAAGAGTTTAGGAATCTTATTACACATTAAGCCAAAGTTTATGAATCATTTATGTCATTATCCCTTTGTTGATGAGTCAATCTTAATCAAAGGTAGTGGTAACCACAATTTGCTAAACATTAGCTTCATCGATCCTAAACCGAAATTTAGTTGGAGATCAATTTTACAAAGGACACAAAGAGAGAACTTCCGTAGAACTATCAATAATATTTAACTTTGCATAAACGCTTTCCATGGCATTGGACTCAAGGGTGAAGTAGAGAGAAGGGAAAATTGGGATGGTAATTTTGTAATTTTCCATTTTTTATTAGTTTTTTTTTTTTGCCAGGATTTATTTTATTAGTTCAAGAATTAAATATTGGCTTACACAATATACAATTCAGCTATCCAGGAGAAACAAGAAATCAGCAGTATTTGCATCAAACTATGGCAATGAGTAGAAACCGCAAAAGAAAAGTGATTTCTTCGAAGTCCACTGAATCTATTCTGGGAACAAGTAACCACACAATACTGATATCATTCACTTACAACAAGGAAAACTAGGACAACAGCAATGTGATTGACACTAGTCTTTTTCCCCATCGCCCTTCCATGAATCCTGGTCATGCCTTGTCTACTTCGATGGCTGGTGCGCATTCAACATTACATTTTCTTCTTTCTTCCACGCATCAAAACACTTTCAATCATCATCCGCCTTTTCCTTGGCATTTCATGGTGCGTGTTTACTGCATTGTGTAACAGTCTCCTGCATCACTGGATACATAAAAGCGAAAGCAAATACTGACCGTCACTTCTCTGCTGCACTTCCATCCAAGTATAGAGAATGAATGCTTTCCCTCGTTGTAAGTCACCAATTGCAACTTGAAAAGTCAGTGAATGTAAAGTAGCCGCGGGTGTTGTGAGGTGAGGGACGAAGCAGTAGCAAAGGAAGTGGCAGCAATGTTTTATATAACTGCTATTAGGTACAGTGGTTCATCCCTCAGTCTGTGAGGAAAAGGAGCTCTTAAAGAGACCCGGCAACAAAGTCCCTGGTAAAAGCAAAATTGAAAGTGCTAACATGGAACATTATAGGCATGGTCTGATGGAAGGAAGGACAGACCATTGAATTTGCTTACTACGGGAAGGCTAGTATATTTTAGCATAAAAGATATACCAGAGAGAAAGAAAAGGCCCAGATATACCAAAACATCGAACATCAACAAGCAGATTCAAAGATATACGCCCCGATTTTCTGAATCCTTAAGGCAACCATTTTGTTTAACAAATCCAACCTTTTCCTTTTAAAGATTCTCCTCTTGCATAATATCCTCATTGAAGCCGTCAGCACTGACTGTCTCCAGCAGATCGATCGCCTTTTGATCGAAGGACGGTATAGTGTTCAACGAACTAAGAAAGGATTCTACTTCACTTGCTCTGTTCACTTTAACCCAATTCAGTATGATTGAGACCACCAGGCTTTTGGGTCGCCATGCTTCGCGTTGGGACTGTAAAGCCAGGGCTTCTTTCATGCACTCAAAAGCCTTCTCCATTTTATCGTTGTCAATGTAACCTGCTGCAACAATGGACCAACTATTTGGTATGGGAGTCTTCCCTAGCTTGATAATGTCAAGTAGCATTTGCTCGGCCTTTTCAGGCAATCCCTTCCGACAGTATCCAATGAGGAGGGTATTTGGCACGCGGAAATCATAGAATTCACAAGACGCTTCCCACTCACGAAGCAATTTCTCAGCCTCTTCAATCTCCCCAAGCTTCACCAAGGAACCTAGCATAGTAATGTAATCTTTGTTAGACTGCCTCTTGCGCACTGCTTTTCTAAGGGCCCACAACCTCTTCACTTCCTTACAGTTCCCAAGAGCTGAATAGAGTGAGATTAAATGGTTATATCCAGGTGAGTCTCTTTGCACATTCTCCTCGCATTTTCTCAGATAAATCAGAGCTTTTTCTTTGATGCCAGCTTTTATGAAATGATTAGCCACAACTGAATAAGTGGACCAGTCCACGGACACGTGCTGGAGGCGCTCCATTTCTTTCAGAAGATCCTCCATATGATCCATATCAGATCTTGCACCGTAAGAATTCAAGCAAATTCTGTAGGTGAAGTTATCAGGAGAAATATTGGCTTCCTTCATTTCTGAAAGCACGTTGGGAACCTTTTCGAGCTGGCCAATATTTGTGTAGAGGCACATTTCACAATTGTACGTCAGAGCAGATGAAGCATAACCCATCTCTTTCATTTTTCGCAGAAGGGAAAGAGATTTGTCGGTAGCGCATTCCCTGACATAACAATTCAGAAGAGCACCATATGTTTTCTCGACTTTGTCTTGATCCCTTAAGTTATTAAAATAGCTTTCTGCGACATCCAGCCCTTGAACTTTACCAATTAGATCTAGCTTCAGAGCATGGTCCGCAGGCGTTAATAACCCTTCTGTCTTGCTGCTCATCCACTCAGCAACCTGTGTGGTGAGAAAGAAAAGTCATTACAGAAGAAATTTTTTATGGCCGAACAAAAACTCAGCATCTAAGAATCAAAAGCTCCAATATTCCAAAAAATTCTGCATATGCAAGAACAAAGTATGAATCTTGAGTTTACTTCACTTTGTGGGTCTATGCATAGGGAGGGCAAAGTTGACTGTGGATGATGTTAAGTGGATAAAAACAATTTGTACAAAAACAAGAAACACAGAGGACATGAAAATAATCCTCTGTAAACCACCGTATTGTCCTCAGAAAATGATGCAAATTCGGGTAGCTGATTAGTGCTCAATCTATTTTAGGAAGCAACTACCAACATAATCTCTAGCTTCATCTGCTTATTTATCCTAGAGTCCAAAGGTCGGTCTTACTAAAGCAGCACTTCATAAGCTCTACCCTCTCATCGAAATTCTGTTATTCTTGGACATAAGGCATGTTGATGTACTCTCGAAACATGGCATTCCCGTCCACTAAAGCCAACCACCACGCGGCATTGCATTACAATTTATGGATTTCCTTTTTTCCCTTTCAAAATGACAACATTTCGCATGTAAGATTGGCTTGGGCGAATGAGAAATGGTCATTGCTCCGCAAGCATCTCGACATTTCTCCGACAATCATGGACATATCAAACAGGTGCCCACTAAAAAGCATAGCACGAGAATGAACTCTTCAGTACTCCGGTATATACATCTTGAAAAATTATAATAAAAAAAAATTATGTGCATTTGCCTGTAAAAATTTAAATTTTACAAAAAAAGATTTGAGTGTTTCGACCCACCAAAAAAAAAAAAAAATCAGTCCAGACAGTCCCTCGGTCAGGGAGCATTAACCATTACTTTTCTGCACTTCCTCGCAAGCAAGAGCTACCCATCGCTTCATCAATGGAAAATGACATAAGGGAAAAACCCAAAAAGAAGAGAGAGAGAGAGAGAGATCACCTGAAGGGCGTGAGTATATCGCCTCCGAGATCGGAGGTCGCGAATGATGCGCTTGAGGTCAAGACCCTTGACCTTGTTGCCCTCTTCGACCCACTTGTTGAGAACCGGCACGACGCTCTGCTTCGGGTCGCCGATTGGACTGATTCTGGAGTACAGGTCCTTGTTGACGAACCTCCCGTAGGAGGAGTACGGCCTCATCAAGAACGCGTTGATGATTCTCGAGGGGTTCCGACAGCTTTTCAGGACACCGGCGAAGCATCTCGAGGCCATCGCCGCTCCGCGAGACTGGAGCTTCGCTATGGTGATATAGGGTTTAAGCTTTGACCAGAAGGGGTTTGACGAGAAAGGGACGAAAATTTATGTTCTTGACCTCGTACCGTGGGCAGTTCTTCATTTCGACCCATACCTACTGCCGCGTCTTTCATTTTAGTCCTCTATCCCAGTATTTTGCCTCCAAATTCGTGCCCCAGATGCCACATTCTCGTTCTGGCAGGGTTCAATTTGTAATTTTCACAGATGAAATGGGAAACAAATGAATGCATAGGGACTAGAATGAAAACACCCGAAAGAACAAGGTGCATTTTTCCCCCTACTAAAATTCAATTCATCGCTTGCCTGCCACGTGAAGCAAGGGAGGATCCATCCGGCACGACATAGGTCAAACAATACATAATTATGTTTTGTACCAATTTAATCAGATTCCAGGTCCTTAAACTTCCCCAGTCCGCTAGAGGAAGTGATAAGATCAAGTCATGCACGGATCCGCATTTTAATATTTACGGGGAGAAGATGGCTTCGCTCGGTCCAAAGACAGATGCATGCATTTTCCGAACCGAAACGAAGCACGGTAGTTGAATAATACGAGTGGACTGACTTCTGTCCTCCTCAAGTCTTTTCTATATTTCCCTCCTTCTTTCCTGTCCTCGTACATTGAAAGTCTTGCATCTGCTTCGTCTAACTCGTATGGCGTCACCAGAGAACGGGGTGTTTTCTTCCGCTATAGCTCAAAGCTTCTCTCTCTAGAAATTTTGCTAGCAGTGCAGCGACTTCTTTAGCCCCCGCTTCGACTTGGCTCAAGGTACTCTTCTCGTCTGTACTCTCCAGTTTTTTCTGAAGTGTCCAATTTCGTTGCATATGTAGTAGTAAACTTGTCTGCAGAGATGATGATCCTTGAGGTGCCTTTGCCCTTAAAATTTAGCAGAAACGATGAGTTTGTGCGTTTGCAATATGTGTTTGTGTGTGTGGGCACGTATTATTTTGTATATATGATCTTCAGAGCTTTGTTTAGCAATATCATAGGCCAAAGTGATTGTGGGGGGGTCGGAAGGAACACGGAAGAGGTTGACTTACAAGTTGTTCTTTCCGTGTCTTAGGAATGGAACCGTCAATGATACTTGGCATTTTCGAGCTCATAAAAGTTACACTGGTCTTGGCCAGAAGATGCAAACACTTCTTTGCGAACTGGACAAGTTAACTGGTAAGGAAGATGAGGTAGTTTCACAAGTTAAAAACGAAGAATGTAAGCTCGGAAGGAAGCGGAAGAGAGACGTTGATGACTGGATACGAGACGTGAAAAGAACAAAAGCCAGAGTGTCATGCTTAGAGCGAGAAGTCGCGGATAGAAGATGGTATTCCTACGTGAACTTAGTAAATAGTGTGAACGAGTTGATCAAACAGGTGGATGAACTTCAAAAGCAAGGTGAATTCACATGTGGACTCACACTGATTCCGGAGGACAACATTGGATATGAGCTTCCAACAGTGGAATTATCAGGGGATGCTTTTCGGAAGAATCTGAATAAGGTATTATCTCACCTCAGAGATGACAAAGTGTTGAAGATTGGCATTTGTGGAATGGGTGGTGTTGGGAAAACAGCCCTCGTCACCCACATCCACAATAATTTACTAAAGGAAAGCACCAAGGGGAAGGTCCTTTGGGTTACGGTGTCCCAAGAGTGCAGTGTTCATATGTTACAGGATAAGATAGCCAAATGTCTAGACCGTACCCTGTCGAATGTCGACGACCAAATTCAACGGGCAGCGGAACTGTCACACTTTCTGAAGAGAGAGACATGTCCTTATTCTGGATGACGTATGGTGCTCGTACAGTCTAGAAGAGGTGGGAATTCAGCTTGGCTTCAATGGATGCAAGTTAATTCTGACAAGTCGATCCTTACACGTGTGTAAGCAAATGGCGTGCAATGAAGTGATCAAATTGGAGCCTCTTCCTGAGGATGAAGCCTGGAACTTGTTCATGATGAATCTTGGACACGCGATTGTCTTCTCTCCAGGAGTGGAAAGTGTTGCACGATCTGTCGCAGAGGAATGCGGGGGATTGCCTTTGGGGATCCTGGTGGTTTCAGGAAGCATGAGAGGACTGACAGACATCCAGGAGTGGAGAAATGCGCTAAATGAGTTAAGAGAAGCGAGATTTAATGAAGACTGTATGGAGGAGAAGGTATTTAGAGTTTTAAAGTTCAGCTATACACGACTGAGTGATCTGATGCTGCAGCGGTGTTTCTTACATTTTGCACTATACCCTGAGGATCACCGAATATCAACAGAGAACTTGATACGAGATTTTTTCATGGTCGGATTGCTAAGCGATTCCAGAAGTTGGGAAGTGGAGTACGACAGGGCTTACACCATCATTAATAAGTTAGTCAATGCGTGCCTGCTAGAAAGAAGTACAATATCGAATGCTTATTATGAACGCAACTATTTGAAGATTCATGATTTAGTTAGGGACATGGCTATAAGTATGGTGCGCTCCCAATCAATGATAAAATCTGGGTTGGGTTTGCGAGAACTGCCAAGTGAGGAAGAATGGACAGAGGACTTAGAGAGAGTCTCTTTAATGCATAATTTCATAAAGGAGATACCGGCAGGGGTATCACCAAGTTGTCCTCGGCTGTTGGCCCTCCTCATGAATAATAATTACTTCTTGAAAGAGATCCATGGTTCGTTCTTTAGCCGCATGCCAGCTCTAGAGATTCTGAACCTGTCTTATACGGGGATTGAGATGTTGCCTGAGTCTATCTCTGACTTGCATAACCTCAGCGCACTATTGCTGCATAAATGCGAGAAACTAAGGTACGTGCCTTCGTTGGTGAAACTGAGGGCGTTAAGAACATTGGACCTATCTTGGAGTGGTATTAGGAAAGCTCCTGCGGGACTTGAGGGACTGGTGAATCTCAGAACCCTGGATGCTGGCTATTCAAAACTAAAAGAAATGCCCGAAGGAATTCTGCCCAAACTCTCTCATCTGAAACAGCTTGATCTTAAGAGTGCGGACAAGAGCTTGAAAGTGAAGAATGCGAGGGAATTAATTAGCCTGAAAAGGTTGGAGAAAGTGAGGTGCAGGTTTAAGGATATCAGAGAATACAATGCGTATGTGGAATATCTAAAGCTATGGGATGGGGATGGCGGTCCCAAGCAGTGGGAACTAATAATGCCAATTGTATACAAAGAGGAGAATGCCTCCAGGGTCTTTGGTCCTCCGATCTGCAGTAAAACTGTGAGGCTGGGCGCATGTCATGTCAAGGAAGGAGGAGGTGAAGAGCTTCCTCTGTTCCCGAAAGGCATCGAGTGTTTGAGCATCAAAGATCCTTTTGATGGCATGAGAAGCTTGATGGACATTCCAAGCATCGCAGACTGTAAGTTGAGGGTATGTGGGCTAAAGAGAATTCCTGGGATGCAGCATTTGGTGCTGTTGTCCTCGAGTTCTCCTGCAGATTATTACGCTCCTCTGCAAAGCCTCGAGTATCTGAAATTGGATGCGTTAGATGACCTGTGTGCTCTAGTCGAGGCAGTTGCTGCTGCTGCTGCTGCTGCCAGGCCTTTGCCAGGGTGGATATCTGAATGTGAAGGCTTTTGGGCTCTTAAAACAGTCTACATCTACAAGTGCTGTAAAATGGAGAACCTTCTGACGGACACGCTCCTGTCCCTCCTTGCAAACCTAGAAAATCTTCACATTCAAGAATGTGAAGTGATGGAGGAGGTCATAGCAGCGACCGAAGCAGATGATCTTACTTCCACTCTAAGCCTCCCCAAGTTAAGGACCTTATGTTTAAGGGATCTTCAGGCACTGAAAAGCATTTGTGGGAGGACGATAATGTGTAATTCTCTCCAATATGTAACACTACAACAATGCAAGAAGCTAGAAAGGATAGCACTTCATGTGAGCCTCCCTCATGACGGTGAACTACCTGGTGGCAAGGATAATTCTCTTCGGGCAATTCATGTTGGGAAAGATGAGAAGGAATGGTGGGAGTCAGTGAAGTGGGACAGTCCCCTGGACAAATCCCTCCTTCGGCCTTATGTCCGATACAGATGACGTTGTGAATCGGAAGCATGCTACTGCAGTAACTTGGCTCGGGAGGACGTGGTGCTGTGTCGTGTATTCTCCGTTGCTGCAAGCTATCAGTTCCTCTGCTTGCTGTTCTCGACTCGGAGAGGGTGGTGCTCAGAAATGAATTTATATATCTGAACACATGATTGTTTCCCTCTAGGTTCTTCACTTTTGCATCTAATGTAAGAACGTATGGTTTATGGCAGAGTATGATCTGTTCACTTTTGACGCCTCTGTCTTTTGCTCGTCTGTCTTTTGAGCTCCACTTCCTGATCCATCGCAGCTAGAATCATCTATAGCTTACCATTCCGTGCCTGTCGATACTTTCCTTCACCAAGTGGCGAGCACATTCGTTCGACTGTTTCGCCGCATTCATTGCGCGAACTCAAATCCACGTTTGCCAAAATTCAACACGTTCACGCATCGCATCCCGGTCACCAATCGAAGACCCAAACCCTGTGGTCCGAACCGACCACCTCGAAAATCACGTCTGCGGTCGGACTCGTCGTTTCGCCTTCACTCCATCTTCGAGTTCATTTTCCCTTCATTTTCGTTTTTTCTTTTGGTCAGACCTCCGTTTCGTTTTCAAAGTGGTTTATTAGTACTTTTTTTTTCCGGTCGAAGGTTTTATAATACCTAATAAGTAATAAGTGCTTTTAAAAATCACTTTTTAAAAACACTCGAGAAGCCTATGCTTACACATATTTCCGGTTCTCTGTTGATTATTCACTGGTCGTGAGATACAACGTAAGACTAAAACGTCGTTATCTATTGCACACCCGAAACATTCAAACATTTTATTATTAAAAAGGCTATGTTTCCCTTCTTCATAAAAGATGGACTCTTTATTATCAAGAGTCCCTAAACATGCGCGTCGTGAATGAAAGCAATGGCGTGACGAGAAACAAGTTAAATCATTATATAGATTATTGGACAGTTCTGCCATTGAATAGGGCAAGAATCGTCCGTGCCAGTAAAATGTGAGAAGAGCTTGCGATTCTCAGGGCCCATGTTAACGAAATTTTGACGAACTTGTTAGATCAGCAACACTTTCAACAAAATACCTATAACCAATGGATCGTTTTAAATTACTTCATTACTTCAATAACTTAGCGGTATAAAATTAAGTAGCTCACACGTGTTAAAAGTTAATAATTTTCACAGAAAATTCATTTGATCCCACTTAGCAATGTTTATGTGGTTACAGGATCCACGAAACATTGGAGAAGAGAGAAGAGATTAGGAAGGAAAGGAATTCAGAGAGGTCATGCGCTCTGACGAGTCACCGGTCAATTGAAGAAAGAAACGAAGGGAGAGGATGGGAAAAAATTCAAGGAAAAATTCCTGAGTTAGTCACATCAAGTGTATAACAGAGCCAAGGGATCATTGACTCTCTCTTGCAAGGCCGGCAAGTCAAACAACATCCTAGAAGCAAGTGGATTGGCTTTCTTCAGCTTTATCTCTTTCCTGGAAATCGAGCCTTTGGATATGATTGAGGTTTCCTGATCAATAGATACTTGGTGGGTCAGACCGAAAACGAAAGAAAATGCCATTTCATATCCACAGAAGCTTTTGCTTGCTTCTCCACAGCCTACAGGCCCTTCTTCCCTGGAATTAGTAAGCCTGAATCGAGGTACACTAGCTAAATCTATGCTCAGAAGTTCATCATCCGAATTTGTTCATTACTTGACATAATATGTCCAGTCATGGTGATTCCTTGAGTTAAAGAAGAAGGTAGTTTTTATATTGTTGTCAGCTCTCGTTTATAAAGTGACTGGGGCATCTCATGAAACACTCAGAGATAGCTGATGCAACCAGGCCTGCGGGAGCTCGGCTCCCCTATATCCAACATATTAAAAAGGAAAAACTTCATTCTCCCGATTATCCAGGCATAAAGAATCTTGAAAATATAGACCTCCTGAATCGCAATATTTGTATACGAAATTATTGCATGTTTTGATGATGTTCATGTCCCTCAGCCCAGAAACATCAGTAGAAATCCGAAGCATAAACCTTGGGATGAGAAAAAGAAAAAAGTAATAAACCTTAGGTGGTTCACCCAATGTTTTTTTTTTTGGGTCGCGACAAAAGTGAGGAATCACTTTTGGATCATCACAAAATGTGATCATGATGTCACCTTTTCTTTTGATCGAGATTATAAAACGATGGGGAACTTGATACTTTTGATCTAAAGTCATTTGCCTAGTCCTCGGGGAGATCAATTGGTGTGCATATATCCACACGACTATGTAACTAGGAAAGATACCCTTCAATAGGGGTTGGAGTTTGGCTGCACAGAGAGCAACCCAACGTGTCGAGTCGACAATGTTCGATAGACCGATCTGCCTTAATAACCGAGCATTCGTGAACAATTTTCCATTTTTTTGAAGACTAGCCTTATCATTGGGACAGTTCATACTATAGATCCCGACTGATACCGTCGCGTGTTCCAAGGAAAATAGCGATCTCAACATAGTATCTGTTCCTCCCATGGCACGACAAGTTGTGATAGATGCTCTAGCAAGTGGTCTAATTGGGTACCTGCACGAGTTCTTTTCTTTTGCAATCAAAGGCGGAATCGCATAGATGTAGTCGTGTGTGTAAATAGACATGTAACCTGGAATATATTTACAGTAGCCAAGGAAGACTCCTCTTGATCCTTTACTTCTTCTTCGACATACCTATCCATAGCAAAGAGGACAAAATCGTGCCTGCTCGGGGTGCATGAGATCGCAACTATCTAAGGGCGGTTGTGCAGTTGTGCTCACTGCACTCAGAAAATGCTAGTACGGCTCGACAAAAAAGATGATCCAACCAAAATTGGTAAAGTTCACATGCAGTCGAGCTACGTAGCACAATCACACTTGAGCTTCATCCACTTTCATTAATATATACAAATACGGGCAAGATATGTATTGACTACTGTATTGTATGCGCCATACGCGAGTTGGACATTATCACATCCCTTGGATCATGCATGTCCTACATGACCCGCACAATTTAACAATTCAATAGTTGTGGTGAAGTGCGTGCATAATGTACCCACATCACCGAAGAAAAATCCAATTCTCTTGCACTACCCGTATCTGACATACGGGTCAAGCAAGGACTTGGAATGGGGATGGTTCCACACCACCGATTTCCACCATTCCTTCTCATATCTTGAAATATCAATTTCTTGTAGACAATCGGAAGGAGGTTCCCCATCTTGAGGGAGTTGCACAAGGAGAGAGATGCATTCTAGCTTCGGACATTGGCATAGGGATACTCTTCGGAGAGGACAGCTTACTGTCGCCCTACATATGCTTTTTAGTGCAGGCAGACCCACTAACTCTAAGGTCTTCTTCTTATTGAGGGATAGAGCGGAAGCAAGATGAACATGATTAGCCTCACTCCTCGTATAGCTCCCACCGGTGTCCCCCTCGTCCTGACACTCCATATCTACTTCCGTCATTGCTATGACCTCCTCCATTTGATCACACCATTTGATAGAAAGCTCCTCCAGGTTGGCAAGGACGGGTAGCAACACATGCGTCAGGAGCCTCTTCATTTTCTTACAATCATAGATATAGAGTACCTTGAGACCCCAAAACTTGTTACCTTCATATAGCACTCCTGGGACTGCAGGTGCAGCAGCACAGAGTTCTTCCTCAGCTAGCACATGTAGATCCATCATGACTATGAGTTCGAGAAACTCTAGGCTTGGAAGAGGAGAAGATGAGGATTGTGACACTGACACCACATACTTCATGCTGTGTATTCCCGCCAGTGTGCACCTCGTCAGCTTTGAGTTTGTTATGCTTGGAATGTCCGTTAAGCTCTTAAGCCCATCAACTGCATCTCGGATCTCCAAGTGCTGAACATCTTTTGGGAGCATGGGAGGGGGTTTAGGTCCATCCCCTCTGACACAACACCCATGTAGCCTCACTGTTCTACTGAAAATGGGAAATGTCACAAAGATGTCATTATCAATACCCCTAGGACCTTCAAGTAACTTAAGTTTCCACTCTCTGGGACCGCTGGCCTGTAAATGTTTCACGTACGAGTCATAGCTTTGGACATCGCCAAACTCGCAACTCAGCTGCTCCAACTTGGTCAAACTCATTATTTCCTGAACCTGTACTGTCAAGCTGTTGCACCGACCCTCAAGACAAAGGGTTTGCAGGTTAGAGAGTTCTGGCAGAATTCCAGGAGGCAATTGCTTTAGTCTCGACGCCCCAAAATCCAGGCATCTTATATTCACAATTCCTGCAGCCCGGCAGGCACTTCTTCAATCCCACTGCCATAGAGATCCAACGTTCTTAATGCCTTCAGTTTTGCCAATGAAGGCATGTGCCGTAACAATTGATAATAATTAATTTTTTGTTTTCTTTTTCTAACATAGATGAATACCGAAGATGGACATGTTAACTCATCATTTTTAAAAATCTAACTTGGCATATAATAATCCTCGTCATCAAATAACATATGATTTGTCATCTAAGCAAACGAAAAGATAACATTGAACATTTGCCAATAGTTTAGGGACTATATTGAGCAAGTTAAAAGTTCAGGGATAACATTATATAAGACAATTTATGTCTTTTTTTTTTTTTTTCCAAAAGACAAATTAAGAGTTTCTTGATTAATTTAAACATTTCTTGATTGAAAGTAATGTTTTGGCCCTGAGCAGCTCTTTAAAAGGCTCAAAGGGAAAAAATAGGTAGGAGATTCGCCTTGAGGTGAGAGACCTCATAATGTCTCCTTTGTATTTCCAAAGAAAATTATACTGGTGGGAATTAGAGAGGTGTTGAGCGTGCAGGTATAAGAAATGTAGTCGTGTCTGCTCATCTTGATAATCAGGCAGGCCGGGCAGCCCCAACATGAGAGGTCAGACTCTCTGCGGTCTGGTCAGGTAAACCTGTAATTGAACACGAAGGATCCAAGTTGTATTCCTGATTAATTTAAACATTTTTAAATTGAAAGTAATTTTCGGTGCACCTAATAATGTTTGTCGTGTCTGACTGCTACTTTCTACTTTTTTTGGCCGCATTGTCTCCTTCCTAGTGCTTTCCTTCCTTCCTGGCAAGAAATTTAGATCAGGAAAACTGTGCTGGTTGACTTGAAGTCACTGCTCTGTTTTATCAAGTCCTCCGAGGCCATAAAGCAGTTTCCGCTTCTCCAAAAACCTAACCCATCCAGTTGCTCTCTCTATATGATTTGAGCAGCAGTATCACCGTCCGTCTTCTCTCTTTGCATCCTGCTCGTCGGAAGTTCTTCCACAAGTATTGGTGCGGTTGGCTCCAGGTACGCTCGTCGTTTCTTTCTTTAGATAGCTAAAGCCCACTTCCTTTTGCACGCATGATTTGTGAATCAATGAGCGGAGGTTGGGTGGGTTTGCCTTCTAGTAGCGTTATGAACTTTTAGACAGAGTTGATCCATCCTTGTGTTCTTGATCTACTGGAGTCGTCCGAGATTTTTGATGTACGAGATTAGAACTTAAATCCTTTGTTAAGTTGTTGTTTTCAGAAATTGATTTGGAAGAGAATAAAAAAGAAAATTGCTTGTTTTTCCCGAAAGCAACTTCAAAATCAAGATAACTTTCTTTTTTTCTCTTTTCTTTTCTTCTTTTCTTCCTTTTGTCGGTTGGCCTCAGTGATGGCTGGCAGCTAGATGAGGTTGGCCTCGCCCAGATCTGGCGAGGTCCAGCAAGCTGGCGAGGTCAAGCCTCATCAGGCCACCGCGAGGTCGGTGTTGCTCGCTTGTGGCTAGACGAGGTTGACCTCACCCAGTGTTGGTGAGGCTCAGGCCAACGAGACTCGGCCTTTCTGGGGTCGATGATGCTCCAGCGAGGTTGCCGGTCATCATTTGGCTAGTTGCCAGCCATGGCGAAGGTTGGCGACTCACTAAAGGAAGAAGAAGTAAGGGGAAAAAAAAAAAAAAGAAGAAGAAAAATGTAATAAAATTATTAAAAAATTAAAAGAACTTATAAGTCACAAAAGAATTTGAGGATTGTACCAAATACATTTCTATATAGGGAATATAAATTTTGAATACTTACCAAAACCCTTCAAATGCTCGGAAACTTGTCAAGAAAAAAAAATCAGAAAAAATCATTTTTGAACGTAAATTATTTTCGGGAACATAATGGTTATCAAACTTTTGATTTATTCAACGTGATCTTTGAATTTTTAATTTGTTCAATTTAGTTATTGATTATATGAAAATATTTAATGTTGTCCCTAATCTTGAATTAATGGAATGAACATTTTAAATATTTTAATATAATTCAGGGACTACATAGAACATATATCAAAAGTCCAGAGATTATATTAAATAAATAAAAAGTTTAAGGACAATACTGAACACTAAGCTAAAATTCAAGGATCATATTAAATAAATTGAAAGTTTAAGGATTATTATTTATTTATTTTTGGGTAAGGTAAGGATTATTTATATCTTTATCCCAAGAAAAAATGGGCATGTAAACCGCAGTTTGGTAAACAAAAGACATATGTTTGGGTTGTTTGCGGTAGATATGATCTCAATAGAAAGATCGCATTCAAAAAATCAATCTGATCGAGAATCTCTCTTTTAAAGGTTTTGGGTAAATTTGTCCTTTCAGGTTGCAGGAATGGACACGGTGACAGCCTTGGTTCAAATGGTCCGTCCTTACACTTCCGCTAGTGTTCGTGGGAAGATGGATAACCTTCATCAAAAGCTGGAGAGACTAACTGGCAGGGAATCTGACATCCTTACGGAAGTTCAATATGCAGAATCAAGGCTCGGACAAAAAAGGAAGAGAGAAGTTGAGGACTGGCTGAGAAATTTCCAGAGATTTAAGGGCGACATCTCGGGATTAGAACCACGAGTTGCAGCAGGGAGAGTTCTTCAACGGGTAAGCTTGGTGAATCAAATAAACCAATTGACCACGAAGGCGGAGGAACTTATAGATCAAGGTGGATTTTCTGGCGGGCTCACACATGTCGAAGAAGATACCAGGGCATATGAGTTGGTGACTAAGGAGTTAGTTGGTGAGGCTTTCGGACAAAATCTAAATAAAGTGCTGTCTCGTTTGATGGAAGATGACGCATTGACCGTCGGCATTTATGGTATGGGTGGAGTTGGGAAAACAACCCTTGTCACCCATATCCATGACCGTCTCCTAGAAGAGGCAAGCGCTCCGAGGAAACTATGCTGGGTAACAGTGTCCCAAGAACGTGATGTTCTCAAGTTGCAACAAATGATATCGGAATGTTTTAACCATGCCCTGAGAGAGAAGGAAGATAAGATCAAACGGGCTGCTGAATTGTCACACTTACTGAAGAGAGAAAGCACTGTCATCATTTTAGATGATCTATGGCACAGTTATGATCCGCAGGAGGTTGGGATTCCACTTGGTGTGAATGCATGTAAGTTGATTCTAACAACTCGGTCCTTGGACATATGTCGGCAGATGGAATGCGATGAACTGATCAAGTTAGAGTCGCTTCCTGAAAATGAAGCCTGGCAACTGTTTGTAAAAAATCTTGGACGAAGAGTTGTTTTCACTCCTGAAGTAGAAAGTGTTGTGAAGTCTGTGGCAAAGGAGTGTTCAGGATTGCCTCTTGGGATCGTGGTGGTTTCCGGAAGTATGCGAGGGAAGGAGGAAATTCACGAGTGGAGAAGTGCTCTGAAAGAGTTGAAAGAAGCAAGGTTTGAAGGAAAAGGCATGGAAGATACGGTATTCGGAATATTGAAGTTCAGTTTCATTCGCCTGAATGATCCGGTTGTGCAACGGTGTTTCCTGCATCTGGCACTGTACCCTGAGGATTTTAAAATTCCGACAGAAGACTTGCTGCGAAATTTTGTTTATCTCGATTTCTTTAGTGACTTGAAAAGTCTCGAAGCACAGTATGATAGGGGTCACACCATTGTGAATAAATTAGTCAACGTGTGCTTGCTGGAAAGATCATGGTTTATCGATTCTGAAGCGTTGAAGATGCATGATTTAGTTAGGGACATGGCAATCAATATGATGGGCTCTCGATGCATGGTGAAAGCGGGGCTAGGTTTGAGCACACTTCCAGCGCAGGAGGAATGGGTTAAGGACTTGGAGAAAGTGTCCTTGATTCAAAATTCAATAGAAGAAATCCCAGCAGCGAGACAGCAAAGTTGGTCTCTGCCTCGACTTTTGGAACTTCATATGAGTGGTAATATCTTGACAAGCATAGATGGTTGGTTCTTTGGTTGCATGCCCACTCTTCAAGTTCTAGACCTTTCCAACACGGAGATTGAGATGTTGCCCAGCTCAATCTCTAACCTGGTGAACCTCACGCATTTGTTATTGCGTGATTGTTACTCATTACGGTGCATGCCTTCATTGGCAAAACTGAAGGCATTAAGAACGTTGGATCTCTGTCGCAGTGGGATTGAAGAAGTCCCTGAAGGGCTGCGGGAATTGGTGAATTTAAGATGCCTGGATTTTGGCTCGTCAAGACTAAAGCAATTGCCTCCTGGAATTCTGCCAGAACTCTCTGAACTGCAAACCTTTCGTCTTAATGGTCAGTGCAACAGCTTGGCAGTTCAGGCTCGGGAAATAATGAGTTTGAGCAAGTTGGAGAAGCTGAGTTGCAAGTTTGGCGACGTCCAAAGCTATGACTCGTATGTGGAACATTTACAGGTTGGCGGTCCCAAGGAGTGGGAACTTGAGTTAGTTGGAGGTCCTTGGTGTAATATTGTTCCCATTGTGGGTGTTCCCACTTTCAGTAGAACAGTGAGGCTACATGGGTGTTGTGTCAGAGGGGATGGACCTAAACCCCCTCCCATGCTCCCAAAAGATGTTCAGCACTTGGAGATCCGAGGTGCAGTTGATGGGCTTAAGAGCTTGACGGACATTCCAAGCATAACAAACTCCAAGCTGACGAGGTGCACACTGGGGAAAATACATGGCATGGAGTATGTGGTGTCAGTGTCACAATCCTCATCTTCTTCTCTTCCAAGCCTAGAGTTTCTCGTACTCATAGACATGATGGATCTACGTGTGCTAGCTGAGAAAGAACTCTGTGCTGCTACGCCTGCAGTCCCAGGAGTGCTACATGAAGGTAACAAGTTTTGGGGTCTCAAGGGACTCACAATCTATGATTGTAAGAAAATGAAGAGGCTCCTGACGGATGTGTTGCTACCCCTCCTTGCAAACCTGGAGTTGCTTTTTATCGGAGAGTGTGATCAAATGGAGGAGGTCATAGAAATGACGGAAGTAGATATTGAGTGTCAGGGCGAGGGGGACACCAGTGGGAGCTATATGAGGAGTGAGGCCAATCATGTTCGTCTCGCTTCCGCTCTATCCCTCGATAAGATGAAGACCTTATCGTTATATGGTCTTCCTGCACTAAAAAGCATATGCAGGGCGACAATAAGCTGTCCTTCTCTCCAAAGAGTATCCCTACACAAGTGTCCGAAGCTAGCATGCACCTCTTTCCTTGTGCGACTCCCTCGAGATGGGGAACCTCCTTCTAATTGTCTACAAGAACTTAAGATTCAAATAGGTGAGGGGGAATCGGCGAATTGGATCCATCCCCTTTCTAAGATCTTGCTTAACCCGTGAGTCAGATACGAGTAGTGCAAGAGAATTGGGCTTTTCTTCGGTGATGTAGGTACATTATGCACGCACTTCACCACAACTGTTGGATTGTTAAATTGTGCGGGTCATGTAGGACACGCATGATCCAAGGGATGTGATAATGTCCAACTCATGTATGGCACATACGATACATTAGTGAATACATATCTTGTCCGTATCTATATATATTAATGAAAGTGGGTGAAGCTCAAGTGTGATTGTGCCGCGTAGCTCGACCGCATGTGGACATTACCTATTTTGGTTGCATCATTTTTTATGTCGATCCATACTAGCATTTTCTGAGCGCAACGAGCACAACTGCACAACCGCCCTTAGATAGCTGCGATCACATGCACCCCGAGCAGGCACGATTTTGTCCTCTTTGCTATGGATGGGTGTGTCAAAGAAGAAGTAAAGGATCAAGAGGAGTCGTCCTTGGCTACTGTAAATTTATTCCAGGTTACATGTCTATTTACACACAAGAGTACATCCTTGTGATTCCCCCTTTGATTGCGGAGTAAAAGAACTCGCGCGGGTACCTAATTAGACCACTCGCCAGAGCATCTCTCATAGGTTGTCGTGCCATGGGAGGAACAGATAATAGGTTGAGATCGCTGTTTTCCCTGGAACATGCGACGGTATTGGTCGGGATCCTTTGTATGAATTGTCCCAATGATAAGGCTAGTCCTCAAAAAAAAAAAAAAAATGATTGTTGACGAATGCCCTTTTCATTAAGGTAGATCGATTTATCGAACATTGTCGATTCGATTGCTCTCTCTACAGCTGAACTCCAACCCCAATTGAAGAATATCTTTCCTAGGTACATGGTCATGTGGATGTCCGCACACCAATTGATCTCCCTAAAAACTAGGCAAATGACTTTAGATCAAAAGTATTGAGTTCCTCGTCAATTAATAATCTCAATCAGAAGAAAATGTGACATCACAATCACATTTTGTGATGATCCAAAAGTGATTCCTCCCTTTGATCTCTCTAAAAAATCATTTTTGTCGCCATAAAAATGGTTCACTAATCTGATGTACTTTGATGATAATTTAGATCATATACCAAGTACTTCCCCATGTCAACTTGGTCATGCTCCCTTAAGCTATTGAATCTTTTTAACTAAATTTTGACTGCAAGAAATAAAATTATGCACCTTTGTTGTAAAACAATTTTGCCATATGCAAATCACGTCAACGTCACATCAGGCTCTTCCAACCCCTTAGTGACGAGGAATTCAAAATGAAAAGAAAAGTTGAGGGTTGAATATGGTGATGAAATGTAACACGAAATCGAGATTAATAATATGACCATCACAACATGAGATTTAATATGAAATTACTTTCCATGTATTGATAAATAAGCCATTAGAGAGAGAGGGGTCGGTCTTTGTGCAAGCGCGCGTAAAAATAGAGGGATTGGTAAATTGGATGAACTCATGAATTAAAAATAAATAAATAAATAAGAGATTGTTAAGAGGATTTTAAAGCGAAATAGAAAGAGAAAATGGTCCACGGCCCTGGCCACCGCGCGCAAGGCCGACCCACACATGGCAGCAAGGTCTGCGACAAGTACCGGTACGCTTGGCTTGACTTACACTGGTAATTTCCTTTTGAGATTTCTAAACTCCAATTTCATTTGCATGTTTTACTTTGTCATCAAATTATAGAGGAAAGAACCACACCAAGTCTGTTTGCATTTTAGTCTGGAGATATGATTTTTGCATGTGGGCTTTGCCAATAATGAGAAGTAAAACAATCGTCTAATTTATTGGGAAATTTCCCATGAATTCGAAGAATATTTCCCAAAAAAATCCAAAAATGGGATGCAATTGCTCTTTACCATTATTAGAAAATTTTAGATTGAGATGATCCATATTCTCCTCTAGTCTCGCCAAAAGAAAAAAAAAAAAAAAAAAAAAAGAGAGCCAAAAATGGACTAAGTTTTATCTCTTGATCAAATCTGGGATGCAAGGTATAACTTGGTAAATAAAAGCGATTGACTTTGTTTAACATACTAAAGATATAATAGATTCTCCGTAAAATAAGACTTTGAGGACTCTGCAGGTTCAATAACATGCTTGAACTCAATGCACATCCTGGATCCACGAAACATCAGAGGTCATACGCTCTTCTGAGTCACGGGTCGATTCGAGAAACTAAAGAAGGGGAAAGCAAAAGGAGGGAGAGGATGGGTAGAATTGAAGAAAAGATTTTGAGTTAATCACACCAAGTGTAGGTGATATATAAAGAGCCAAAGGATCATTGATTCTGTCTTGCAAGGCCGGCAAGTCGCATAACATTCTAGAAGCGGGTGGATTGACTTTCTGCATGCTTCTCTCTTTCCTGGATATTAAGCCTCTGAATATGAAGATTGATGAGCGTTCCTGATCTAAAGGGATATGGTGGTCAAAACAAAACAAAAAGAAAATGCCATTTTATGTTTCCGCAGAAGCTTTTGCTTGCTTCTCCACAGCGTACCAGCCCTTTTCTGGAAGTTCTTTGAGAAGGATTTAACTAGCTTGAGTCGCAGTACTCTTGTTAGTTATATGTACAAAAGTTAATCATCCAAATTTATTCACTTTTTAATTTCAGGATATGTCCAGTCATGTGATTCCTAGAGTTATAGAAGGAAGTTTTTAAATTGTTAAATTGTTATCAGCTCTCATTTATGTAGCAATTGGGCCATCTCATGGAACACTGAGAGATAGTTGATGTAATAAGGCCTGCCTGGGATTGGCTCTCCTATATCTGACATAATTAAAAGGCAAAAGTTCATTTTGCCGATTATCCAGTCATAAAGATCTTGAAATATAGACCTACTGAATAACATTATTTGTCTACATGAAACTAATGCATGTTTTGATGATGACCGCTCATGTGCCTCAGCCAGTAAACATCAGTAGAAATCCAAAGTGAAGATAAACCTTCAGTTTGGGTGGAAAGTTTAAGTATATGCATATGATCTGTTTCCTGTTAGCATTTTTTTCATTGTTTCGGTTTGGGTGAGAAATTTTCCATACTGAATCCAACACCACTACCTCTAATCATGCTCAAAAGAAAGAAATCCCGGTCTCCATGACTCTGGTATGAGTTCAAGAATTCTGTCCACTCTGTCTGATTCAGCTTAGTGGTTTTAACTGATGTTTGTCACTGTCGAAGCTTCTAAGTGGAAAGGTTTCTCCACTCAAGAGTGCATTGTGACCTGTGTCCGGGTTGCTTAGCTAATTAGACTTGTCCATAATAATCTCCTTATTGTCAGACAGCAAATCAGATTTAGTTGTGACTCGTTTTAGCTCAAGTTGTTTAACTATCTTCCCAAAGTGGCGCACTATTAGTGACATAGACCATCGCTTGCTTTTATGTTCTCTTGGCTGGCAAAGTAAGATCTCATTGCATATCTTTAACAGATACAATGGAGGTTCAACGTGTACATGAGCTTCAACTAAACTCTACAGGAGGATGGAAATGTTATCCCAATCGATATCAGTTGTTTTTTGGCTTAGTAAAATGTATAGTGTTGATGGCAACAACAGAATGGCATTGAAATCAACTATAGATAGAATTTCTCTTCCACGTTGGACTGCTAAACTTGTCCTTTTTCAGGTAATAGAATGCAATGAGGATTGGAGCTTTTGGTATGGGAGGTTTCGGGAAGACCACTCTGATGACACATCTACAGTATAAGCTTTTGAAGGCACATAACACTAATCAGATGGTCAGTTTGGTGGTTGTGTCCCAAAAATATAGCCCAGACGAGCTGCAATACGAGATTGCAAAATGTCTGAATCTTGATCTGTCAAATGTGGATGATGGGGTCCATCGAGCTGGAAGATTATTGTACTTCCTTAGGGAAAAAAATTTGTTCTCATCTCGGATGATATATGGAATATGTATGATCCAAAAGAGGTGGACTTTTGCTAGACGAGAACGGCTGTAAACTGATCCTGACAACCAGGAAGGTGGATGTGTGTCCCCAGATGGAATGCCAAGTTTCTGTCAAAGTAGAGACTCTCCTTGAGAATGAAGCTTGGCACTTGTTCATGAAGAATCTACGGTGTACAAAAGTCTTCCCACCTGAAGTAGAAAATATAGCAAGGTCTGTCGCACAGGAGTGTGCAGATTTGCCTCCTGGGATTGTGGTGGTTTCTGAAAGCATGAGAGAACGGAGGACATCCATGAGTGGAGAAATGCATTAGAAGCATTGAAATAAGCAAACTTCACAGAAGGATGCATACAAAAGGTGTTTGGTGTTCTGAGATTTAGCTATACTCGACTAAATGATGCGATGGCACGACAGTGTTTCCTGCATATGGCATTATATCCTGAGGATTACACGATTGAAAGAAGTGAGCTCATCTGGTATTCATGGATATCCGATTGACACACAGCAGAAGTCAGGAAGTGGAGTACCACAGGGGACATGCATTGGTGAATAAATTACTTAACGTCTGCTTGTTGGAAAGTGTGAAATGCATAAGCATCTCTGGACAAGAAAATAGAGGAATTGAAGATGCATGACTTGCTCAGGGACATGGCAATCAACATGATGAGATCTATGGTGAAAGCGGGTTGCCTTTGAGAAAGATACCTGAAGAGGTAAAATGGACGCAGAATCTGGAGGGAGTCTCCTTAATGGGAAATCTCATTGAAGGCATCCCACAAGGGATAGAGCCTAAGTGTCCTAGACTCAAGTTCCTTTGCTTGAGCAATAACACTTCCTTGAAGGCATTACCTTGATGTGTTCCTCCAGAACATGCCTGCTCTCCAAGTTCTTGATCTATCTTGGACAAAAATCAAGTGTCTGCCAAGTTCAACATCCAACTTGAAGAACCTCATTGCACTGTTGCTCCGGGGTTGCAGGGAATTAGAATTAGTCCCGTCTGTGGCAAAGACGGAGGAGTTAAGAACTTTAGATCTGTGTGAAAGTGGAATCCAGGGTTAGAGAGATTGGTAAATTTAAGCGTTTTTATTTGAATGGTTCAGAACTAAGGAAACTGCCACTTGGAGTTCTGCCGAAACTTGCTCACCTGCAATACCTCGGCAGTAAATTATATGTGGAAGGGAGATGATGAGTATGAGAAACTTGGAGGTTTTAAAATGCAATTTCGCTAATGAAAATGAATTTAATCTGTACACGGCATATCTGAATGATGGAAAAGGTCCAAAGAAATGGGAGTTGAGACTGGGATGTGTTGATAATGATGAGGCTCTAAGAGGAGGCGTGGAAGATTATAGTAAAATCGTGAGATTAAGTGGCGTTGCTCATGGATGGCATGAATAGCTGATAATTGAAAGGTTTGCGGAGGATGACCCGAGAAGCCTAATGGACATCCCAACATTTCACCAGGTAACCAGCATGAAGGTCTGCATCATTGGGAGAGTTAAATCCATGGAGTGAGTGGTTCCACTGTCCAAGGAATTCCTCCCACACAAATACACCCCTCTTCGAAGCCTCAAGTTTCTAAGACTATATTCACTTAGAGGACCTCCGTGTCCTGGTGGAGGTAGAAGAGAACTTTGCTGCTGCAAGTGCATTCCCACGGGCACTATCCGAAGATAATACCTTCTGGGGTCTGAAAAAGCTTGAAATTAGTAAATGCTGCAAAATGAAGAAGCTGCTGACGCACATACTGCTGCCTCTCCTCACAAACTTGGAGGTGCTTTCCATCCAATGCTGCAGCGAAGTTGAGGAGCTCATAAAAGTGACAGGAGACAAAACTTCTGTTTTAACTCTCCCAAAGTTAAGGACTTTAGTGTTAAGGGATTTACACACGCTGGAAAGCACATGTAACAGCTCAATAGTCTGTGATTCTCTTGAGTATAACACTAAAAGGGTGTTGCAAGCTGAAAAGGATACCGCTCCATGTGTGCCTTCCCCAGGAGATGGAACCACTTCTTCTTATCATTCTTTTGCAGTTAGTTGGGTGGGAGAAAGTATTCCATCCAGCATTTATACCCCATGATATATGTTCATGTTGTGTCACTCGTTCAATAGATAGATCATTTTCACGGCGTGTTCGAACAGTAAGCATGAATATTTGACTCAGCGAGTGACATTATAGATTGTTGGCTTGCAGCTGTGACATTAGGGTGAGAGTTGGAGTCAGTCATGCTCTGTACAGCCATGTGTTCCTTTGGCTATGGCGTCAAGTCGTCCAGAGCTTCCTCTTCTCCTTGTTCACTTGTATCGAGCTCATGCTCCCCTGGCTCGACATAACTGCGTTTCTTCATGCTTATCTTTATTTGATGACTCTAAAGCAACAGCGGTATAGAAGCCAGATATAGGAATATCCGTCAACTTTATAGTTGATATTCACACATAATAGGCATTAGATCCTGACTATGTTCTAAATAAATAGGTTTCATACTGATGGCTCAAGATATCATCTGGGATCAAGGAAAACGAGTTAGATGAGTTCTGCTATGTTAAAAATCCTATTCAATCAATTTACAAATTGCACTAATATTCCTAAGGTGGTCACAACGTGAGACAACGATATCTCATGATTTGTGAGAGTAGGTGCGAAAAAGTATGGCCAAGAGCTTCTTCACCATCTGCAGGGCTACAAAATGGAAGCTCTGCCAGAGTGATTCAAAACTTCCATCTCTAGGACGGTTTACTCAACTTTCTTTTAGATGAAAAACGAAGCTCGGGGCTAAAGCGTGTACAGGTTTAGAGGGGTAGTTTTGACTGAGCGGACTGCTTCAGCATCAGCATAATTTTGATAATTTTTCTCAACTAAAACCGTCTACGTAGTGCCGAGTAGCAAATGAGTAAAATGAAACTGAATCCTGAGTTACTATTCATCTGTCAATTCCTATCCCGGTACCTCCAATGTTTGTACTAAACCTGACTATAAATTCCGCTGCCTTTTTCAAGTCGTTTTGCATTGTAAATTTTAAGATTGCAGTCTCTGAAGTGGGGTGCGATAGAAGATACAAGAGTATAAAGAATGACAGAAAGTCTCGAGAAAAAATCACCATGAATTTCCATTTGGCTCCAATTTCTAGCATCTTTAAGTTTCCTATCAACCTCATCTCCTTCTCTCAATTCCATAGGCCTCGTCGTACAACACCACGACACGCGTGAAATTGAAAGATAACACGGTTCTAAGGCCTCAGCTTTGTCCCCATGTCTCCCAAATCTCAGCCTTCTCCAAAATTTGAGCTTCTGGGGTTTCCTAATGTAAGTGGCCCATCAATCCGACTGGTTCTATCAGGACTCGGGTTCCACAAGAATGTTGCGCACTCAGAAAGGATCTCACTCCTTTCACAATTCCCTGATCGATGGTAGTTAAGCTTGTGCCAGAGCTTCTGTTCATGTAAGAGAGTTCGGAGAAAATAAAGAAGACTGGCGGTTATCGCTGGACTAAAGCCATCCCCATGCGGAGGCTTGTCTTCCATACTGCTTCGTCTACTTGTTATTTGAGATGTCATTAGGACAACCCCATTTTTACCACCCCTATTGACAACATTTGCTCTCTATGCAGCTAATTCCAAGTTCCAACCCACGTTACCTCTCAATATCATCCGCCAAACATGGAATAAAATAAAATAAAATCACTCAAAATCACAGTAGAAGCAAGCAATGAGAGGTTGCTGTTACTTATGGAGAAGAAACCCTCTAAAGAAGAAACCTCTCTTGACCACGCAACAGAACTATGCATTTCAAGCACTCAAATCTTTTGCAATTTCTGTGACTTAAGATTTAAAATAACAGCATTGATTTACATCCCATTGCGGAGTTTTGGTTTCTTCTCCCCTCCTCATTGAAAAAAATTGTCAAATAATAAGATTCTGGATGACTGTCAAATGGTTGAAAACTTAAATGATGCAAAGTTAGCCCCAAAAATAGAGTCATCAGCCATTAGAAAAAGATGAAGAAATCATGAGTTATTAAGAAAAGCTGAGTCATGCATCCCATTCAGGCATTAAACCAACTGAAGTCCTGAAACCTACAAGATCCAACAAATAAAAACCCGCTCAAGAAGCGAGCTTCCTCCATTTAACGTAAGAGGCGATTATCACAAAACCAGTCTCCTAGAACTCTCAAAAGGCACACAAGCAACAGGAATATTCTCATGAAGACACAGCACAACTTCTTCTAGATCTAGAATTACTGTGGTGCAAAGAGGTAGACCATCCTCTGAGAATGTACTAAACTCCCAAGTAACGTCCAGCTGAATATAGAAATATTGGTTACCAGCTCAAGAATCAAGACTCTACTACTCTTTTAACAGCTAAGATTTCCTAATACTGAAGCTCGGACATACTTTCGGCACCAAGTTGCAAACACAAAGGTAATGCACACACATATGAGCAATGGAAGAGCTGGATACCAAATTCACTAGATGATGTTATACAGCCGATATTGACATTAAGCAAGTAGATAATACAGCCCCACTTCACTATACAGAAGTTGAACAATGCAGCCATCAGACAGAGAAAACACAGATTTGACAAAAGTTATGCTTAACTTTATTTGCTGCAAGGGCATCATCTCATGCTTACTACCTTTACAAGAATTTCTCAATGCTAGTGGTCAATGTGGACTTGGGAACAGCACCAATAACAGCATCTTTCTTCTCACCACTCTTAAATATCATGACAGTCGGTATGCTTCTGATGCCGTATCGAGTGGCAATTGAAGGGCTCTCATCAGTGTTAACTTTGTAGCACTTCAATTTCCCTGCATACTGCTTTGCCAATTCATCAATGACAGGGTGGATCATTCGGCAGGGACCACACCATGGAGCCCAAAACTCAACCAGTACTGGAGATTCAGACTCCAAAACAAGCGATTGCCATGTCGCATCAGTCACACCAGCCACTACATCAAAAATAAGAAATGACTGTTAATGCTCGAACATATCTCTTTCTGAATCACTCTTCCAATTTTAGAGTGGTGACCATCTCAGTTCCTCTAATCCATAACAAAATGCAGACCCAGAAAGCAAGATATGGCCTTAACCTTTTGAAATTTGCCTAAAAAACAAGGATTTCTCGTTTTCCACAGCAAACTTGTGCATATACTTGGCACACGAACAATATATAAGAGATCCCAAATTATGGTTGCATCAGTATATGACAGATCCCCAGTCATGGCTGCAATTTTTTCCATTTTCAGAATGTGCCCATGAAGAGCTTTCCAGAGAAGTTTTACCTATACTGCAGCACTATAGAGATTTGCAATGTGCTTATGCCGAGCTCAAGCTAAAACATTCAACAATTTCTGCTTTAGTGATTGTTGGTTATGAATGAGTTTGTTGGCGACGATTGCCCTAAAGTTCTAAGAGTTTTCATTTCCTCAAAACCTATGATAATCTCATTAATGATGTAGATTAGCGAGGGGATGCAATTATACGATAATATATATCCATATTGGTACACCACAATTTCCATTTCCTCTAACGAGAGAGCACTGTATCCAAGAAAACCGAACCTTTCTTGTGCAATTTCTTTGGCATCACGTCATTCATTTGCAAAAAGTTGAGAACTGGAGCCTTCTTTTACACAAACAATAAGAATTACGCTGGTTGGCTTCAAGTACACAGCTGAGGCATCCTTTTTTCGCCGCAGACATTAGTACTAAAGGTGGGTCTAGCAAAGAGCTCATCCACACATCAACAGAGAACTCAAGCGACACTTTTCATGCCTACTGCAATCATTTTGTGTAATCTCTTATAGCACAAGCTAGTTCGTCCACCACTACTAAGCTTTCAGTTCCGCATAATTGAACTAGGACGAGAGACGTTAAGTCGCCAAGCAATCAAATCAATTTATACCGACGAATATACCGGCGACAAATGAATCGAAGAACGAGTTCGGGTAACTCCACAAACAAGAGAAAAATCAGAGAAAAATACCGATATCATCATTAAAAAGAGAAAAGGAAGAAATGGCGTGAGCTTGAGGAATCCAACCTTCAACCGCAGTATCCTGAGCCTCGCAGACAACGGCCGGCGCACGCCTCGGGCGCTGGCTCGGAGATCTCAGCGACCGAGCCACCGAAACCGGCCCGATCCTCAACCCGCTGGCCTGCGGGAACGTGGCCGATCGCCGGCGGCCGGCGGTCGGGGCGAGGGAGGACGCGGAGGCGACCGGAGAGAGAGCGGCGGCGGACGCCGCGCCGGAGGAGCGGGGCACGGCGAGGGACTCGAGCACGGCGGCCATGGGAGACGGGGGGACCGGGAGGCGCGAACGGCGAAGCGAAGAGACGTCACTGCGAAGGGCACGAAGAAGAAGAAGAAGAAGCGGAGAGTGGAGAGATTCTTTTTCTAGAGAGAGAGGGATGTGTTTGGCTGGCGTTTGTTTGGAGCGTAGCGATGGAGTGGATGACGAGATCGGCAGCGGATGAGGATGAGGGTCACGTTTGGGAAACCATCGCACTGATTGATTTTGGAAAAATCACAAAAATGACCCTTGAACTATGACTCGATGTAATAACGGGGTTAATATGATGTTTGAATTTATCGTTTGGTATCATCTTTGAATTTTAACTTAGTAGACAATATCAACTTGAACTTTTAATTCGTTAAATGTGATCTCTAAAATTTTTATATTTATTTAAATTAATCCTTAAATTATATGAAAATGTTTAATATTATTTCTAAACTTAAACGATTAAAATATAATATTGGATATTTTCATATAGTTTCAAGATTAGTTTGAATATTTATCAAAAGTTCAGAAATCATATTATATATTAAGTCAAAGTTCGTGAATTATTTAAGTTATCATCCCGTTGATTTTTGGCTTTATGCGAGGACATTGGAAAAAATGGCAATTCACAAAACTCACTACTTTCATGTTTCACCTGCTTCTTTATTGTTCCCAATTATATCATTTTCTTGCTTCGTTCGACTCGAGCATTCTTCCTTTTTGCACTAAATCCACCGCAGTCCAGGAAAAAGTGACAAGGTGGCATAAATTCCGTACTTTTCTGTGATTCTATCAATTCAATATTTCGACACCATTGATTCCTAGTTTTGAAATTATAAAGTCATAAAATATTTTAAATCTTAATGACTGCCCTATATACTTTTAGGCGGTCCGGGGAATTTTACTAAATTCTAACGTGGATCAATTACTTATTTATTAGTGTAAGGAAAGATATATGGTTTTCTTTATTTCTATGCAGGAATTGTTGCTGCTAAAAATTTTCTACCCTTACCAGTTTTTTTATGTGAATTGAGAAATACAACAACTTTAGCAAAGAGATTTCTTTTGTCGAGAAAAAAAATGGTAAAAATGAAGTGTTGATCCTTCGGGCATTGTTTGGAAGTAAGAGGCGACCAAAAAAGAGAAGAGAGTTACTGAAAATTTAACTTTTGTCCCTCCTCTACCTTGGCACGAAAGTTATAAGATTTTACCTTATTTTCTCACCCAAATCCCCCCCCCCCCCCCCAATATATATATATATATATAGCACTAAACACAAAACCATTAATACCTAAGGTTCAGTTCATTTTGTGAAAAATAAATAAGTTGAAAAACATTTTAATAAGCGATGCAATTGATATTTTTTAGAAAATATTTTTTAGATCATTCAATTTTTTTCCCAAAAAATTACACCTTAAGACTTTGTTTATTTCGCAGAAAATGATTTCGAGAAAGTCAATTTTTTAAGAAAATGATAATATATATATTTTTTATGTTTGGCTAAAACCTAAGAATGAATTGAAAAATATTTATCGTTATTTAGTATGGAAAATCTAATTTGACTTTTCTAAATAAAATTATCGTTTTAGGGTAAAATAAATATAAACTATTGAGGTACCATTAACTTGCACATGGGTAACTAGGAACCGGGTATAAGCACCAAAGTCTTGATTTTGGCCTCGATGGACCTTGACTCAAGTGCCAAGATCAGGGCAAGAGCACCTACCTTCCAAGCTTGGCCTTGATGGACTGTGGCATGAGCGTTGAGTCAATGGGCCCAAGTGTGGGCGTAGGGTTCCAAGTTTGGCCGCAACAGACCTGGGCACAAGCATTGGGGTTCCAGACCTGGTCCTCCATAAACCCTAGATCAGGTGCTAGGGACCCAAACTCGAGCACCAAGGACTAGGGAATGGCCTTTGTAAACCTGAGCTTAAGATCCGAGGGCTAGAGCTTCAGCAACGAGGACCCTCACCTGAGTATTAGGGGACTAGTATCAAGATCCATGCTTGCCTTTTGTGAACCCAAGCTCAAGTGTTGGGGCATTGGTTATGGACACGAACACTAGAGCTTTAGGCTTCAGCTAATGGTAGGGGCTCAGGCATGGACATTAGGGTCTCAAGCTTAACCTCAATGGACCTAGGCGTGGGCACTCGGAACTTAGGCATGAGCATCGAAGTCGCACACCCAACCCTAATGGACTAGGGCTTAGGCACCAAAGACATGGTGCATGGTCTTAAATATCAAGGACTCAAGAATCAACATTAAGATTCATGTGCATAAGCACAGAGCTTCAAATTTAAGCCTAAATATCTAATCATATTTTGAAAAATAATTTTCGATTTTATAAAGAAAAAATTATTTATCTGAATTTAATCACTTATTTTTCTTGGATTATTAAAATATTTTTCGTTGATTTATTTTTTTAAGCGATTTAAATATTTAAAAACGAGAAAAATATTTTTCATGGAAGAGACGGACTCTGGACATAAAAATCTTGCGTGATCAGGGGTCGGACGAAAGAGACGAGATTAGACAAAGTCAACGAGAACGGCCGCACAGTCTCTCCATGCTTCCCTCGTGTCGTCATATTTTTCTCCGTAAAATGCAGTCTTCTTTTCAAACCAACGATTCCTCTCCTCCCCATTGGCATTCAAACACGTCCCTGTCTGTCTGAACCTTGGCACGACTCGTCCAAGCGACAATCACAGAATCGCACGACCCGTCGATGTTTACCATATTTTTATAAACCAAAGTTATTGCTCTCTCTCTCTCTCTCTCTCTCTCTGTATTTGCTTTAGTCCTGGTGGAGTGGGTGGTCGTGGTACTCCAATTAGGGGTGTCAATAATACCCTACCCGACCCGACCCGACCCGACCCGAACACGACCCGAACACGAAACAAGTTTGGTACATGTTTCGTGTTCGGGTCGTGTTCGAGTAACAAATATAAAACAAACAAACAAACGTGTTTCGGGTTGGGTCAAGTTCGAACATTGTTCGACCCGAGAAACACGTTAATTCTATATTCTAAACACGCAGAAACACAAACCCTTTTCCCCAAACACAAACACATACCTCGTCGGCTTGACAAAGGAAAGCGACTCGGCTCCGCCTTCTTCTCCGACGAGTGCGCCTTCTTGTGGAGTCTGCTGCCGCCCTCCAATCGACACGCCTCCGCCCCGCCGTCGCCGTCGCCACCCCTCGCCTCCGCCTCGCCGACGCCGGAACCCAGCCGCCGCGTGCGGCCGACCATCGTCGACGACTCGGGGACTGGGTTCGCTCAAGCGCTCGCTTCTCGCCTCGTTTCCAAGTCCCGGCAGGTGAGGAGCCCCCCTGCAGATCCACGCGCCTTCCCCCCTCGATTGGAAACATTTTAAGGGGAATTTATTACTTCTTGCCTTGCGTTTTTGTTGTCTGCTGATTTTCCGTTCAGGCGATTGTTGATGATTGTTTGTTGCTCTTCGTTGCGGGGCGATTTGATTCGGCGATTGTGTTTTCTTGAATTTTTAGATTCTTGTATTAAGGAAATTGCTTTTCTGATGCAGCATCTACTGGCGAAGATTGTGCGGAGGAGAGCTGGGAAGCAGCATCTACTGGCGAAGAAGAACACCAAAAGGAAGTTGCGGTTGTCGAAGTTGGTGGGTTCTTTTTTTTTTTTTTCTGTGGATAGGCTTCGCCTGGTGTTCGAGTTGTTGCTATTGCTGGTTTTGTGCTGCTGCTGTTATTAATTTGATATCTTGCTGCTACTTTCTGCCAGAAATGCATGTTTGTTGCAGAATTTGACTGGAACTTGAGCACTTTTCTTGATAATTATTTTCAATAGGGACAGGTTGCATAAAATGATCGCTGAATTTTTCTGAAGATGTCGTAATTATCAGCTTCGCAGCATTGCCAATTTATTGCAATATACAAGTGATCATCTGATTGCCAGGGTTGTGTTCTGTGTGGCAAATTTTTTTGTTCATCATTATTATGGTTGTCGATGAAATGAACTGAGTAGGTTGAGACGAGTGCTGGGTTTTCAACTTCATATTACTTAGAGCATGTTCTCGATGAAATGAACTGAATTCCTGGAGAACAATAAACACTAAATGAGAAGAAAACAAAGAATGGAACTCCATCCCAGATTTGTACAAGAAATCACGGGAACAATGACAAGTGTGGAGCTTCAAGCTGTATATAGTTCTTAGAGATGTTCCAGGTCACTCCCTGGTCAGGGACATCATGTTTAACCTGAGAGAAAACTTCTGCAATACTGTCTATTCCCTCAAAGGGACATGGACATAACCCAAGAAAAAAATTGATCTGGTCAGGCAGCATCCAAAATAACCAAAAATGGCAAGGTACACACTTTCCATTGTTCCAGTAACAATGAGTTCAGAATCTAAGAATGGGTACACAGAATGCCATTACCAGATAGCATCTAAGCAATCTCCACCTACCTCACGCAAAACCTCCAGGTACAATGAGAGGCTTTCATGATGCCCAATTTTTGGTGGACCATGAGTCCTTCCTGAAACTTTATGGTATCTTTAACTTGAGGTTCTCTAGGAAGGTATGAATTGTTCATTAGTAGAAGAGCTATCACCTTGCAGCTGTAGCCTTCTATTTTTCTCCAGCATCTTACATCTAAACACTTTTCATTCATTGCCCACCATCACCATCATCATCATCATCTAAGATGAGTCTTAAGTTGGGCTCAGGAACATATCCAGCTTCCTTCATATGATATGCTAGTTTTCTGAGCACTTCGTATATGTCTCCTATCTGATAGTGGAATTGTGTCCTTTTGCTAGTGCCTTTGTCACTTGGGATAAGTCAAGCAACTCTACATTGCAGTCGTTGTGTTCAATAGAGATGAGCTCTCTGTCCATCATTTCTCTCTATTCAAATACTTCTTGCATTTATTATTTGGCTATCGTGAACCTCGGCTATAACTCTTCTCTTTACTACCTTGCAGCAATCCGATTGACAATGTTCACAAGTCTGCCTTGTTTCTCCTAGACTGAGACTGGTGGCTGAAGGCATATCGATTTGCATCAGAGTTCAAGTTTTTCTCCAAATAAGTACTCTGATGCTGGATTGAAGTGCACGGGTATGAGATGGAAACTTGTTTCATGAAGAGAAACCCAAGATATCACGTGGCGGCAGTCCTTTTTGTAATTTCAGCTGCAGGATTTGTAAATAATGTAAGACAAATGTAAGACACAGTAGAGGAGCAGAGGTTCATACACTTTGTAGGTGGGATGGTTTTCCAATTCATCCCTATTTCTCCGTTGTATACCAATCCCAAAGAAATTTCTCTTTTCACTGTAAATGAAACTTTGCCAGAAAGAATGAATGTAAGGATGCATAAATTCATCATCCCTGTTTCTTGTTCGATTGTAACACTCTTTTTCATTTGATGACTCGGCCGGTGGCCTTAGATTAAGTATTGCAAAAAAACCTTGCATGAAAAGATTGATTGCTAGATCAGTCACCTTGTACAGAGGAATTCTTTTTACACAGATGTCCAATATATATCACTCATAAACAACATCGATCATCATGCTAAACAAACCAGGAAAAGCAAGCTGGTCTCTCTCTCTCTCTCTCTAATTCCAGGAACTATTTTCAATCTGAATTAAGGGACAGCAACTTTCTCAAGCCGAACAAAGTTCTTTATAACTATACCATAGACATCTTGCCTTTTAATCTGTATAATTTGATTTTCTATGGCATGTCTCTCCCATGCAAAACTTGAAAGGTTGAATTGCTAAAACTCATTTGTAGAAGATACATTCATTTGAGGCCAGCCAAAAAAAAAAAAGAGACAAAAATCAATCCAATGCTAAAAAATAAAGAGCCAAGTCAAGGCTTGGAATGTTTCGTAATAACCTATAATAGTTGCGAGAAGTCACGAACAACAATGAAGATGAATGCCCCCGTTCGACTCTCACCTGAACGAAAAAAAAAAAAAAAAAAAAAAAAAAAAAAAAAAAGAGGAAGACCGGAAACCCGACCCGACCCGACCCGACCCGACCCGCATTTCCTATGCGAGTTTAATGTGTTTCGGGTCGGGTCGGGTCGGGTCACAGTACGTGACCCGTATGTTTCGGGTCGGGTCGGGTAACATCAAGACCCGACCCGACCCGACCCGTTTACACCCCTAACTCCAATGCGTTCTCATTCTGTCAAACCCATTTCCCGGTCAAAGTTCCAAAAACTTCACCAACTCTCTCTCTCTCTCTCTCCCCCCTCTCTCTGTCTTTCTAAAACATGGAGAAGAAGCAAGGCCAGCTGAGCGAAAAGGAGAAGCAAGTCGAGCAGAATGATCGAATTCATCAACGGAACAAGGTCGAGAGGCACGACAAGTCCCCGAAAGAAGAAGTGCTGAGGCTAGCTGCGATCGCGGTCAGCTTCGACATGAGGCTGAGATCGTCGGACATGCCCGTCCACATGCAAGAGCACGCCCTTCGCTGCACCCGATCCTTCCTCGACTCATCTCCCAACCTCCCTCCCAACAACACCCACTTGGCTCGCGCTCTCAAGAAGGTACGTCCAGAAAGACGTGATTTTGAGCGCAAAGAACGAGACTCTGTGCCATGAAAAAAAGACGTGATTTTGAGCGAAAAGAACGAGGCTCTGTGCCGCTTCTCGATGACAAACTCCGGCGGAAATTTCATCGTTTCACGGGCTTGTCTAATTCATCTGTGTCGTTTCTTCAGTTAGTCGATCATCTTTTCGTCGTCTTGAATTTTGTGTTGTTGCAGGAGTTCGACTCGGTGTACGGGCCGGCGTGGCACTGCGTGGTGGGGAAGAGCTTCGGGTCGTTCGTGACCCACTCCCCAGGTGGCTTCCTCTACTTTTCTCTCGACTCGCTGTCCGTTCTCCTGTTCCAGACGGTGGTTCAAATGGTCACGGAACCGGCCAAGTCGTAGATGAAATTTGACCCGCTTCTTCTCGTCGCTATATATTCTCGGAAATTTTTGCCAATCGCCCAATCGAATTGGATCAGGGGAAACGAGGAATTTTGTAGCTTTCTAGGGAGATTGCTTTCCACGGGATTTCTGATTGTTGTGCTCGCTGCTCACATGCGATACATGATATCTGCCGTCATATGAGAGGGGAATGCGGTATTGCATGTATATGAAATACGATTCACGTGCTTTTTTTTTTTTGCCCCCCTTCTCTTTTCGTGCCTTCGCTTTAGAAATTAGCATATTCCTTTTTTGGACAGTTACATTGCGTGTTCTTGAACAACGCTCCTCCAGAAGGGAACAGCTCTTGAGAATTTAGGAGGATCATGCATCTATCAATCCACCCGGCCTTAACAAAAAAATATGCTCGATGAAATGGGTACCTGCGCAAATGTCCGGATCTTGCCATTGACGAGTTTCCATGAAAGGGTGTGTCATATCCTCGATAGATACTCAAGTACGAATCATTTCTAGGCGGCAATGATTCGATCTGCTGTATGGGAGTTGCTATTGTTTTTGGGGAATCGCCGTGAACGTTTTACCGATCGGGGCTTGTCATATCAAATCGTCTTCGGGCGCTAGCGTGGGACCGACAGAGAGGTCCGCTTCTTTGACCAGTCGACGGGCGTGCCCTGTGGTTTTCTCGTTTTGCCCTTTCGAACACGCAAGCCATCGACGCCACATCTCACGAGTTCCTTTCGTCTCCTTCGGCCTTTCGCAGGCCCTAGGGCGAAGCAGTTTGAATTAAAGAAAGGGGGTCGAAAAATGGGTTGTGTAGTACGTGTCGGTTGGCCTTCCCTAGATGGATACGTTACTTAAAATAGGGGCATTTGCTATTTTCTCGCTCTGTCCTCTGACTAAAGTCTCGACCCGTCTCAGGCTCTCGGTTTTGTGATTTCTGCTCCATTCCAAAGTCCTCACCATCCTCGCCTCTGTTTCTTCGCTGTCCATGAACAAGACCGACCACTGTCGAGGCAATTTTTTTCTTCTCGTCTATTGCGATGACCATGACCCCCGAGTCTCCAATTGAAGAACATGGGGCTTGTCCTATTATTCAGGTCACAAACTCTGAGTGGTTACAGCTTATTACTCCGTTTGTATTTTTTGATGATTTTATTTGTGTGGAAATGCTGAACTGTAGCCCCTCCCCGTTTACGCACGATGCAAACGAGGCTCCACGGAATCACCAAGAAATACATCGGCTTCTTAAACCAGGGTCTTTTAGCTCGGTAATGATAACGCGATGAACTTATTTTTTAGTCCTGCTAGGTTGGTACCATGAAAATTTCGCTCATCAAGGCACATTCAAGAAGGCGAGGAGTGGCCAACATGGAATATCTGCAACGTTCTCCATATTTTTGAACTAAGATTTGATATAGTTCCAGTTTACATCTCATTCTTAGCAAGATTCAGAGATCTTAGTTCGCATCCCTCCTACGGTAACAAAAATTTGCCTGCTTTACATTTCTTTGGACTCCAGAGTCCACATTTTTTGGGCAGCCATAGATATTCAAGCAAAGGGTCCAATTAGATGCTGAACCCAACGTAGCAGATCATCTGCAAACGAAACTGCCGCTAATGATCGATGGAAATAGGAGGCAACACAGCCTTAGTTATTGACTCAAGTTTTCACCAAATAATGACATTGCCAAGATAGATGAAACATCCAAATACTGATGAGCCATATCTCCTATATTTGGAGTGAAATACCACTGCGAGCCTGTCTCTTCTGTGTCACCGGGGCCTCCTCGGCTCATCTTTGTGGGACGACTAGGAAAAAGAAGCCTAAGAAATCTGCAATTTTGAGTTCTCTTTCGACAATATAGTCCATCAAGGTTTTGCTGCTGTTCCATCTTGTCTCTCTTATCTCCATGCCCTCACCACCATCGGCCTCATCTTAATCGGCATGACTACTGTGACCATCGCAATCTTCCTCCTTGTCATCCTCATCGTGTATGTCCTCACCTAGTATGTCCTGAGACCAGGGAGTTTCGGCTCGGGTCCCTCAAGGCTAAGCTGAGACCTCGATGCCCGCACCCAAGTCCTGTGAGGTAGGTTCTCAACCCTTATTTTAGAAGAAAAAGAAAAAAATATACTTTTGCATGCATCAAGAATTGAAGCATGGCCTTCCTAAACGTGGTGGACGACCGGGACCCAAGCTTAGGAGGCCGCTTCGAACGGCCACGGACCTCCTATTTTTGTCTACCTGAGAGGCGGGTTCGACCATGCCCAACCATACCCCAAACACGGGACACGTAGGGCAGGCACATAAGAGAGCAGAGAGAAGAAAGGAAAGAAGCCCCACAAAATTGGCGGCATTAGCGTGGATGATTTTGTGGAAGGCGAACTCTATCAGGTTTTTCCTTCGTCCAAGCATATATGCTTCCCTCTTCCAGCATTGATCCCTGGTTGAGAACTCAATTTCTGTCGTGTGCCTTAACTCTATCGTACATGTATGAATCCCCTCGTATATATCCCGAATCTAGTAAGAATCGCATTGAATGGTGGGCACCATTCGGCGAACCTTCTGTTCGATTTCAATTCGATGAAATGGTCGAAAGATCGATGCGCTTGAAAAGTACAACGCTCGCACGCTCACTCGCTAAAACAGTCTCACTAAAACTCGCGAATTTCCACAAGCTGGCCAGCACTGAGTTTGTAATTGTAAACAGAACACGACGCTGACGAAACGAGAAACAGAGAGAAATATATTTCGAATCTCATTTTCTCCTCTCGCGAGGCGCATCGCCATCGTCTTCGTCGTCGTCGTCGTCGTCGTCGTCCTCATCGTCGTCGTCGAAATCCCCCCAACCAACGGCATCGTCGCTATCGAAACCTCCATCCCCAGAACCGTCCTCGTCCTCCTCGTCCTCGTCCTCAACCTCCTGGCGCCGACGCATCTCGAGCTCCTCCCCTGCCGAGAGACGGCACTCCCTCCCCAAATTCCTCCTCCAATCTTCGCCACCGGCGAGCGACGATCGGCCCAACAAATGAGGAATCGACGCCGCCGCCTGCCGGTTCAAATCGGCAAACAAGGAGTCCCGGAATTGGCTTTGGCCGAGGACGACGCCGCTCGGGGGAAGCAAGCTCTGGTCTTTGACCGTGGCGGTATTCGGCCGGCAGAGCAGCGAACTGCGTACGAATCGGAGCGAGGCCTTGCCGCTGTTGAAGAGAGACCAAGCCACCGGAGTCGCCATTTTCGGAGCTGCGGAATGGGAGTAGAGTGACGGCGGTGAGTCAACTCGATCAAGAGCTCCGAGGCGAGTCGGGGATCAAGGGCGGTTTATATGGAGGGGAAGGGTTTAGGGTTTAAGGGGCTGGGCGGCTCTAGAGACTTCGTTCCTGAGTTGCCACGTGTCTGTCCTGCGGGCCCGGACTTCGGCCCGCATCCCGCCTGTTTCGGTTCCCGCAGCTCGCTTGGCCAATCAATTAGGGGCTGTTTGTTAACATTTCTTTTTTTTTTTTGTTTATAAACAATTTTTGTGTAACAAAAAAGAACTTAAACGCGTTTGTTTGCGTTTTTATTCCAAATATATTTTTGTTAGGAACACTTTTGGAACAAAGCAACAAAAAAAAAAACTTATTTTTTATTTACAGAACAAAAATTAGAAACACATTTTCTCTCCTCTCTTTTCTTCTCTTTTTTTTTTTTTTTTTTCTTTCTCTTTTTCTTTGGCCGGTCGCCGGCCTCGGCCATGGCCGGCCAAAGAGGGCCGGCGACGCCGTTGAGGGCCGGCGACCTCGCCGGCGTCGCCGGCCCAAGCGAGGCCCCGGCGTCGCCGGCCTGGCGAGGCTTGGCCTCGTCGGCCGATCGCCGGCCATGGCGGGGGCCAACAACCGCCAAAAGAAGAAAAAAAGAAAAAATAAAGAAAATAAAAATTAAAAATTAAAAAATTAAAAGAAATAAAAAAAAAGAATACAAATTTACCAAACGTGTTTTACGTTCATTTTTTATTCTTGGAACAAGTTACCAAACGCGTTTTTTGTTAAAAATTGTTCCAATGTAAAACACTTTTTTCTATTTACGTTCCCTGGAACAATTTTTAAAGCGAAGTGTTCCAAACGCACCCTTAGTAATAAATCATTTCTTCATATCGGTGTTAGATAGTTTCTCTCCATTAATTAGTAATTCAGATACTTCGTGACTAGACGATACTGCGAAATCAATTTTTTTGCACGGCGCGTGTGCCTTTGCTTGTACCGCAGAATTAAATGGACGCAAAGGGCACCTTGGTCGCTTGATAACAATTATCGCTTTTTCTTTTTTTTTGGTCAGGACAATAATTTATCAGTATAGTCCGTAAAAGATGTTGCAAATCACTTTCTATATCCCAAATACCAACAAGAATACTAAAATATTAGAAATCTTGGAACGCAAGTCTCATTATCTCCAGCATTTCGGTTCAGAGTTCGATCCCTCAGCGGCCAAATCTTCATGCTGCTTGATTATCGCTTATCGCCTAAACCTTCCTTTTTATTAGCCTATGCTATACTAAATAAGGTCTCAAATAGGATCATGGCTGCAGGTTGCAATAAATAAGAGAGAGATTACAAAGAGATGAAGCTATACTTGCATTGTCAGAAAACCTTCACTGATTCCTACTCTTTTCCCCTGAAAGAAAATTGAGCTCAGAGATGAAGGGATAATCAAGACACGAACGATGACTCTCAGATATTAATTGGAAGAAGGAATGGGAAAGCAGACGAATTTGCAGCCCTCAGATCAGAACCATCTGCATATACAAGCTACTTGAAAAATGTCGATGCAATGGATCATACAATCAATCGCGAAGCAACCATCTAAATCTGTTAGTTACATGCCTGGCTTTGTCTCCTAATGAGATACTCTTTACTGGATCTGCATCACAACAGACAGATCATTTGTATAGCGCAGACAAAGAGCCTTGTGCACGCTCACATTAATCAGCCTCAATAGAACAGTCACCATTAGCTGCTCCTCCCAGAATATAAAAGGATACCGGACTCACTCTCTTTTCCAGCCTTCCAAGCAATGAGAATGCACGATGCACCAGTATCCAAAACCAGCAGTACATATGATTTAAGAATTAAGTGGCCTAAACAGAATGTGAGCTAACAAGAAGCCTAACGAAACATTTAATGGAAGTTTATTCCCAAGAATCAGAGACATCTCTGCTTATGAACACAAATTGTAATAGATGAAATGACCAACCCAACTGTGGATGGGCGGAGAGTGAAATCACTCCACTAAAGAAAATCAACTCAGAGCATCTGTCACAAAGAAAGGTATAATTGCCATAATCGGCTACACATTCATCATTCGAGAACAAAATGAAAAAGACATGGGTTGTGTTAATGTATCGATTTAAAACTCCATCAAAATGCTGTTTATGCACTTATTTTTCAAATCCGATCTCCGTAAAATCATCCTAGTATGCAGTCTCCATCAGCTAAATGGATCTCCACTTGTTGTCAGTTCAAATCCCATCTCAGTTGAACTCAAACTTTAAATCCCTCTGCACGGAGGCATGTGAGATGAGCCTCAATCCATTTTTTGCAAGCATCTTCACCATGCTCTACGATGCACTCATCTCTCAGCTTCTTTGTATCAGGGCAAGCGCAACAGATCTTCTTTTTTGGCTTTGACTCGGGTGCAGTTGCTTTTACAGCAGAAACTTGGTTTTGCTGTGAACCTGGCAAAGCCAAGGCTGAGGAGCCATTTTCCAAAGGAAACCCTCCCATTTTCAGTACAATTGGAGATGATGCCTGCTGATAAGAAGCGCAGATGAAAAAAGAAGGAAGAAAATATACAACAATTAGAAAGATGAATGAAACTTGAGAAGTACATGGTGATGAACTGCCAAATTATCAGCTATACAGGCACAAGGAACACACGTTTCTCCTTGTCTTTAAATGAAGCGAAAACAACAAACATAAACATAAATTACTGACATTCATCGATAATCAATTTTCACCTTCAGTTTCCTTCCAATAAATATCAAGGCTGATTAAGTCACTGAACTCACTTCACCAGGGAAGCTAAATTTAATACTGAAAATTGAGCATAAGAACCAAAGTAATTGACAAGCGCACCAATCCAAAGTACAGGAGAATGTACTGCCCCAATCCAGACAACTGGAACTTTCAGTTTGCATATTTAGAGTCCATACAAGCATGTGAGAGGACATCTTTACAGGTTACAAGGTCCCCCCAAAAAAAAAAAAAAAAAACTTTTACAGGACATTTTCTCTCAAACTCTTGCCTCGGTGAGTTTCCAAATTAGGGACCCCATGCTCGATTCGTTAGGCACACATAAAACATAAGGCCATGCAAGAATTTCGTTGTTAGATTGTTTCCCCTATCTCTTTTTATTTTCCCAGAGAAGACACAAAGCAGATACCAGAGAATCACCTCTCAGCAGCCAGATATAAGCTATAAACAGTTCAATTAACCGTTGAAGCTCGAACGGATGACCCAAAAGAAAAATACTTGACACCCCCATCCACACGATAATGGGTAATCGCACTCCAAACGCGTTCAGCACGAAGCTAAAAGAGGAATTTACACAAACACGTAGGGTGCATCTTGTACCGAGGCGCGTCAAATCAAGCAAGAGCAAACAAAGGCGAAGGCTTGGTGTTTGCGTGGAAGAAATCACCAAGGGCGCAGCAACCAAAAAGAACAGACGACCCGGGATAATTAACAACGAATTGAGCAAATGATCGTCTCAAACGACAATCAGACCGCCATCGAAGACGGGAGAAGGAGCAACAAAAGCGATGAGAGAGAGAGAAGGAAGGAGGGAGGAAGGAATCTCACAATTTGCTATGGCAGGAGCAGAGCTGTCGGGGGCGGCAGCAGAATCGCAGGATCGCAGGACGCAGGATCGAGAATGAGCAGCTACAGAACGTTCTTCTGCAGAGATTTTGCTGGTGCAAAATGGGCCACGTCTTTTTGTTGCCTTTTCAATTGGGCCCTCTTTTTCTCGACCCATGACAATTTTTTTTTAAACTAGATTTGAGTCTTGACACTAGATCTGTTGTTTCAACGGCACGTTGGAATGCATGTAACTTGCGATTTGAGTCCAGTCCATCCTCCGTTCCTAAAGAGATCCAAACGTTTTAATCTGGATGAAATTAGTCAGAAATTTGCGAAATTGGTATACTAAATACTTTGACTGGACTCTTTGCAGTGAATCACATTAGTTAGCCTATCCACTTTATTAATCGTTCTACCTATTTAATTCATTAAAAATTCTTAGAGAGAGATGATTTCTATTAATTGTATGATGCAAATGAGGGAAGAGAACGGTTCCTATTTCCTCTTTATTCTTCCGTAGAAGAGATTCTACCTTCTCATCTATCAACTATCTACATTAATTACAGGAATGCACTTAAATATAAGTATACATTTTCTCTATTGGCCCACGAGTGCTCTAGAATATTCAAAAAAAAAACTTGGGCCCTTAAATCTTGAAGGCTCACTTCGTTTTCAGTCCGTCGTGCCTACCTCTGAACCGCTAAATTTAACCATCGCTTTCTATCGTTATTGTCAGAACTACATCAATAGCATGTTCAATCAAATCTAGATTGTATACTGCTAAATTACTTAACAAAAACTCAAAAAGTGACTCGAAAGAACTTTGCGTAGGAAACAGGCCATTTTGGACCCATTAAGCACATGCTGCCATATACTGATATATCATCTGTTCAGCGAGAATCTGTCCAAAGAAGAGGAATCAGTTTTTATATTAGAGAAGTGGTCGCTCGGATACATATCTCACTTAATCACAAAGTTAGTGCTGCGGTGAACATGCGTTCAAGCTTCACAGTCGACAGACAAGCTCCAACTGCATCTGTTCTTCACGTGCCTCCTCAATTCATGCATCGTATCAACCAGAGCAGCATGAATCTCAAGATCGGCGACGAAAGGCCATCTTGATATTCCAATCTTGGTATTCCAGATGGGAAGTCCTGTTTCCAGTTGAGTTCAGAACTCTGCAGTAAAATGGTGGGTTATGTTTTCCTCTTTCGGCAATTGCTTTTCATTTGTTTCTTATCATATTAAACCTTCGATAGGTGCTTAAACACATGAGAGAATCAGAGAGAAGGGGGTATTTATTCCACATATGAAGAAAATTTACAGGCAAAAATTGGGATTTGCATTCAGTCAGCAAGAGCAGTAGCCCACATGAAACGGCTGCAGTATCTGAATTCTGAGCTAAACGAAGACTATCTCCTGATCAGTTCCTTTCACTCCTCAAAGATTATAACACGAAAAGATGAAAAATCGAAACTTCAGCATCTAAAATGATCCCAGTGAAAACCCATTCTTGAAACCCAGAATTCACAGGTTACTTCACTTCCTGCATCTCCCCAAAGCATTACAACATGATCTCGCCAAGCACCATCTTCCTATTTCAATCCGCAGAAAACTCGATTCCTCTCTTTCTACCGCATCCCTGCTGTTCACTCCGCGAGCTAATCGTACTTCTCTCTCCATGAGTACACAAGAAAGAAAACCCACGAAACCGCGAGTGCGATGTCGCCCACGACTTGCTTGGGCCACTCGCCCACGAGCTCCTCGACCTTCCGCTCGAAGCAAAACCTCCACACCGCCATGCCCACATGCAACACCACGCACCCCTTCGCGAAAAAGCTCTGGAACTCCCTGTCCCTCACGAACGCCACCATCAGCAGCAAGGACCCGATGGCGATGAGGAGCAGGCCCGAGAACGAGTCGGAGGTCTGGATCAGGAGCTGGTCGTGCGGGGTGGAGCCCTGGGATTTGATGGCGGATATCTCCGTGGAGTAGAACATCATGAGGGCTCCGCTCGTGAGAGCCACCAGCGAATGCAACACGCAGATCAGGAAAAACCCAGGCGAGGCCATCACGAGGAAGGGATCGAAATGTTGGCCTCGATCTCCCTCTGCTATCTCGAACTGAGATTCGATTCCAAGACGAACAGCCGTCAGACCCTACAGCCGTATCCTCGCATCACAGTTGCTGGACACAAATGCTCGATACCCTCACATCAGCCGAAGCGACTGCCAGAAAACCATCAAAAGTTTCGATTTGTACATTTCAAGGGTCCCAATCACGCACCAACCAAAAACCCTAGGCACGCATCAACTCCGATCCTACACCACAACCCGCGATTCCCAATCCCGGTCCACGAAACCTACTGGAAAAACGACCGCGAAATCAGCAAATCCCTATCAATCACCATCCAGAGCTCTCTCCCTCCGCCCTCAGAATCTGCCCATTTCGGAGCGACGAAGGAAACGAAAGAGAAGGGACGCGAAACAGGAGAGGGACCCGAGTGGCGTATCGGATATAAAGGAAGCAACTTTTTTCCACTCTTTCCTGGCCTCGAGGGTGGCGAAGGGGGAAGGAGAACGCGAAGGGCGGGATGCGATTGGAAAAGGCGTGCAGCAGATTTGGATTCACATGACCATATCGGGAAGATTTGTCCGAAGCCCGAAACCTGATCCAAATCCGATGCAGATCGTACTAATTCGGGATTATTTTATTCGTCGGGCGGGGCCTGAAACCGACGTGAGCGTAAGGATGGATTGGGACGGGGATGAACTGGAATAATTTGGTGATTGCGAAGGGCGCTGACAGGTTCCGTGCTCGGCCGGCTGGCATTGACCCTGCTCTACTTCTGTCCGAGGCGAATCCATCCGCCCCGCCTGCCGCTGCACGGAAAAAACTACTCCCCCCCCTCCCTTTCCGCGTCGAAAAGATTGAAGAAATTTCGCGAGATCAGCGGCGGGTCGACTGGAATTTGAGGCGACAACCATCGAGCTTCCGACGTGCGATCGCTTCTGACGTGGGATCGGCTCGGTGAGGACCTGAAGTTTATGGCCAAAGTCTTTGTAGGGGAGGGACCAGTGAACATTAGTCAAAAGTTCGAGCCAGATTTATGTTCTTTCCCAATACCGAATTCTAAACGCTTCTGGCTAAAGTCTAAGAACACCCAAAAAAGCCAAAGCAAAAGGTGGATAGCTGATTCACACTTTAGTCTTGTCTAAAGCGTGCTTCGCGCAACTCATAAAAATCAATTCCGATTTGCAAAAGGAGGATGTTAAAGATGCCTAAATCATGTGCTATTACTGATTACGACGCAAGGGAATTTTGACCATTTCCAAGTAAAGATTACAGAGTTCCGTGTTTATACCACGGGGTGCGTACGGCTTGGCGACCATGAGTTTTTGGGATAAGGAAGAGCATGGGGATTGTACATCGAGACATGCATTTCGAATACGCGACTGCAAAGTGCAGGCGCTAGGACAAAGGGAAAATGCGTACGATAGATCTCTCTCTTTCACCAGGCATAACCTTTACTTGAAGAATGAATTCATCTGTCGCGATGCATCCACAATTCATAATTGCTCTAGAACCCGCATCGTTTCCTGTTACTTGCGTGAAAAAGGGCCCAGAGCAAGAGATGAGGACAAAAAGGAATCTCTATTCAAACTTCAAAAGCGCCTTTTAGACTTTGCAAGTCGCTTTGACCATAACACGTTGCTTTGTCTCGTTTTTGGGCATCGAAGGTGATGGCCACGAAGACATTTTGCCTATCGTAATTGTCTCCATCTCGAGCTGTATCCATTTGTTCTGTACCCTGACCCGTCGGCAAGTGTTATGCATTATTCTAAACCAGAGGATGACTCGAATATTCTTTAGGGAATTAGCTCGTGTCATTACGAGCAATCATGTTTCGGCATCACTGAGTCAAGCTAGATTAAAAAATAAGAGAAAACGACACAAATAGTCATAAACTTCAATATAATATACAATGTAATCCCATAATTTTAATCTAATGTGTAATGTCGTCCATGAATTTTCAATTTATTCGGTATAATTAATGAATTTTTTCATTCACATTCAATTTAATCATCAAACTGTATGAAAATGTTCAATGCCGTCCCTCAATATTAAACATATTCATATAATCTAAAGGATTAACTCATATATGTACTAAAAGTTTAGGGACCTTTTAAATAAATTGAAAATTTATGGATGACATTACACACTAGGTTAAATTTTAATGACCGTATTAAATAAACTAAATATTATAAACTATATTTTACATTAGATTAAAGTTCAGAGATCATCTGTGTCGTCATCTAAAGAAAAAAATGAATGTAATGAAATGAGGCGATTCTTGTTTGAGGAACACGTGGCGCGATACTCGCTTAAGAAATGTGGATCGGGCCTCAGTTATGTCACGCAGCTTGTGCAACCCTTTTAGTCCATTGGGCTATCTTTGAGCCCATTTAGCAGCGCCAAGCAGTCTCTCCATGTCTCGAGAACTTGCCTAAGGCCTGCGTGCTGTTTACGTAAATATTGCGATATCGCTTGGCCGTAACCTTCTAGCTTTCGAAATAATCTTTCAACTCCTAATTTCGAGAATTCATATTTTCGGGTCTCTACTTTTGGGGGACTTTAATTTGCCTCTTATCTTTATTTATGACCTTCCCTCTAATTTTTGGGAAATATAAATATTACTATGAGTATAAACATGCTATGAAAACTCTTAATAATAAGATTTTTTTTATTCAATCTTATCCTATGTTTATTTCATAAGCCATCATGAGTACTGTGTGCTGTGCGCAGATTGTGAAACCCCACTCCTTCAATTACTTGGAGTTTCTACTTATCGATATCTAAACACTTTGAAATGTTTTTAATGTTTATTATTGAATAAAAATATCAAAACACGAGTGCCGCAAAATTAATGGGAGAAATCAAAATTCAAAACGAAAATTTACCCTGACTGGAATTTTAATTGCATAGTCTATCTGGTTTAGTAAGAAAATTGCTTGCCATGTATACTAATTTTTGAAGGATAAAAAGGCCCGCGTTCCCTTTTAAGAATGTCAACCATATACTTCCATCACTTACCCTATAAAAATGCTTTAAGGGCAAATTTCGTAACCTTCCCTCCCCCAAAAAAAAAAAAACTAAAAAGTTGCTGCATTCAACGAAGATAAAAGAGGCATGAAAAATTTCTCAAGCCATGTCCATCGTGACATATTTATCCCGAATTTTATTTGTGACATAAAAAATCGAAAAGTACATCCACTATGACATGTTCACCCTAAAATTTTTCTTGTTAGATAAAAAACCTTAAACTTGAATCTATGTAATATTTACCTTATGTAGAAATTCCATTAGATAATTTTTCAATCAAAATAATGTCATTTTTATTTCACTTAAACCATATCGTGGTATGTCAATAATGTTTGCTTTCTAGGCTATAATGGATCTTGTGACAAAACTTTAGCGGAAAGTAAATATGTCACGCGGATGCAAATTGAATATTTTTTGTGTTACGGAAAAAAAGTTTGAGATAAATATCTCGCAGTTGTCACAATTTAGAAGTGCTCATGGCTTTTGTCCCTAAAGAAATTACGGCTTCTTGCTTTTTCATGGTATATCAGTTTGGCTAAAAGGTAAATACATTCAAAACTATTCTGTTTTCACATGCAATAACTTCGTATGCAAGGATACTTTGATAAATTCAAATTTTCACCCGACACATGAGACACGTGGGTCGTGGATTCTCTTTGTTTTTCTTTGTCCGTTTCTTTTGCAAAAGTCGCCCTCATATAAGTACGCAAATTTCACGGTGAAAAAAGGTGGGGGTGCATGTACCAAATGGCAATCCTCCACGATGACAAACACAAAACCACTCCTTTTTCCTTTCATCTGATACACGGGTGCCGCAATAGCTAAACAAGAATCGAGGGGGAGGTTTTATGAAAATTGTTAGTGGGATTGGGTGGCAAACGATATATTTTTCTCCAAATTGAAAGAAAGAAAAAATTTACGTTTTTCAAATCTTCTCAGTTCAATCTTGATATCATTTTTAAATTAATGCCATTAAAAATCTCGAATTTGTTGTCCATGACATATTTATGCTAAACGGATTTTTCGTCTGAAATTTTTTCCAAGTTAGTGCCCTTATGGCATATTACTATGAACTAATTTTCGTCTTACAATAAATCCCAAATTAATATCCCATTACGCATTTACTCCAAACTAATTTTGAATAACAAAAAATCCCAAATAAGTACTATTGACTCAAATATACTTTCCATTAAAAGGTTTTGCTATGTTGAATCCATCTCGCAATCCTCCTCCACCACGTATGTGGACACAAATACAATTGTAGTGGATGAAGTGCTGACGGAATATAGATTTGAGTGAGGGGTACCAACTGTTCCTTATTTTCTTCTTTCTTTTTGGCAAGAGAAAAGATACAGTTCGGGTTAAATGTGTTATGAGATTACTAGTTTTGGATATTTATGTGAGATTATCTTGGCCAAATGTTTCCCAATAGTATAAATTTGATAATTTTTGTGATACAAAAATCAGTTTGAGGTACTTATATCATGAAAGATACATAATTAGGATTTTTCAATGGCATTAACCCATTTCAATTCAGTCACTAGTTTCCACTTCATGGATAGAACACCAAAGTTTTCGAACTTAATAAATTTTGTTTGTCAAAAAAAGAAATTATGCTCAACATAATCGTATAAGTGAATTTTTTGACTCCTTCCATCATTATTTGACTTTCGAGCGATGGGGCGATGTCCGAATCAATTTGCGTGCGCCAGAATCTGTCCGGTTTGGCTGGCAATTTCGAGGGCGCAACGTGGGACTTGCACATTCTGCGCGAGAAATCGTTGACCGCGCAAACAAGACGACGCAAAATCATCTTCCATGCGTTGAAATATCAATGCACCAATCTAATCTCGCGTTGATTCCACTTACGAACTAATTAAAGTCCGATTAGAGATGCTCACTTCCATAATCACCGCGGAGAAAGATGCTTTCCCTCCACTTTCTCTCCGGCAATCGCTCTTCGAGCGAAATTTTCCCGGCGAGATCCCACCCGCGCGAGCTCCGATTTCTCCACGAAACCCCGCGATTCCGCCCGAAGCTCTGCGGATCTCGCCTCCCCCTGGCGTGATCGCCGCCTCCCCGGGGTCTCCCCGGCGCTCGCTGCTTCGCTCTCCGAGCAACGTCGCCCCCAATGCAGGCGCGTCCCTCGGTCGCCGCATTCCGATCTGATCTTCCCGCGCGAGCGATCCGAGCTGGGATTACGTGGACCCGAGGCCGCGCCGGACCTTCGTCCCGGAGCTCGTCCAGGTGCGCGCCGCTGCCGATTTATTAATCTCAATTGGAACGGTCGTACACGGCGAAGAGTTTCTATTTTAGGTATAGACGAGGAGCGAGGACGTGCGTACGAATGAATAGCGTTATTCGTCTCCCCTGTCGCCGGAAGTGTGTTAATCATGACGAACAGTGCCATTGCTTTTTTCTAACTCGCCATTGTTAGGTCAAGCTGCTGTAGCGAGAGCGCTTTAATTGTTCAACCACGTGCTCGGCGATGACGAGCAATCATTTTTTAAGGATTATTTAATCGACAAAAGAGAACCCAATTCTAGGATTGAATCTAATGTTTGTTTAATCCGAGGGTTTTCCTCTTATGGAAGCCGATGAGCTCCATTGCTCTACTCTTAATTGGCTGTAATTCGCGAAAGCTAATCCTAGACTACTTCCCGAGGGGCGAGAAGGGCACGGAGAGAGGGGAATGCCTTTCAAGTCAAATTTTTTATTCGGTGGCCCACGCAATTTTATATGGCTTTCTTGTCAGCTCCTCTGTTCCCCAAGAAGCCCTAGGCTGAGGCCATGGTTGTGACACGTAGAGGAGTAGGGGAAAAGCGGGAAGATAAAGGATGAAGGAAAGGGAGCGACCTTGAGTTAGGGGTTCATAAGCGAACAACAGCACATAAAGTAGCACCAATTTATGATCTTTATATAAATATATATGAGAGTGGGTATATATATATTATATATTCTCTTTTCGTTCACGGACGGCCCGGTTCTCTCGTGGGGTTTTTGTTTTGTGTTTTGCTGTATGGAGAAAAAATGAGAGGAATTTATGAGGCTGTGGAGCTTCTGTTGGGAGGAGTGCATTCAAAGTATTTGGTGTGTGGTTCTCTTCTCAGGTTAGCCTAGCAGGACTGTGGAAAAAGATCATTCTTTGGCGTGCTCACAACCATACTGGTACACCCTCCCTCCATCCCTCTCTCTCTCTCTCTCTCCACCTCAAACATACGTGCACACGCACAGGCGGTCTGAACGCAGGGACATGAAGCTCCACGCGAAGATACTCTTTGTATCTACTGGTGCATTGTTTGGCTAGAATTTATATTCGAGGTACTTTTCGCTTTTCCCTACGTGCTAGCTTTTGCCATTCTTTATTTGGTTCCTGCAGAGATATATGATCTTCCCATAGGTTTCGAGGTTTCTCTGCTGAATTTCTATTTCTGGTACCACTTTCCTAGTTCGAATTATGTAAACCTCGTATTTAATCTAAAGCCCACCAGGTATTCTACTGTTACGAAGGAATCGGGCATTTGTCCTTTTGAGTTGTTGGGTTCCGTGGGTTCGTTTGCTTCGGAGTTTGTTCTGCGATGCCTATGGTGATGGTGGAAGTCGGTAGAAGTTGGCGAATACGTCCCTCTACCGGATGTGTGTTTTGTGGGCTTCATGCAGCTTTGGGTGGATAACCATGGAAGGTTCATCTGATTCTGCTTGGCACAGGTCTGATAGTTCTAGGGGATTAAGTACATCGAATGTCTCGGGCAGGAATCTGAGGTTGCTTCGTGGCGAGAGAATCGATTTTTCGGGTGATGCACAGCAGGATTTTGCTTTTAGAAAGGTAAGAGATCGAGTTCTTTCTGCTTCTGCCGATAGCCTTAGAAATCAAGCCGGATTATCTCGTGAATTCGAGGAGGAGCTAACGGTTAACCCTTTCTTCCGTGCCCTAGAGTGGGATGATGTTAGCTTGAGACAGTGGTTGGACAAACCAGATAGACAAGTGGATGAATTCGAATGTTTGCATATATTTAGGCAAATAGTGGATATAGTGAATGTCGCCCATTCACAAGGAGTTGTCATCCAAAATGTGCGGCCTTCTTGCTTTGTTATGTCTTCTTTCAACCGGGTCTCCTTCATAGAATCCGCCTCTTGTTCAGATTCAGGATCTGATTCTTTGGAAGATGGGTCAAATAGCCGGACTGAGACCAAAGATGAATCCTCTTCCTTTCCCCATGACATGCATCGGCAGAAAGGAAGTGAGAATTCTCATTACGCGGAAACTCCTACTACCATTGCGCTATTCGGTGATAGTTGTATCCAGTCAAGCTCCATTTATGAGGCCAAAGTTTCATTAGTGGAAGAGATTGGGGACAATAAGATTAAAGATGGGAGCACCGCTGAACAAGCAAAAGAGAATGCCCCACCTTTTCCCATGAAACAGGTGTTGCTCATGGAAGCAAGTTGGTATACTAGCCCTGAGGAGGTTGCTGGGGCCCCTAGTTGCTGTGCGTCAGATATATACCGGTTGGGCATCCTCCTTTTTGAGGTTTGTCTGTGAAATTCAAGTAGTGAAGTTTGTTGCCCCTTATTATTATTATTATTATTTTTTATATGAAAACTTGGGAAGAAATGAATTATTAGATGTTGCAAATTGCTTATACTGATTAGATTTCTCTCTTTTTGAGCAGTTATTCTGTCCATTCAGTTCCAGTGAAGAGAAATGCAGCACGATGTCGAGTCTGAGACATCGGCTTCTTCCTCCTCAGCTGCTGCTAAAATGGCCAAAAGAGGCTTCGTTTTGCTTATGGCTACTCCATCCAGAACCCAAAAGTCGACCAATGATGAGGTGATTATTCCTTTTATCGTGCTATTTGCCGGTTCAAAATGTATCTTGTATATGTTTACTTGAGTTACCTTTGTAGAAATGGTGGTCTTTGTCTTAGTATATCTTTATCGTGGCCTGTCCTTGACTTTGCTGCTACTTAGTCTAAACTATTGTATCGCCTCTCTATCTAGTTGCAACTGAATGGTGCATGTGTCTATATTCTATCCTGGTGGAAGTATGAGGCTTTGGCCTGTGATTTTGTTAATTTCCTCATAAGTTCAGTTCATCGACTTTTATTTCCCAATAGTCCTTGCGGCTCTCCTACTTTTCAATATAAGCATAAATGCACCGAAGTTTATTTGATGCTCATAAAGCACTAATATACATGCATAAACTGAAAGATTCCAATCATATATGCAAATACGTATATACTTTTGAGGTTTGGAATATCTAGCAAAAACTAGTTTGGTGCTCGATTGTCCTAATTGGATCATTGGCATGTCCATGTCAACATCATGGACAAACTCTTAATCAAGAGAGCGATCACAGGATTGGAAAACACTCAACCTAGATGCTTACAAGACTACAGTGAGGATTCTGAGGAATGCACAGGATCTATCCAAACTGTTCCCCTCGAACTGTCTTTGTGGCTTGATGTTTGTCCATTATCTTTAGCCCACTACTGAGAGTAATTAGTTATGATGCAAGAGCCAAAAGGTTGTTAAACATCTCTAGCCATTCACGTTTTTCAAAGGATGGTAAAGAGTAGAGTATATTCAAATTTTGTTGTTGTTTTACACTTCATTTGGTATAGTTACCATCCCAAACCCTCCAGTACATGCTTTAGATTATATATTTAAGGCCCTTATCATCTCCTGGTTTGGTCTTCAGTTGCCATTTTCGTCTATTGGTGTCTAGTAAATTCTTATCATAATATTTAAATTGCTGGTTCTAGAAGTGCTTCAGCTCACATAGTGCAATTATGATTCAAGGCCATGCTTGGGACTGTATGTTCAAGGCCCTTAAACATTCATATCCTAGATGGGGCTTCAGTTGCCATTATCATCAATTGGTATTGAATAAATTCTTATAATAATTTTCGAGTTTTCTGGTCCTAGAAGTGCTGAGGTCACATAGTGCTATCATGATTCAAGTCCACAACACATCTTTCTTCTCTGTGTGAGTCATCAGTTACCAACACTTATCATATTATCTGTGGCAACTTCATCATCAGATATTTGCTCTGGTAGGATGGGTTTACATTTTGAATATATAAGTTTTCAAACGTTTCACATTGACTTAGTTAAATGAGATAAATTGATTTTGATGCAGCTCTGTACAGTTTTAATGTCCGATGTTGCTTTTATATTGGTAATTGTACTTCCTTTTGTATTTGTAATTGTACTCTAATCGTTAGATGCAGTTGTCAACATACGGTCACATTCCTATCCTTGTTCCTTTTCTTTGTTTTAAACTTTTTATTTTTTTCCTTTTCTTGGGGTGGGGGTTTGGGTGGGTGGGGTTGTCTCATAGTTGTCACTAACGCTAGAACAATTTCGTATTGTATTTTAAAATCCTCCTTGGTTGGGACATACCGAGCTTAGTTTGCTTTCTGTGGATTGACGATTTTCAATGTCTAATAAACTTGAATCCTATTAGAAAGTTTTTGTCGCCTGCCAGACTGCCATTGAATTCTAATGTCATTGTTAAATGATGTGTGGCAGCGAATTGTTGCAGAGTCAGTTTCTTAATGAGCCGAGAGATAACCTGGAGGAACGTGAAGCTGCAATGGAGCTCAGAGAGAAAATAGAGGAACAGGAATTGTTGCTGGAGTTTCTCTTGCTGATGCAGCAAAAAAAACAAGAAGTGGCTGATAAGTTGCAAGATACTTTATCTCTTCTTTGTAACGATATTGAAGAAGTAACAAAACAGAAGTTAGTTCTGAAGAATGGAGCAAACTCATGCCCAGAACTGGGTAAGGAAGATCAGACAGCTTCAAGTCTCCCTTCACATGACATTGTCGATAATGATGACACTACTAGCGTGGGATCTAGAAAGCGAGGCAGACCAGGACTGCTGGTTCATAATGGGGAAGAATGCTTCTATGATCCTGATGATAATCAGAAATCGGATGCTCGTGTTGATAAACGAGATAGTTTTCTTTTGAAAAGCTCTCGATTGATGAAGAACTTCAGCAAATTGGAGTCGGCATACTTCTTGACTAGATATCGACAACTCAAGCAATCCACGAGGCCATTGATGAAGCCTTCACCTCTCAGCAGTGATGGTAGAGGTTCTGTTGTAATGACCGAAAGGAGTTCTATCAATACAGCCGCATCAAGAGAGCGATACAGTGAAAATAGAAAGAGTGGGTGGATAAGTCCTTTCCTTGAAGGACTTTGCAAGTATCTATCTTTCAGTAAGTTGAAAGTGAAGGCAGACTTGAAACAAGGGGATCTTCTCAATTCATCCAACTTAGTGTGCTCCCTCAGTTTTGATCGAGATGGGGACTTTTTTGCCACAGCTGGTGTAAATAAAAAAATTAAGGTATTTGAGTGTGATGCTATCTTAATGGAAGATCGTGATATCCACTATCCTGTGGTTGAAATGGCCGGTAGGTCGAAATTCAGTAGTATATGCTGGAATACATATATTAAAAGCCAGATTGCTTCGAGTAACTTTGAAGGTGTGGTACAGGTATGTGGAGTCCAATTTGTATTCATTCCTCTTCTCATTGACCTTTGTTAATCGTAAGTGGTTATTATGTTTAGGTCTGGGATGTTACAAGAAGTCAGGTCCTCAGGGAAATGAGAGAGCATGAAAAACGAGTTTGGTCCATTGACTTTTCATCTGCAGATCCAACATTGTTGGCTAGCGGCAGTGATGATGGCTCTGTCAAACTTTGGAGTATCAATCAGGCAATTCTACTTTTGCACTTGGTGGATGTCAGCTTTGAAACTAAACGTACTACAGTAATCTAGTTTACTGCGATATATATCTTGTTCAGGATGTGTAATAAGTTGTTCTCTCTTACATGGGTTGCATTTGCAGGGTGTGAGTATCGGTACCATCAAAACCAAGGCAAATGTATGTAGTGTTCAGTTTCCTTCAGATTCTGGCCATTCTCTTGCATTTGGTTCGGCAGATCATAAGATTTATTACTATGATCTCCGTAATTCAAGAGCTCCTTTGTGCACATTAGCTGGACATAACAAGACAGTCAGTTATGTCAAGTTTCTGGATTCAGTGAATCTTGTATCTGCATCCACGGATAACACCTTGAAGCTTTGGGATTTGTCAGTGTGCACATCTCGAAGTAATGAGCCTCCCCTTCAATCATTTACAGGTCACTCAAATGTGAAGGTACAGTCGGCAATATAATTCTGCACAATACTCCAGTTATTATATAAAGTCTCAATTTCTTTTTTTCATTTAGTTGTGTGCTTTTACTAAACTTGCTTATGGTCTTCCATCCCAATGTGGACTTATCCGAACTTCTCTATTGAAAGCCCATTAATACTATATTGGCATAAAGATATGGGAGCAGAAAATGCCCATAAAATTAAGTGTAGCTGGTTTGATAGGAGAGCCATGTTGGAAGTTCCTCGAGTGCCTTGTGTGGCTATTCCTTACATTTTTTTTTCCTCCTTGGATATGATCAGCTATACAAGATGTTGATATGTTCTTTAGGTGGAATGATTAGAAAGTGCAGTAAGTAAACAACACATCAAATCAGCTGAGGACGTAATTAAAAGCATTCAGTCCTTATTTAGATGACAAATGAACTGAGTTAAAGTAGACCTGATCTTAGAGGGAGTAATTTATTTATTTATTTTTATTATTATTATTATTTTTTTGGGGGGGGGCGGGTTGGGTTGGGTTTTGGAGGAGAGGGGTTACTAGGCTTATCACCGGAGCAAGGTTAGCATCCTGGTCATTTTTTAACCTGTTCCATCCCCACTGATTTTCTACTCAAAGCTTGTGGCTCCCTGCCAAATTTGGCCATTTCCTCTGCTGTTATCTAGTGATACATTTATTTTTGATGACCCTGCTGGAAAGAACTATGTAAAATTTAACAATGATGATGCCCAGGAAACTTTTCCAAGAAAAATGTTCAATTGTGGCCATTGGATTGGAAGATATAAAGGCAGCTATGAGGATGATATTTGTTTCACTTGGAGATGGGAGTGTGATCTCCTTATTATACCTTAGATATGAGTTCAATAGAAATCGCAAATCAAAATGTTATAGCAGTGCATGAGACACCCAAGCTTTGATGTGAAGCTGCAGGGAGTGTTAGTTGCGGCCTAGAAGTCCCTTTATATGGTGTTATGGTTTGTGACAAGATTGACTTAAGCCTAAAACTCGGAGGCACTATGGTGTTATGGTGGTGTTAAGTCTGAATAATTGATTTGTCATCATGACTTCAGGCTTAAATATTTTCTTCTTCAAATATCTTTGGGGATTGTTCCATCTTTGATATCCCATGAATATGTTTTTTTTGCAGAACTTTGTTGGCTTGTCAGTTTCTGATGGCTACATAGCAACCGGTTCAGAAACAAATGAGGTACGTCAAGATGGCAGGATATCTCCCCTTATTTATGTCTGCATGAATGAACACATCTCTATGCTGCACTGATCCTGATATTCTAAAAAATCCTTTATCAATTCTATCCCGACTATTGACAATTTTAATCAGTATACCTGGAGTTCAAAGAGGGCATAATATTAATTATCTTGTAATGTTTGTCATGCAAGATTACCTTGCAGTCTCTAGGCAAATCGGTTTCCAAGTAGCTAAATTTTCTGATCTCATTTCATAACCAGTGTTCGATAATTGATGGGCATTTTGCCCCTCTATTAATGATATGAATGCAGTGCATCCTCTTTGTTGGTGTGGCAGACAACAAAGCACTCATTTGCCTAATTTAAGATTTCTTTAATTCATTTTGGTTTTCAAGTTGTCAACTTAAAGTTAACTCGTGTATCAGAAGTTCTATGAATTTGCTTCAATGACTATTCTAATCTCTAGGCTTACGGCCATGTTTCCTTTTCAACAGGTCTTCATCTACCACAAGGCTTTCCCTATGCCCGCACTATCATTCAAATTCAGTGGGACAGATGTACTTTCTGGCCCTGAAATGGATGATGCGGCACAGTTCATTTCTTCAGTTTGTTGGCGCGGCCAGTCCTCAACCTTGGTCGCTGCAAATTCCACAGGAAATATAAAGATATTGGAAATGGTCTAATTTTTCCTGGACAGTCCGAAATTTTCACAGAATTCACATCAAGGAAAAGAAACGGAGTTGGAGCAGAAAATGTTGTTAGCTAAAGAATACCGTAGGGGGAGGAGCTTAGCAACGAGGTGGGCAAATGGATACAGGGAGTCGGGGATTTGTTTGAAATAACAAATTTTGGCATTAGAGGAAAATAGCTGATGCGGTCTCCGTAAGGTTGAGAATGATCTTGTATAAGGTATTATGTAGATAACATTCCAATAGAAAAAAAGGTATATAACGAGCATTCTTGCATGTTTCTTTCTATTGCTTGTTTCTGGCCAAGGAACACTGGATAAGGATTGAACTTGTTCCTCTTCATGAAATTCCAAGCCAAGTTGGATTGATGATCTCATGATCTGATCTGATACGCGTGTAAGAGTTCCCACGAGCACAATGAATTTACTCATGGCTCGGTGAATTTGGGTTTTCATCCAATCATGAGATTGTTTACGGCTAATTTACATGTTTACAGCAGTGTGGAGTAATGACCACCTTGAGTCACTGAAGGAAGATCTGAGGCACCAAGGTTGAACACGAGCCTGAAGATTAGAGAACCCCGTTGGGTCCTCAGTAAGCAATCAAATCAGCTATGGTGATCATGTGAACATTCCTTGTCTCGGCGAAGATTGGTTCATTTTCCACACGAGAGGCAATCTCATCCTGTGTTGGCCGACTCAAGGTATGTTTTTCATCAGACGCTGCTTGCGAGACTCTCCAGAGGATTTCACCTTCATCTTTTGGTTTGCTCGCGATATATGCGAAAGGCGTTATGTCAATATTATTAACAGGAAGAGGTGAGGATCGAGAATGATCATTTGCGTCCGCGGATCTTGTCCAGCTTATTTTGTAGAGCTGTTTGAATAGGAAAACTTGACTGTGCTCTTGAAGAATTCCATGATGTTTTAACTCTTTACCCTAAGACGTAAGGACAGATGATACGCACAACTAGAGCGAATAAATCAAGGGAAAAAGAGGGTAGAAGGGAAATTCAAATCGCAAAAGGAGATCACAGAGAACTTCCAAAAAGTCTAATCCACCCGAAGCAAGAAAGCCGTTATCTGACACTCTTAGGTCGAGCACTGCTTTGTACGATGTTGAAGGTAGAAAATAAATTCACTAGAAATAAATTCAAATCACGGAAGAGATGAACTGTCTAAAGTATAATCCTAATGACTGCTCAAAAAAAAAAAAAAGTATAATCCTAATGCAGAACAAAGAACCCTAATGATTCTTTCTGGTCAAGAACGTCATTTTTGTGCCATGGAAGCTGAAGCTCTATGCCAAACCACGGTTTTGGGCCAATGACATCTCGTATGCGAACAAACATGTTGCGCTCGATAGGGATCACCGCGAACAAATATAATGATACTTTTAATTTGTTTAATTTGTTCCAATGAAAAAATGATAATTCATATTATATGATGATGCGGGTTATTATATCTTGATTTGAATTGAATATTTTATGTGCATAATGTAAGCGTATCTTTTATTTTTTCCCTCCATCATTTAAACTTGCTAGATTTGAAGTCAAATTAGAAATTTCGTTAACTTGGATTAATAGAAAGACTTTGTGGATATATACAAAACCTTCAACCATAGGGGAGGGTTTGAGCTGGTCTCACTCTCTTCTTCCTCTTTTGTGGATTTTGTTTGTGTTTTATTGTTCTCATATTATTTTTTTCTTTTCTCCCGATTTAGATTTGATAACTCTCTTCTCCTCATCTATTTATAAATATGAGAGTTTGAACTATTTTGATTTAATTCTATATATGGGAGCTATCCTCTCTTGATCTAAATTTGGAAATTAAATCAATATGCATTTGGGGATTTGATATCCCTTTATTTTGTCTATGTATTGCTCTACCTTTAGTTTCAATGGTAATTGCAAGAGTTATGGCGTCTCACTAAATCATGAAGATTTACTCTTTCACATGGTAGATCTATGTTTGCTTACCTTGTTTTTGTTGTCTCCATATAGCAATAAAGTAGAGAAAACGTTGTAGTTATTATGTGTGCTTATCACTGACAAAAATACAAGATCCAGTGATTAGTTGCTCATTAATTTACTTGACCGATCTGTTCTCATGGAATGAATGTGTGGTTAACCATATTAGTGGTCCGTTGATCCTCCTTATTTTTTTGAATTTGGTTTTGTTTTGTAGTATTATGGGCTTTGCTCTATTTTGATTTGTTTTGTCATGAAGTTTATGTTCTTCTCATATGTCCTTTGTAGCAATGAGTATAATTTTCTTTCAACATAAAATAAAATTAATGAAATGATAACATTTGATATTTTCATGGGATAATTGCCCGAAAAGTCTTAAACCTATTATATGATGGTTAATTTTATTTTAAACCTTTTGATTGTATCAATGTAGTCCTAAATTTTTCAATCTAGTATTAAATATTTTAGCTATGTCAATTTAATCTTAAACCTTTTGAAGTTTTGTCAATTTAGTTATAAACCTATTATATGGATAATTGGTCGAAGGGACTACATTGACAAATAATCAAATATTTTATGATTAAATTAGCAAATCATGAAAGGATTTATAACTGAATTGACAAAATTAAAATGTTTATGACTGAATTGACCGTCATCCAATAAATTTAAGACTTTTTGGATAATTTTTCCACATTTTCATATATTTTTGGGGACTAAATTGAAACCCCACATTTAAATTTTTCACCATAAAGAAAATAACATTTTGATAAGGAAAAATTAGGGAAATTTTGGGGCGACCTTTAAAACTAATCTCTACTTCATACGATGTGAACTTTCAATTTTGATCTCCAATCTAAATTTGCTATCACACGCCACATCTATAATTAACACTATCTCTTTGAAGTAGTTAAGGAGTGATATTGACTTTGATCATTTTAGGGTTTTTTCTTACAATTTAAAGATATTGATTACACTGTGCAGAAACTATTGCAGGTTGCGGGAAAATAGGAAGTGAAGAAAGAGGAAATAATTATATCGAGGGAAAATTGAATAAAATTATGCATTGATCAGTTCTAAGTTGTTGACCCCACCAAAAATAAAGAAAACGAAGAATAAGCTATTTCCGACTTGTATTGAGTAATCAACCGCTTTATTTGATGACTACGTACCGTTTTTTGCTTCATGTGCATGTAGTGCGTGCATTGCATTTTGTATATGTATATTTTAAGATTTCCTTCTAATTTTAGAAGATAGCAAAAAAGTCAATAATAATAAGTTTTGTTATTGTTACCGTAATTCTTCTTTTGTGTTTTTTTTTTTTAAAGAAGAAACACACAATCATGCAGTTTCCATAAAAACGGGATGTAGGTATCTATCTTTTCTAGCATGACATTCAATAAGACTCCTCCTTTCAAAGGTAGTGCATTAAAAACCTTACCTAATAAGTATCTAGCATTTATTTTAGGTTATTAAATGGTTTTCTCCTAAAATTCTGTTATTCAGTTTCCTTGATAAGGATTAAAATCTAACATGCAAAATTCGAGGGGGCATTGATATATAAGTCACATAAGTAAATTAATTTGGTCAAAGAATAGGACTATCATGGAATCAAATATGCAGCAACCATAATTGTCCTTGTAAAACATGTAAAATTGGATTATCTTCCACTCGTGTAAAATGGGAAATTTTTATTAAAAAGAAACAAAGGAAAAGGGAGTGCCTGAAAAGGAAGATTTTCATTTTCCATATTAGTCGAAATTTCACAATCAATTCAAAGGATTGAAAGAGTCGACATGTCACATATTATCAAGTCATCTTTGACGGTAGGGAGAAGAAAATTATCTTTCTTCTTACTTTTACCTTTCTCTCTTTTCATTTTCTCTATTTTTCCCCAATTAACGAACCATGTAAAATAGGAGCAGTGACAAAACTAAAACCCCAATCGAGGGAAAAAAATAAACAAGAACTCTTCAAATTTTTTTTTGGACGAAAAAACTCTTCAATTTGGCCGGTAGATTATTAGACAGAAAGAGAGAAAACAAACAGAAAAATTTAATCCCGTACGTCGAGCAAAAATGAATAAAAAGAAGAAGAAAAAAGTCCATCTATTTTTACTGCTCTGGGAAGTTGCAGTGGTTATTACCTTAAAGTCGCAGCATTTTCACTCTATTTAAGGACATGGATGTCTGAACTCCGACCCTCACGTCTCTCTCTTGAAATCTGAAGAGAGAGAGAGAGAGAGAGAGAGAGAACGAGAGAGAGAGAGAGAGAGAGAGAGAAGAAAAGAGGACGAGATCTGATCATTCTCAGCTCAGGTACTTTGCCTAAACTGGGAATTTTCGTGGACCCTTTTCAAAAGGGGCTGTCTTTCGATTCTCCATCTGCTTCCTGTCAATCATTTCCTGGTTTTTTTTGGGTGCCTTCTGGGTCTAGATTCTCCACCAACTGCTCAAAGATTCAGATTTTCTTCTGGGTATTTAATTGCTGCCTTCTTGCGAAGATTCGTGATTTCAAGATTGATTTTTTTCTTTTTTCCTGTTGCTGCCTCTTCTGGATTTCAATTTGCATGGGCAGCGACTTTCGGCCCGGATTGTGTATTGACGGTTCTGATGCTTGAGAACGTGTTTTTCGCCATTCGTTTCCTCTGTTGTGCCTGATTTTGACTGATCGAAATGCTGGATGAAGGCGCATATGGGGCCAATTCTCAAATCCGTAGCTAATCTACCCATGTGTCGCTCTTTATGCATGTTGTGAAAACCTGCCAGCAGATTGCATCTGGAAATTCGATGCAATGATCTGGTCATTGCTCATATAAAACTAATTTTCCCTTGGTTAATCTGGGTTCTTTTTCTCCATTCAGTACAAGGAGGAAAAGAAAAATGGCTATTGAGATTGCGGGATTTGAGATGGCCCCGGCACCCATGGAGACTCCGTATGAGAAGGATAATGGGCAATTCGATAAGGGTACAAAGCTCGGCGAGGCCGTGACGTTTGGCTCGCACGAGGAGAAGCCCATTTTGGGGGAAGGTAACCAGGTTTCGGAAGCAAATTTTCTGAAGGATGCTGCCGATGAATGGCCCGCGCCTAAACGGATCCACACTTTCTATATCATGAAGTTTCGCTCTTATGAGGACCCATCCATCAAAGTCAAAATTGAGCAGGCTGATAAAGAGATTCAGCAGAGGAATCAGGCCAAGTTCCAGATCACTGACGCATTGAGGGAGAAGAGGGTAATCAGAAAATTTGTGCATTTTGTTTTTATAAATACACGTTTGTTTAGCTATGACTCTCTTTACCATGAGTTTTATGATAAAAAATACGCGTTAATTTGTTTTTGGCCATTAAACTATTCTTGATTTGATGTTATTTTTTATGCATATAACACATCTCACACCGCGATGGCATACTAATGACAGTGTTCTGCCTGATTTTTCTGTTTTCTCAATTCTTTTTGAGAATATGAGAGGTCTATTTCATTCTTCGGTTAATAGTCTTTATGCAAGCGAAACTCTCACTGCTAATTTCACTCTTAGCAGTAAGTGTCTATTCCCGAAATGTATACAGATTTCTGTTTTTCTGTATATGAAATTACTGTTGTTATGCAACATCAGTTTTCCATTATTAGGCTGCCGCTTAGTTTTTGCTTTCCGTGCCACGTATCTCTTTTATTAGTTGATATTTCCACTAATTTCCTGCAATTGTTTGATTGCGGAGGAAAGTGAAAGTACTGTGCTGAGGTACCATGATAGAAAATGAAAATAGATGCTGTGTGAACGCATTTGGTTGCAGTCATTTGATATTTGTTTCCACTATGCAGTCTGAGAGGTCAGACCTAATTGCTCAATTGAGAGCTCTGGGGAGGAGAATAGGACCTTTCATAGTATTCTCGACGAGAAGAAAAAGGATATGGAGCCCCTGCATGAGGCGCTGGGCAAGCTTCGCCATGCAAACACCGGTGGTCGAGGAAGTGGCTTGTGCTCCTCTGAGGAAGAACTTAATCAGCTTGTAGGTTTCAACTTAAGTTCAGTTATCCCTGCACTCTCTATAATGCTGAAGTTGATAAGTTTGTTATTTTGCTCTTTTCTATCTGCTTAGTGAGGTTGCTTATTGCAGATCCAGAGCTTGAATTACCACATCCAGCATGAGAGTATCCCGTTAACAGAGGAGAAGCAAATTCTGCGGGAGATTAAGCAGCTTGAGGGGACTCGGGAGAAAGTCATTGCAAATGCTGCAATGAAGGCAGAGGTTCAAAAGTCAGTTGGAGAGAAAGAAGCCATTCAAGACCGAGTCAAAGTAACTCATTCGAAGTCAAAATTAATTATCTGATATGCTCTTTCGAAGCTTTCCATTCATTATTAGATGCAGACATTGTGCACTGTTAAGTGATGCACACTAATAATCTGTGATATCATGTGGATCCAGCTAATAGGCGCTGGTCTGGACGAGGTTCGGAAAGATCAGCAGGCGGTTAAGGCAAAAATTAAGGTTCTTAAGGAAGAGCTGGAGGCAATAGATGCGGAAATCAAGTCTTTGCAAGATGAGTTGTCAATTGTTATCCAGAAGAAGGATAAGGCATACGAAACTATCCACGAAATGAGGAGAAAGCGTGATGAAGTGGTACGGTTTTTTTCCCTTCATTCCTTTTTGCGGCATTGAGTTATTCCGGTTGCAGAATCATAAAAAGCAGTGCGTTATATATGTCTCTTCTGGGTTGAAGTTACCAATAAATGAAAAATTTGAAAGCTGGTTATGCTGAAAATTCACTCATTGGAGGCTGGGAAACTAATAAGGTTTTAAAAGGCTTACTCTTTAAGCTAAGCTCTAGATCGTCAATCTTGCAATCTACTGTTGATAGACATTGTAGTGGCATTTGCACAAATGCATCTCTCTAATTTGCCTCTAAATGTGTATTTGCTGAATGCATGTTATCCAGGTTACTCAGCATTATCTTGGAATTTATTTCTAAGGAATGCAGTATTATCTCAGAATACTTCTTTATCAGTGCTGCTTGTTCATCATTTTCCTGCCAGCTTTTACATTGCTGTGAAATACTTGTTGACTGAGGAAGACTCTAATAAATTTGTTATTTAGTGTACTCAAATCGGTAGATATTGTTTGCCTGTATTGGTAGGAGATGAAGATACCAATATTAGTTAAAGATGGTGTTTTGTCAGATAAAGTAGGGCTGCAATTGTCAGTGAATAGTACTGCAATTGTAATGGTAAGGTGCAGGTTGTGACCTCTTCTGCATAGTAAACTCAGGAGAGCTTGACATTACCATAGTTTACCTAATCACTTGACAATATGGCGGCTCTGAATATGCATCCTGCTTTTACCTTGTGCATGTCAGTCGGTTCTTTCTACACAACTGATCTTTAAGGGGAAAAAGGGTAGTAAAATGTAGCCTTGGATTTGGCAGATCTATCAGTGAGCCAAAAATCAGGCCAGAAATCGTTATATAATGTATTCTTATTTAGTTAAAGTGTACAACTTACATACATTTACTGCTCTTTTCCAGAATGCCAATTTTTACCGTAATCGTACCCTCTTGAACCAAGTCAAAGAGCTTGCAGCGAGGAGAGATGTCAGAGCTATTGAAGAAATAACTCATTCTGAGGTCTGTTAGTTTGGCTGCTGATGCTATTAGAAAGTCGAAGAGATAATTGCTGTTCTATGTAAGCATATCTTACTTCTTCGCTTTTATCATTTTGTTGTTTAGGTTGAGGGGTTCTTTGCTCTCTGGAACGGTCCCAGAAGTTTCAGGGAGGATTATGAGAAAAGAATCGCGTCATCTCTGGATTTTAGACAGATGAGTAGAGATGGACGAACAAAGTCCCCTGACGAGAAACCAGTGGCTGCAGTGAGAGATTCAGTATCCTCGGAAACAGAGACAGTAGTCAAGGCCAGTGCAAAAAAGGCAGCAAAGGAGGATCCCAAGTCAACGGTGCAGCACAATACTGCTCCTGTGCAAAAGGTGCAGAAAGACACTGTTTCGAAAGCCCAGAAAGAGACTGTTACGAAAGCCCAGATAGAGACTGTTACTAAAGTAAAGGATATTGAAACCACACCCGAGCATCATGAACTAGCTGAGAAGGAGAAAGCTGATGCACAGAAACCTCCAAAGGCCGCTCCACCGGTGGTTACTGAGGTCGATCCTGTGAAGCTGAAAGAGATGAAAAGAGAGGAGGAGATTGCTAAAGCTAAGCAGGCTATGGAGAGGAAGAAGAAGCTGGCGGAGAAAAATGCTGCCAAAGCAGCTATTAAAGCACAAAAGGAAGCTGAAAAGAAACTCAAGGAAACTATTGACTTCCTCTGCTCTGATATATTACTGCAGATATTACTTAGAGGTTAGGATTGACTGGTGTTTTTTTTTTTCGGTATCTTCAGGAACGGGAAAGGAAGGCAAGGAAGAAAGCTGCTGCATCTGCTCCTGCTACTGATTCGGATGAAGCGGCTCAATCACCTGAAGAATCTGTAGAAACTGAGAAGGTGGATTCAGGCGTTGAGGCTGTTCTTCCTGCGAAGGAGAAGCCCATCAAGGAGAATCCGGTCAGAAACAGGATCCGTCCAAAAGGTGCAGAATCGCTCCCGAAGGCAATACTCAAAAGGAAGAAGTCGAGCAACTATTGGATTTATGTTGCTCCCGTTGCTCTCGCGGTTGTTCTATTGCTAGCAGTGTTAGGATACTACTATACTTACTGAAGTAGTGATACCGCTAGCAAGTATAGTGATGGACATCCGGTTTCATAGATCTGTAGTAGCAACTTTTGAGGTAATTTTGTTTGTCCCCCTGGGGGATCGACTAGAATGTCATAACCGCCGAGCGACTCAGTCTCTTCAAATTTTGACTATAGTGGACTATACCCGTTTCTGTGAAATCGCTCCCCGTTTTTTCAGGCAACTTTTTAGTTGTTGAAGACCATGTTGCATGTACCTTCTGTTGACATTTTGCTGGTGATTTGGTCGTGAAAGTACTGGATTGCCTGTGAATTTCCTTACGTTTTGTGGGTTGCAAGTCTTGTTTTGAACGTGTCCTCCCACAGGGCGATGAGTTCTCAGCTTCTTTGCGTGCATGATTGTGATTCATGACAGTGCCTTCCTCTGTGGCTTGCGATTGGGCGTTCTCCTTTGTACATCCGTTTGAGGAGACGTACTTGGGCTCCGCAGGTACGATGATACACATTTAGATCAGGTGGGGGGCAACTCCACGTTCCACCGCTTCCAAGGTTGCATCTGTAACTAAGTTTTCTCCCTGTCTGGAGAGATGAGATGATGGAGTGCACCCGGTATCCACTTCTGAGCAATTAGTTTGGCAGGGACTGGGTAATATCTGCAGCGCCCAAGTTTTCCAACCCCATTAGAAGTCCCCCATCAAACCTAATGTCTTACTTTCTGAATATATGATAACCATGAATTTTCACTAATTTAAAAGGACAATAAAATATTAGTTACGACCAAGGAAATGATGATCCCGTTAGCTACACTTTAGTACTGCTTTCTACCCACAAACAGATGGACAATTTGAGCGAGTTCTACAAACATTAGAGGATACGCTAATAACTTATTTAATGATTTTCTAGGTAGTTGGCATGCTTAACTACCACTTGCAGAGTTTGCCTACAATAACAGCTGTGAGGCTAATATTGGTATGGCTCGCTTTGGTCTCGCAGCTAGTATAATATTGGGATCAAGCCTTTTTATTTTGAGTAAGCTCCTTCACCAGCTTTTGTAGCAGTAGGTAATTCCCGTTTAGTCAGTAGGACAGATGCCGACATAGATTCGTTTTCAAATTCAAGATAGGGCACGCCCATGGACTAGGCATGGCGGGAAAGCAACAAAAGCAGCAAGGGATTGGCTCCGTCCTTCCTTCGATGGAGGCTGAATCTTCTAGACCCTTATGCACAAGAAGAAGAGAACCATAAGCCGCATGTCTATATAAGTAAATCTCTCTTCATCGTCGTATATTAGAAAAAAATGGAAAAAAGAATGTTGTGGTAAATAATTCACAATTATGTCCCTAAATAAATCAGATATTTTGGATTTTGATATACAGAGAATTGATTAATAATTGTCCATCGCAAATTTTTTCCAAAACACTCAAAGCTAGAAATTGAGAGGACATTCAAGGATTGGAACTCTCACCCCTAACGCGATAGAGAGTTAGAGAGAGAGAGAGAGAGAGAGAGGAGAATGAATGGCCCAAACACCATGCGGCCCGGGCCCAAGAAGACCGATCTTACAGGCCCGGCCCGGCCCAACTCCGCCTTCTCCTTCAACGTCTTCCTTCCAAAATTCAAAATTCCATCGACGCTCTCTCCTCTTCCCTCTGCGATAATCGACCCCAACGCTTTCAAATTCTCTCTCTCTCTCTGTCTCTCTCTATCTCTGCATCTGCTTTCTCCATGGCGGCCACCAACACCTCCCTCACCACACCCACCAAGACTCCCTCTTCGCAGTCCGCTCACCCCAAGCGGTCCCTCCACAACCCCGACCCGTCCGCCGCTCGCGCCTCCGCCTCTCGCTTCGAGGCCTACAACCGCCTCCAGGCCGCCGCCGTCGCGTTCGGCGAGAAGCTCCCGATTCCCGAGATAGTCGCCCTGGGCGGCCAGTCCGACGGCAAGAGCTCCCTCCTAGAGGCGCTGCTCGGGTTCCGATTCAATGTCCGCGAGGTCGAAATGGGGACCCGCAGGCCCCTCATCCTGCAAATGGTGCATGATCCCTCGGCGCTCGAGCCGCGCTGCCGATTCCAGGTCTAGTTTTTTCGGATGAATTGCTTACTCGGTCTAGAGTTAGCGTGAGTTCCGGTAATAGTGAAATGAATCTGGGCAATATCTTTTCTAAAAAATTTTCGTTGAAATGTCGGATATATAATTTGGGCTGGTTGTGGTGGTAATGCATTCGAAATAAGCTTACAGCGGCTACTGTCGTGTAAGTTGGTGGGGGGTTGAGCAACTTTAGATATTTTGTTCTTTCGTTTGCTGGACAATTGTCAGTTGGTCTAGTGTCAGGATGCAGTTCTACTAATTGGGCAAATGTGTGGATGTTAAATTTACAAACACGTTGTGCTCACATAAAGTGAAGAGGAATCTGCGCATTTATCTTGTGCATGGTCATCTTCCGAGTTCAAGAATGTATGTCGGTCTCGGATGCATAACTGCAAATTTATGTGCATTAAAATGGGGTTGGAGTGGCTGCTGTGTGATTTTACTGAATTTCTCCAAATGTGTGGTTGCAGGAGGAGGATTCTGAAGAATACGGAAGCCCAGTTGTTTCATCGTCTACCATTGCCAACATCATAAAGTCTCGAACGGAAGCACTCTTGAAGAATACGAAGACTGCAGTGTCATCTAAGCCAATTGTGATGAGAGCCGAATATGCTCATTGTCCAAATCTCACAATTATTGACACCCCTGGTTTTGTTCTTAAGGTTAGTCGATTTTGTCAGGGATAGGACAGCTTAACCATGCCAAAGATTGCAAATAAAACAATTATAAGATTTTACATGAAATTCCTGAACTTCGCTGCAGGCAAAGAAGGGAGAGCCAGATAGCACCCCTGATGAGATTCTTCAAATGGTTAAGTCATTGGCTAGTCCTCCTCATAGAATTCTTGTGTTCCTTCAACAAAGTAGTGTTGAATGGTGCTCATCATTGTGGTTGGATGCAATTCGTGAAATTGACCCATCTTTCAGAAGGACAGTGATTGTTGTCTCAAAATTTGATAATCGTCTCAAGGTACGTGACCGCATTATTTTCCACCTCCAGCCTTGTTTGCACAGTTAAAGTAAGACAAATGATTAACTAAGAATGAATTGAGAAATTATGAAAGCAGTATAAATTGAAACCATGAAAAATTGCAGTTGCTTTGCCAAAGGTTATCTGCTCATGCATGTTACAAGTCAGAAACTTGTCGACCTCATGATTAGTCATTTTGTTCCTTCATGTGTACTATTAGTTGACGTATTTTGAGGAGAATTCTGTGAAATGGAAAATTTCTAGGATGCTTAGATATGACGTTTTAGCCATAAAATGTATCAGGAGTTTAGTGACCGGTGGGAGGTGGACAGATATTTGAGCACTAGTGGATATCTTGGAGAAAATACACGTCCATTTTTTGTTGCCCTGCCAAAGGATAGGACCACTGTTTCAAATGAGGAATTTCGTCGGCAAATATCCCGAGTGGATGAAGAGGTCTTGCGTCATTTACGTGAAGGCGTCAAGGGAGGATTTGATGAAGAAAAGTTCAAGACGCACATTGGGTTTGGTTGTTTGAGAGAGTACTTGGAATTCGAGCTTCAAAGAGATACAAAGAAGCTGCACCAGCAACCCTTGCTTTGCTTGAGCAGCGTTGCAATGAAGTTATGAGTGATCTAGCTAGGATGGACTCAAAGATACAAGCAACTTCTGATGTCACTCATCTGAGGAGGTCTGCAATGATATGTGCTGCTTCTTTCAGTAATCACGTGGTGAGCATAAATGAAACTCCCAACTCTCTTAAAACTTTTTTTGAAAAGCATCTACTGATAAAGACTGATGAATTCACTCTGTTCTTTCACTATTAACAAATTTTGATATACCCAAATTGTCAATTTTCTATTAACAATGGCGAGTGATTTATTTCCGTGCTTATTTTTCTTTTACTTCATTAGTTTACTGGTCAAATCGATGATACAATAATTTTTAATTGTTGAAGGGAGCTTTGCTTGATGGAGCAGCAGATCCTGCACCAGAGCAATGGGGCAAAACAACCATTGAGGAGCAGTCACAGAGTGGTGTGGGAAGTTGGCCTGGTGTCACGGCAGATGTCAGACCTGCCAATGCTAATCTTCGGCTGTATGGAGGAGCTGCATTTGAGAGAGTCATGCATGAATTTAGATGTGCAGCTTATTCTATTGAATGCCCTCCACTGTCAAGGGAGAAGGTATGCATCAGGATAGATGAATATAGTGTGCACTAAGATCATTGAGCATCCTGGACACGAAGTTTAATAAATGAACTCGATAAGGATAAACAATAAAGTATCTTAACTTGTTGCAGGTGGCGAATATATTGCTCGCCCATGCTGGACGAGGCAGGGGCAGAGGACTGACAGAAGCAGCTGCAGAGATTGCTCGTGCTGCGGCTCGCTCATGGCTTGCTCCTATGCTGGAAACCGCTTGTGAAAGGCTTGCCTTTGTTTTATTGAATCTGTTTGATATTGCTCTTGAGAGAAATCGTGGCCGTGACTCAGACTGTAAGAAGCTATTCTGTTTTCATTTTTAAGCTAGAATTATAATGAAACCTTTGAGAAGCTAGAAATGACACAACTTGGCATGTTTACCAAAGCAAATATTAGTGAATTAAAAAATGACATGAATCCACAATTAACCAAAATTTTTAGCACATTCGACATTAACTATAATGTTTAGCAATGACGCAAATTGACAAGAATTTGTAACCTGAAGTTGACATTGTGAACACCAATTGACAGTCCTCCTGTGGCGCTCTTGTTGTCTAGAGCTACGTAGAATTACTCTTAGAAAGATATATAGCAAAAATTATATCTCCTTTGTTTTTCCCTTTTAGCTTGAAAATCTAAGAAAACAAGGGGTGGTCCTTTTGTTTTTCTAGTTTTTTTCTCACACAGCTTAAATATAAGTCTTCCTTTTCTTTTTACCTCCCCTATTTAGATTTTGTCAATTAGGCTTTGCATATGGTATACTGCAAGAGAAAGTTGTTGGTCATTTTTGGTTGTATTGCTACTTGCACACGTCCTAGTCCTAAGTGATTGCATCTTAACTGTGCACTAGTTGGTAAGTGTAGTTACTAAGTTATGTATGGAGTTGGGATGTTATACCTCCTAGGACAATAAATAAAAGTCCAACATCTTTCATGACTTCCATTTACATTTATGTCGAGTGAAACTTGACTTCTAAGATTGTGTGGCCTTTATCTGATTCAGCAAATAGTGGGAAAGATGGAAATATGGAGGGATATGTTGGCTTCCATGCTGCTTTAAGGCGTGCTTACTATCGCTTCATAAAGGATATTTCCAAACAGTGCAAGGAATTAGTTCAACATCACCTCGATTCAGTTACAAGCTCATATTCAGAGGTCTGTTATGAAAATGACTTCCAATGTGGCTTTGGCTCGAGCGGGACGTCATTTTCTAAATTAAACCAAGGTTCAGTTTCACTATTTCTTGAGTTATCTGAAAAGGGGGCAGCACCCCGTGATGAGACAATGAGAGATCGAGAGAATATACCTCCTGAAAAGAGCACATCAGAAATCACCCCAGGGAAAGACACGGATGGGAGAGAAGCTCTTCGAGAAAGCCAAATGACCATTCCTGAAACTCCATCACCTGATCAATTATGTGATATGGCCATTAATCTGATCAAGAAGGAAGCAGGAAACTATGTAGAGGCTGGGCCAAGAAAACGAAATGCAAGAATAACAGGCAATAGCAGACAAATGGAGCACTTAAGAGTTCAAAATGGAGGAATTTTATTTGGCAATGGTGATGCATGTTCAAGACCAGGCTCGGCGTACTCTGAAATCTGTTTGTCTGCTGCCCAGCATTTTGCACGGATCCGTGAAGTCCTCGTTGAGAGAAGTGTGACATCAGCCCTGAACTCTGGATTTTTGACCCCTTGGTAAGCTTTTAAAGTCTAATGAAATAAGCTAGAGTGTGTATTTTCTCTATCAGTACTAAATTCAACTAAAGTCTGACTAATTTTGTGCTGTCTTAGACTTGCTCAGTGCATTCAACACTGCATATAATCTTTGTTTCAAAATGGCTCTAAATAGTAGAATCATCAGATTTTGGGCAGTGTTTTCTCCATGCATCTTGGTATCTGCAGCATCGGAAGCTCCCACGTGAAGAGCTTTTTTTTGGTCTCAAGCTACCTCTCTCTTTAGCTCTTTCATTTTATTTTAGTTATCTGGATATTGTTGTGTCCACCTACTTAAGGTCAACCTTCTTTTTGCACTAGCACCTCTTCAACTCTAAAATTATCCAACTGACTTAATCTATCTTAACTAATGATTTACTTTTTAGGAGGTTCCCGAGTTTACCAACCATGTGAATATTCCATTCAAATGATGAGCAATATAATTGCATGTCCCCCTTTTCTGATTTCATTTATGATTCGAATTGACAATTGATTATCTGTTATGCTGTTTGTTCTCATAGCCAGGAGAGGCTCGTGGTGTCACTGGGGTTGGATTTGTTCGCTGTGAATGATGAGAAATTCATGGACATGTTTGTGGCACCTGGTGCTATTGATGATCTGCAGAACGAAAGACAGTCTCTTCAGAAACGTCAGAAGATTCTGCAGTCTTGCTTGAATGAGTTCAAGACGGTGGCCCGGACACTCTGATAACCTCCAACTGTTCTGTTTTCTGCTTTCCTGTTCAGGAGAGTGACTTCATATTGCGCTTAGGAATGGTTTCACCTCTGGTGAAACAAAGAAAGTTTTAGGCATTTAGTCAACTTTCCCCAGGATTTCGTTACCATTCTTGCACCATCATATGACTCATTCACCAGTCATTTGCACTTCACAGGTTGGTATGAGTTGTATATAGGGAGGTATGCTATTTGACATGCCACACTTTCCTGGGTTGAGGAACCAGATCGTTTTGAAATGGGCTGAGAAGTGTGGGCACAGCGCACCTCTTGGGCTTGTTCATCAGTGGGTGAATATATTTTATGACATGACAAGTTGACGAACTTTTTCACAATGCAAATGGTTATGGACGTTCTTTTGGCATGTTTTTGAAGTCAATAGGAGTCAATGATAGAAGTAGCACGTACAAGGCCACAATCAATCTGACTAGCTCCCACGTACAAAGCTAATATGACAGCAGTGACTTTTCATTGCATAGAAATTTTGGTCGACAAAGTACAATTCGGAGGCAAAATCAGTATGGTTTTGCTTCGTAAGCTTTAGATTGAAAGAACTAGTTGTTAGAATATTTAAATAATAAACCACGCCTTCATCTAATAGCTTAAGTTTTTAGAACAGTTGGCAGTGGTTTCATAAAATTTCACATGGTATCAGAATTAGGAGGTCCTGAGTTCGAATCTTCCAGGCCTCTATTTGTCTCCCCAATTAAATTTCCACGCTTAGTACTAGGCAAAAAGACCGGATTAAGCATGAGGGAGAGTGTTAGAATATTGGAGTGTTAGAATATTTAAATAATAAATCACGCCTTCATCTTCATCTAACAGCTTAAGCTTTTAGAACAGTTGGCAGTTATCCACAAAATCTCACACTAGTATATGAAAGGGTATGCAGCAATTAACTGTGTTATGGTGTTGAATTTGAAATGCAGAAACTTCATATGACATTGTGGTTAAGTTGTTTCCTTCTGCTGACATTTTTAACGCAAGTCAAGAAGCAGAAATTATATTCTATAGCCTGAGTTAACAGTCTCGAGCCCCATGAACCCCATGATTTGAGCTGCAATGCAAGTGGTTACATTGTTTTCAAGCTAAAGCATGTGCTCGACTTTAGCTTTGAGCTGCTGCATTGTCAGTCGGTAAGTTTGAGGACGGCAGATCTTTACCATATTCTTTGTTAAAAGCTATCAGCATAGTAATAAGAAATTCCATTTTATTAATAAATCTTTGGTGATGAAGCCGGCCAACAAAGATTAGTTGTTAGTCTGCAGCATTATTTTCTTAAAGAATGTGTAATCAGTATTGTATAATCATCTGGGCGGACTTTGAAAAGCACAATGCTATGCAGTATGCGCCACGCCGAGGGAACTAACTTTCATTCAATGAATCCTTGCGTGGAAGGATGAAAATGAGTAGCGGTCTTCTTCTTCTTCTTTTTATTATTATCATCATTATTGTTATTATTATTTCTATTGGTTCTCTTTCCAGTCACTTGATTGTGATCGATAAAGTTGGAATCAATTCCGAGCTCGAGTTCTGTTATTAAGAGCTCCAAAGTGACCATTAATTAAGCTAAATCCTCACTATCTTGAAAATGTATCGATTAGAAAATGGGTTTGACGTTTCTTCTTGAACTTTGTTTCTTTTGAGAAGTTTCACTTTATTTTATCAAGAAACAGCGTGCTGCTCAGACGTAGTAATTGATATTACGCGGCATGTCAAGTTCTTACATGAAATCTTACGGTATTAGTGGACGGCAATAATAGCTATCAATTAGCTTTTTATACGACGACCTTATTGAGAATGCGACTCTTTGTCCTTGAACAATTCCCTTCTGAGTTCATTGGAGCAAAAAGGGGAAAAAAAAGAAGTCAATTCTACTCTAATTTTTATTTCCTTTCTCTTTTAGCGTATGCCAGTAAAAAGTTCCCGTTCAACCCTGTATTATCTGCATCGGTTTCAAGTGGTTGTGAAGAAATGAAATTGTCATCTAAAACAGAATACTAGAGGCAAATCGGTCCCTCCCTCTCATTCTCTCTTCTGCTCTGTCCTTTTCCCTTTTGATGTACTGGACAAGAGAAATGGATGCTCTGTTTTTGGCTTCTCTTATGTTGTTTTACTGCTTATGAAGCAAACTTATCCCAAGCTTGACAAAAAAATGCTCATTTTAACTGGGTCTAATTTTGTTTGATGGATTAAGTGCTCAATTGGCAGGGCATGATAACGTCCAGTCAGCCAAACAAGCACATACTGAGATGCAGGGTAGGCTGTGAGGTCAATGAAACGAATGACACAGACAACGATGTTGATTCCTTTCCCGAGGACCATCTTAGTCTGCCCACCTGTTCCACCCTTTCTGATCCACGAGTGCCTCGGTGCACTTTCTTGCAACCTCCCCTCTCCCTCTCATCCAAAAAAGTTTAGTGTTGGGCGGGTCAGGGGTGAGAGAGACAGCAACCTCTCCCTCGTGTACTTGTCCACAATTTAAAATTGTCCTCATACTTGTTTCTTTTTTTTTCCAAAGTCGTTCCTATGCTTTTAAAAATGCGTCATTGTTAGACCTTCCGTTGTACTTTTTTATTGCTAGTCGATATTTACAAAGGTGGACCAACGGATGGCCGAGTTAGAAGTCGGGAGCATACGCCTTCTATTATGACTCGCGAGATATGTAACGTGGCTTCGTCACATTAGCCAGCAGGAAGGGGAGAGATAGAGAGAGATTTGGAGCTTGTGGACATGGTGGCTAGAGCCTCTTCAAGCTCGGCACCATGGCGGGAGGAGCTTCTTTAAACACGCAGCCATGGTTGCTTGAGCTCCGTGGAGTTTGATGATGGCGGCTAGAGCTTCATTGAACTTGCGGCCACGGCTGTCGGAGCTTTGTGGAGCCCGTGGCCATGGCTGCTTGAGCTTCTTCTCGTGTTTTATGACTCTTCGAGGTTTTGCATTGACGGGGTTTTTTAAATTATGTGGGTTTTTTAATTGGATTCCGTAGGCCTTAAGTGGAAGAAAAAGATGATGATGATCACGATGATGGTTGGACATAGAGAGGAAAAAACAATCCAAGATAATAAATTTTTAACGGCATCGACTCACGTTTATAAATTTCTGATAATTTTAAGTTATCTAATCGGAAATAATCGGTGAAACCTATTAAAAAGTATATATAGTTTTGAAAAAAAGGGTAGACCGACGGATTTGAATTTTAAACTAAAATAAATGGATCAGTAATGACATTTCAAAAGAGAATTGGTAAACTACATTCAAAATATGCACTTCTCACTTTTGAAAAAGTCATGTTGCATGAGCTCATCATACATTGGACTTTGCGAACAAAGTTAACCTCACGATAAGAAACATCGGCCGTCCATTTTAGCGGGATTTCTTTGTGAGTTTTGCTGTTTCTTGAAGCACAGCTCTTCTACCTTTTATCTACTTCGTTCCTATAAAACCTCGTTTTATCCGACACTCCCTTTCGCCGCGCAATGATCTCCTCTGTCTCTCTGTCTCTCTCATTGGCGAAGCACCTTAAGCCTCGCGAGAGAGAACCTCGATCCATATAGAATATAAAGCTCCAATCCATAAGCTCCTTGAGCCATTGTCGAATCACCATGAGCTGCACCAACAATAGGGTGGCGCGGAATTCTGCCCAACCGCTCACCCCGAGACTCATCACCGACTCGTCCCCGACAACCTTTGTCCAAGCAGACACCACCACCTTTAAGCAAGTAGTGCAAATGCTCACTGGGTCGTCCGAAACAGCGAGACAAGCCTCGACCATGATCCAAGATCCAACGCCGCCTCCTTCGAGAAGCGTGAAACCTCCTACGACAAGTAGTCCTACAAAGCAAGGCAACAAGCTGTACGAAAGGAGGAACAACCACCTCGGGAACTGTGACATCATGAACTCTATAGTTTCCGGTAACTCGTCTCAGAAAATTCCAGGGTTCTTATCGCCCAGATGTAATGGGGAGATGTCGCCAAGCGCACTGGATTTTCCAAATAAGCTTGTGCTTAGCCCTGTCACACCTTTGAGGGAAGACCCCTTTCTTAAGTCTTCTTCTCCTTCGAGAGGTTTGTCCAAGGAGGAGAAGGCTGTAGCTGCTAAGGTGTTTTATTTGCGCCCGTCGCCAATAAACTCTCCCCGAGACGCAGAACCAAAGCTTTTGCAGCTCTTCCCTACAACTTCAGGTGCTAGTTCTTGCACAGAGAGATGAAGAGACACGACATCCAGTGCCATTTTATGGTTCTAGCCAAAGAACAGGAAGGGAATGATCATGCTCTCTCTCTCTCTCTCTCTCGCTAAATACTTTGTATCTGAAAAAATTTGTGGTATGGACGAGTGATTTCTAAAGGACTTCTGATGAATTGTGAAGGATCCATAAAGAGAAAAATCATGTGCTCCCTTAGGTTATACTGTCTCTGCAGATTTAACCGTCTGTCTTCACCTGTTTTATTAGACAAGCAAACTTCCCTGTCGATTGCTTCTTCATGAAATGATAGCTTCATCTCATATCATCAATTTCATGGTCAGAACGGAGGTTCCATCGCACCCGAGGTATAAAAGTATATTACATTACTACTCCAGCATGGCCAGGTGAAATCAATAATCCTCGATATCATTAGTAACATCGTGCACTCCCCTCAAGTTCTGCATATCTCTGTACTTGATGGTTGTTCGAGAAGTTCAATCCCTATAGACCGTCCAAGCTAACGCATTATTCAGGACATCCTGAAGGTTACTTAGGACAGTAAAACTTCCTTATGGATGCTTATAAAATGGAAACCGAAGTAACATATTACAGGAAATCACCAAAAAGGTCATCAGACAGTCACAAATAGTCTTTTCTAAGCGGGTCATGAAAAAATATCGTTGCTCTTCAAGAGGTTTGGCCCAGCCCTCTTCTAGAGCAACATGCGCTTGACCCTTCACGATGGAAACTTGGCTCGGTAATCACCTTATGGTCGCGGGGTGGTATATTTAGAACTGACAATAAACTTGGAAAACCAAGGATAGTGATGGCGAGAACTATCTGCATCACCACAACATCCATGTTGAGCATTGCAAACGCACTTACAGACCTTCCACTCAAGGAGGATTAAGCCAGTAGCCCATTTATTTAGAATCTATAACATATCATATGATGAACTTCAGCCAGAATAAGGCAACTTCACTTCACTTGGGTATACCATTCCAAATGCAATGGGAGAATCTGATGCATCTCATGTGTTTTTGGCTTGTGCAAACCAAATAGAATGATGACCTTGGGTTGTATTAAGTCTGAAACCAAGTGGATTTATTTTTGTCCCATAATCCCCCACCCTTATCCATATAACCCTTATCCATATAATGATATGTCATATCTGTATACATTTTTTTTTTTTTCCATTCGGATTCTTTTAAGCAAAAGAAATCTTCTTCTTCGTAGAAAGATTTATCTTTCAATACAATCCTTATATGACAAGTGGCCCTACGAAATGATATCACTCGGTCATTGTCCAACAAAATATGATCTTTTGTCTCAGAGGATCTTCATCCTGCAGAAGACACAAAACACAATCTTTTGGTGCTACATTACTCTGACATTTATTCAAGTTTTATTAAAAGGTTAAAAGGACTTGCAGCGCTACTAGCCGATTTTATGACAAATTGCTTGAACTAGCATGTGTGGCTATTTGCTCGATCAATTTTAGATTGCCTTCGACGCTATTCTCAGTAGAGAGACTACTACTCCATGTCCATTTGGTTTAGGCTATGCTTTGTTTTCCATATATGAGAATAAGGGAATGTGTATGCATTCCTCAAAACAAAGTCTATTGTCTGCAGAGAGAGAGAGAGAGAGAGTATAGAGGTTTTCCTTCGTCAGGATACATAATAACGGCTAACTATGCAGTCAACTAGCTATAGTGATTAAAAAAGAATAAATAAACTACACATCTGATCCATAAACCGACATATGAGCAGAATAACATTAAAATGGATAAGCCATTTATCCAAGTCGAAGTCGGGACAACTAAGCCAGCCTCTATCATCAGATCTTCATGAATGAATGTACTGTTTGAACCCATGATATTCTGGAAGAGGTGCATTTCTAGGCTGGACAGAGACAGGCCTACATACATTGATGAAGATTGAAATGTTAGCACGCTGAATGTTCACTATAGTTCTGAGAAGCCAGACAAAAAATAAACAGGAAATATGGACTGGAGCATGGCAAAGGTGTAGTCACAAAGGATTGAGATTTAAGCTGTTTTCTGGTCATGTTCAATATGACTAGATGTTTCGGAAGAGAAATGCAGAAGTGCATATGCTATGTTTCTGCTCATAAATTATGAGCTTTTTTATGGTCACATGCACTTAAAGTAAATTTCTTTTAGTAAATATTGAAAAAATGAAGTTGGAGTAATATGGTTTCATCAAAACTAGTAAAAAAAAAAACTCCTCAGCGCTGTGTATAAATGGAGGATAACGCCATATTGTAATGGCCTAGCTAATAAAATAAAAAGCCTTATCTCAAAGGTTTAAAGTTGCATGTCCCCTATAATTTCATTGATACTGGAAGTATCTGCCCATTGAAACCTATAAATGTATATGTATATGTGTGTGTGTATATATATATTCTATGGTGACTAGAAATGTCTTACCAGTCTAGTGTAATATTTCAGACAAGAATTTCAACTTATCCATTTGCAACTCCAGAGAATAATATCAGGTAAAGATTTATAAGACTGATTTTCAGACACCTTGAGCATTCAAAAGACTCAAAAGGAAGCCTTACAACTCGTAAGTACCATCCATAGCAAAAATGCAAAAGGTTTAAATAAATTACGTTTTAATGGACATATATACCTGCATTCTTTGCAGCAACAGCTTCTTGATAGATATCAGTCACAAATAGTACCTCTGACGGCTTATCAACCCCTAGCGACTTGGATATATCGATATCACTATGTGCTTTTTTTCTGTTCCTATACATGAAAGAGAAAAACTCTTGATATAATTCGCATTACCAAAGTAGTCCAGAAGCTCTCATTCAACTCTGGCAAAGAAAATTAAAGAAAGAAGAAGATTAAAGAAAAGAAAACAATAAACGATGCAAGATCTTTACCCCCCCAGTAGAGTCGAAATATCCATAAAGATACTTTCTTAGATCTCCATGATTATGGCTTAATTTGAAGACTAGACCGATTTCCACCCTTCCCCACCATCAGCTAATGTTCCATGGTCATACTGAAGAGGACCATGATTTGGAGATAACCAATCCAAACCCATATGACGAAGTTTGATAGCAGCATCAAATAGATAATGGTAACACCCAGCCTGAAAAGATATGGTATCAATACAGGAGAATTAAAAGTATTTGCCAAAAAAAAAAAAAAAAAAAAACTTAACGATGGAAGTGATGAAATAGGGAATCCTTTACAAGGAAGCCACAAATCCTGTTTACACCAAGCATCAGTTTCAGCACATAAGCAGAATATAAAATTAGGTAAAGTGAAGTGATGTGGATACAGAGGGTAAATTAGTACTTTCTCTGGCCATTATTAGAAGTATAGAACTGCTGCAAGCATAGTGACTGGATATTCCTTCAAAATAGCATGAGGGATTTCTTTGGATGTCAAATCTAGCAAATCTAGCATTTCCTTTTTCCCCCCTCAAGCAAAAAGAAAAAACATTTAGCAACGGTGTTATTGATTCAACCCCTTGAGTGGAAAAGACGAACCTGTGTTTTAGCACTGATCCATTAGTCTCCCCAGGAATATATACTGTGGTTCTGAAACAGCCGTTGATCTTGGGTACGCTTTTACCTGAAAAATGACATCACTCAATCCAGCAACTGAATGTGTATATGGTTGATGATTAAGAATTTATCCAGTTCTTTGGAAGAATCTAAAGATTTTTCTTACCAGAAAGAAAACAACGACCTTTTTTCTTTATTTTGTTCCCCTTGTCATGCAGGGGACGGCAAAGAAGTAGGGTCAGCTGAAGAGGGAATATCAGGTCCAACCCTACACCCTTCAAGCATGAGGACAACATCAGCCATGGATGGTCTGTCGAGTGGATCAGGTGCTGTGCAAAGAAGTCCCACTTTGACTCCCAGTAAAAACTCTTCCCACTCTGATGACTCAGGGTCCAGCTCCAGCAGACCAGGCTCAATTAGCTCTGAAATTTGACCCTTTTGCAATTGCTTCTTAACCCACTTCACAATGTCCTCATCTTCGTTGAACGTGAGAGGTTTCTTCCCAGTCAGTATTTCCAATAGGACAATCCCAAAGCTGTACACGTCCGACTCCTTTGTCGATTGCCCAGATAGTGTTGCCTCAGGTGACACGTAACTGAGCGTGCCCACCGGAGTGGCGGAGGAGGAGGCTTCAGCTGTAGTGACTGAGACCAGACGGTCCAAACCAAACTCTGATAGATGGGATTCGAAATCTGCATCAAATAGCACGTTCTGAGGCTTCAAGTCACCATGAACCATATTCATTGAGTGCAAGAAAGCGAGCCCTCGAGCAACTCCAAGCGCGATGAGATGACGCATGGGCCAATTGAGAACATGCCCATCCCGGTGAGATGCCTCTTGAAGGAGAGTGGCCAAGTTCCCATTAGGCATGTAATCATAGATAAGTAGCCTTATGTCGGGTGGTCCAGCATAGTAGCCACGCAGGACTGTCAGATTGCGGTGCTTGATCTTGCCTAGTGCTTCTGCTTCTTTACGAAATGTTCGCTCATTGATTGATCCATTGAGGAGGCGACGTATTGCGAGGACCATCCCATCTTGAAACGAGGCTTTGAAAACAAGCCCATATCTTCCCCGGCTTAGTACATTCTCCTCATCAAATTGTCTAGTTGCTTCTAGCGCTTCTGAATATGTCATCTTGCTCTTGAACATGACGAGCTTTGCCTCTCCATTTTCTCCACTTCCCCGGCCCCTTTCTGCTCCTGAGCTTGTACGAGGACTTCGCTTCTTTTCCCCAGCTGCTCCTCTAAGCTTCTTTCGCCACCTCAGGAGGCTGTACACATAACCACAGCAGCATAACGCCGAAATACAAGCTCCAGCTACAATTAAAGCAATGAAAAGAATCAGCCTTTTTCTTTTCTTGGCAGTCACATTTGGGCATTCTTGAGCCAAGGGCTTGCCACATAATTTTCCATTCATTTTATATACAGAAGGATCATTGAACCGAAAACCCAGTGCTTGTGGAATCTCGCCCTCGAGATTATTGTATGATACATTTAAGTATACCAATCCTGGTATCGCTGAAAGATTTGCTGGAATTCTTCCACTCAAGTTGTTAGAAGAAAGATCTGATGAAGTCAGGTTCAGTAGTTTTGACAAAGAATCGGGTATATGGCCTGAAAAACGATTCGAATCCAATAACAGAGTAGTCAAAGAGAAGCATTGAGACAACTCCTCAGGAATTTCTCCTGTTAAATTGTTCTGACCCAAGTCAAGCCTCTTCAAATGAGAGAGGCGAGAGAATCTGCTCGGAATTGGACCCTTCAATCTATTTGAACGAAGTTCAAGTACTTCAAGATAGGAACAGTTACCAAGCTCAACTGGAACTGGACCAGAAATATTGTTTCCAGATATGGAGAGAACAGCTAACGACTGAAGGAATCCATAAGTCGTTGGAATCGTGCCATGAAACAAATTGGCTGTAAGGTTCAGATATTGCAAAGAAATTAAACTGCTGAAACCTTCAGGAACATCCCCAGATAAACTGTTCTCTTCCAAGGCAACAATTTGCAAGCTCGGCAACCCAAAAATTTCAATGGGCAATTGCCCAGAGAGATTTTGCTTACTCAGGTCCAAAGTCGTTAATCTCATAAGACTCCCGACACTCCCAGGGACGTTTCCCGAAAATCCACAATTACTCAAGTTCAAAACTAGCAAACCCTTCAACTCCCCAATACCAGAAGGAACTTCACCAGAGAACTTGTTATTGCCCAAACTTAGAGCACTCAAATTCTTGAGTTGCATTAACCCTTCCGGCACACCTCCAGTCAGATTGTTATTGCTAAGATCCAAATTCTCGAGCCCTGAAAGGCTTCCAAGACCCTGCGGAATCGAACCGTCAAACATGTTCCTTTTCAAGGAAATCACTTTCAAGCTACTCAACTGACTCAAAAACCCCGGAATCTGGCCCGAAAACTGGTTCCCCTCAAGATCAAGGACTTGCAAAAAGCTGCATTTCGAAATTTCGTTCGGAATGACTCCCCTTAGAGAGTTATTAGCCAACCTAAGCTCCTCCAGCCTTGACAGGTTTCCAATACCAGCAGGTAAAATACCAGAAAAAAAATTCCCAGAAAGGTCGGTCACTTTCAGTGACGTCGACGCATACGTCAACCAATATGGAAAAACACCCCGTACATGATTCTCGTGAAGGTCCAAAACCTCCAGAGAAGTAATGCACTTCTCGCTTGGCGGCTCGGAAATTCCCGTGAAAGAATTAAACGCCAAACCAACGAACCTCAGGGAACTCGAATTAACCGAACCATTACAGAGCAAAGAAAAAGGAATTGAACCGGAGAGATTATTGCCCGTCAGGGAGAGAAGTTGAAGCTTCGGGATCGTCCCGATGGTCCCCGGAAGCAAGCCCTGAAGCATGTTGTCTTCGATGCTCAAATGCACGAGCGAGGAACAATTTGCCATCGCCGAGGGAAGAGTTCCGAACAAGAGGTTGGAGTCTAGCCACAAGTACTCGAGCTCCTGCAACGCCCCGAAACCGGACGGGACTCTCCCCACGAACCGGTTGTACGAAAAGTTGACGACCCGGAGATGTGAGCTCGCCGAGAAGTTCGCCGGGACCTCGCCGGAGAACTCGTTCGACGACAAATCGAGCAACCGCAAGCTCGGGGGCATGTCGCCGGGGACCCCGCCGGAGAGGAGGTTGCGCGCGACGTCGAGGACCTGCAGGTTGCCGAGGTTGAGGATCGCCGGCGGGAGGCCGCCGGAGAGGGAGTTGTCCTGCAGGTAGACGGCGCGGAGGAGGGAGCACCGGGAGAGCGCCGGCGGGATGGGGCCGGCGAGGGCGTTGGAGTGGAGGCTGAGCCTGCGGAGCTCATGCAGGTCGCCGAGGGAGCCGCCGAGCCGGCCCCCCAGCTGGAGGCCGGCGAGGCGGAGCTCGCGGACGCGGCCGGCGTAGCAGGCGACGCCGCGCCAGTCGCAGGGGGCGAGGGGCGTGGAGGGTCCCACCCGTCCGCGGCGCCGCGCGGGTCGCGGAGGCCGCCCCGGAAGGACAGCAGGGCGGCGATTTCGGCGCGGGTGAAGTTGGCCTGCGCGGGCGCCGCAACGGAGGAGGAGAGACAGGAGAGCGAGAATGCGAGGACGAGGAGGAAGGAGGAGAGAGCCGTTGGCGCTGCCATGGCGAACCTCGGTTCTAGAGAGAGAGAGAGAGAGCAATGTGGTTTGCGTTAGGGTTTGGGGAATGGGGATGGAGGGGGAACGTTAGTGCAGCAGAGGAGCGTTGGTGGGTGGTGGTGGTGGTGGCAGAGATGGTGGCAGAGATGGAGAAGAAGGAGAGGCCATGGGGGGACGCGCAGGTGTGACTGCGAGACAGGGTCTGGGAGTGCGTCAGTTCCTTTGTTTTTTTTTGTTTTGTATAAACGGTCAGTTTTTAGTGTCCGAACGACGCTCCGTATGCTGTCGTTTTAGGGTTGGAGCTGTTGCTCCCGCTTGGGGAACTTCACGTGGAAAGGGGTTTTATATTTAACGAGTGAGCAACAGCTCACTTATTAAGCTTTCTATGTATGGGTTTACCAAGCAAAAAAATAATAATAATAACAAGGTGATCAATGGTCCCGGTCCTAAATTTCCAATGATTCTCGTACTTTCTTTTGGTTTTTTTTAAGATAGTCATTATACCTTTTGAAAACCTCATAAATATGTAGATAATATAATTTAAACGTTTACTTACATGTTGTAAAGGTTTACGACTTCCATAAATCAATAGAAAATATATCCCAATTTCAAAAGATTACAACATTTTGCAAAGATCTGGGACATTTTGTCATGAGTAGCTTAAAGTGTTGTAAACATTTGATTATTCTAATATTTTCAAATTGTCGACACATTTCCTAGTTACAAGCTGATATGTCGATAAGTAGGGATGGATTTAGACAAAAAAAAAGTACGAGCATAATTGTTTTGGTAACTGAAATTTTGTCCCGACACTTGAAAAGTCCACCGGAATAAATGTTTGGTTGATTTGTTTACCTATGGTACCCCATATCCATGATGTTAGAATTGCTTTTCGAGCTTTGTAGATTAATTTGCGGGGGGCAAGCCAATAGAAAAATCTTCGATTCCATTCTCCTGCGGGATTTAAGGGGGGAGCAAAAGGCCGCAATAGTGGAGCATAACTCGAAAAGCTTTTGAAAGGTTCGACTATTTTTATAAAACTTTGGGAAGGTGGGTGGCGGCAAGAGCCCCGCTTGGTGCAATGGCGATTCGTCCCTGTCAATAATTGCAACATTTCAAAAGAGTGAGCCGTATGCGGAATCTAATACGGTACCACCGCCTGGCATCATGCTTTGCATTTAATAGTCCGTCTTCGCCGGTTTTATTAAACAAGCATCTTTCACAATCATTTGGTTCTTCGTAAAATGAGATTTTCATCTCATGTCATGAATATTCGTATGTACAAGGGAGTTTCCATCTTGCAGTTAGCACATTGTAAGTAAATAAACCTAACGTCAGCTATGCCGCTCATGTTCTTTGTATCAAAATTGATTTCTATCCCACTATTTGAAACTTTTTCAATCATTTTGACCTTTCAATAGGTTTCCCACGACGCTCGGAAAAGTTACACCAAAATTGGACCAATAGTAACTTGTCACAAGAAATTATCGAAGAGGCCTTAGATGAAAGTAAGGGCGGGTTTGGCAACCAACCAAATAGTGTTTAATTATGTTCTTTTATTCCTTGGAATAAATTTGGAACAGAAATCCGTTTAGTAATTTTTTTTCTTGAGAATAGATTTGGAGTAAAATCGAGAAGTTAAAAAAAATTGATTCTTTGTTCCCGGGAATAATTTCAAAATCAAAGCCAACCAAATTTTTTTCTTTTTCTTTTCTCTTCTTTTTTCATTCTTCGTTGTGGCCACCTTCATCCACCGCTACAATCACTAGCAACCGGTTGGGTGAGGTCCGGTGAGCTCACCGAAGGCTCGCCCAGCCACCAGCGAGCCTCGCTTGGCTAGGCAAGGCGCGGCCTCGCCAAGGGTCGACAACACTCCCGACAGAGCTTGAAGAAGACGAAGGGAAAGAAACGAATAAAAGAATAAAATTATTTTAAAAAAATGATTTGGAGTAGAAATTTTGAGGATGATGCTAAACACAATTCTATTCCAGAAATAAAAAATTTTGATAGTTATTAAACGCTTAGAAATTATTCCCAGGGGCAAAATAAAAAAGAATCATTTCTAATCCGAAATTGTTTTCGGGAACAGAATCGTTACCAAAAACACTCTAAGCATTGCCCTTTTCCCAAAAGGGTCATCAAGAGTATGATGCCCTTGAAGAGGTTTGAACTCATCTTATTTAAGAGCAACATGCACTTGACCCTCAGCCATGGAAACAAGACAATGCACACCTCATGCTTGCAGAATGGTGCATTTGGAAACTGATGATAACTCGAAAGCAAGTTGCTATTTGATCAAAAGCATTAGGGATCAAGCCAGTTACCCATTTACTTGAAATGACATTCCACATGCAACGAAACAGGCAGCTGTGTCTCATTTGCTTGCCTCTCATTACAAAGATAAAACCCAATGTCACTTGGTCATTCTCAACCTAACTATAATCCATTGCCTGAGAGGATTTTCATGCTGCGGAAAGTGCCAATAAGTAAGGACATGTGCATACATTTCTTGCTATACTAGGTCTACTGACTACATTAGGGATAGGCAACAAAGGTTGTTCTTTGTCAGGATACGCAATAGAGGTCAATATGCTGTTAACTTGCTATGATGATTGGAAAAACAAACACACACTACACATCTGATCCATAACCAATAACACGAGCAAGATAACATGAGAATCAATGAGCCATCTACCAATACTAGATTCAGGATGACTACGCCAAACTCTGCCATCAGATTTCCATGAATGAATGGATTGTTTTGAACCCATGATTTTCTGGAAGAGGTCCATTTCCAGGCCGGACAGAGACAATCACCTGAAGGCCTACACAAATTGATCAAGATTCAATGTTAGCATGCTAAAATGCACAGTAAAGTTCTGAGAAACCAGACACAAAATATACAGATGCAACTATTGACTGGAGGATGGAAAAGAGGGGTAGTCGCATAAGGTTGAGATTGAGATTTAAAGCACTTTTCTGATCATGTTCAATATGACTAGACACAGACTTGATGAATGTGTAAATGCATGTGCTCCAATTCTCCCAGTATATTAACTTAAAGTTTAATTGAAGACAAGCTAAAAGTACATCACAAACAACTCTTTTTTCCCCCTTTTTTGTAGGTGGGATTGAGGACAGAATAAAGGCAATTTGCTTCAAAGAGCTATTTCTGTTCATAAGCTGAGAATTTTTTACGGTCGCACACGCTAAATTAATATTCTTTTCAGTATGCACTGAAAAACATGGAGATGGAGTCATTCAGTTTCAACCCAAAAAACTCATCAGCACTCTGCATAAATGAAGGATAATGTCATTTCGTCATTACAAAGATAAAACAAAGACTTCTCTTGGGGGCTAGAAAACATTGAGAGTGTTTGAGTAACTCGAGTGTGGTTGTAATCTCCATTATATCGCTGGATAAGTGGAATCCTGTACTCCTCTCCCGTAGGATAGGTCCCATTGATTGAACCACGTAAATCTGATTAAACGTCTATAGTTGGACATCCTAACTCAATTGGGTGTTAAATATCTGCACATGGAGACTTTTAAAAATACCAGTACCATTCAAGTCAATGTGATGGGGGGAAATGTCCTTGGAGTCTACAGCCACTTTTCTATCAGGAATTTAAACTTATAAGACTGCCTTTTAGACAACTCAAGCATTCAAAAGATTCAAAAGGAAGCCATGCATCGCATGGCACCAGAGCAAATGCACAGAAAGAGCTGAATAGAAGATGTTGCAATGGACATATACCTGCGTTCTTTGCAGCAACAGCTTCTTGATAGACATCAGTCAGAAATAATACCTCTGATGGCTTATCAACTCCTAGTGACTCCGATATCTCGACATAACTATTTGTTTCTTTTTTGTTCCTATACACAAGAGAGAGAGGCTACAAAATAAGTCTCCAGTACCAGGGTAGTACAAAAGCTCTGACTCAACTCCGGCAAAGAAAATTCAACCAAATAAGAACAAGACTAAAGAAAAGAAGACAAGAAATTAGTCAAGATCTTTTACCCCACTGTAGTGTCAAAAAATCCATACAGATACTTCCTCAGATCTCCATGATCTGTATTCCCAAATAAGAGTCTTTGTGCTAATCTGCTGCCACTAGAATATATGTATACCTGTTGCACAATAATTAGCTGCTGATTAACACTGTAAATGACATTAGTACAGCTAACATGTATAACCATTTCCAATCGCATGCAATTAATGGAGTAAAAAGAAGAAAATCCCATTTAACTTAGTAACAAAATCAGCTGTTGCTGCACCAAACAAGAAATGTAAAGACATATGTTGAGGGAAGAAAGCATCAGCTAATGCTGTCATTTAGGACAAGTACGGAATCAAAAGGATAACACTGAGTTGCCCAAAAAACAAAAGAAAAAGGAAGGATGAAGAATGTAAGAGGAACAGAGAGCAAAGTAAAAGTTACCTTTATGCCCAGGGCATTCCATTTTTCAAGAGCCACCGGTACATCCTCAAATACCACTCCCTTCAATTCTTGATTCTGAAACCCAGATCGCCATATGTGACCCTGCATGATACAAAATAAACCTGTCTTGCTTGCCTATACTTCTCAACACCATTACACCAAACACAATTTAATATTGGCCTATGCTTACTTGCAATTGTTTCAATGCAGTGATCTTGCGATCAGCGTTTATCATTGCTTCAATGTTAGCAACCAAAGCTGCTATAATTTTCTCTTTCCCTTCCTCATCTGGAGGAATGGGCAAGGCCCCAAGAACACCTTTTGCCAAATCATCTTCAACCTATAAACAGATATACCAAAATCTAGAACATCAAGGGATCAATATAGCATGTCTTCTAGCGACATCAGGATACATCGCTCTATAGTTAAAGGAATTTTGCATTAGTTTAACCTTTGAGTTATCCTGTTCATAGCATATAATAATTAGCTCCAACTTATCATGCACAATAAATAGGCTAGACCATTACTAGTGTGGACATTTGACAGTTCCATTAACTAAAAGGCAACATAAAGTTACCTGGCTCCGTAACAATTTGATGTCATCTTGAGTTTCTACAGTTTCAAATGTCGCAGACAAATGCCTCCCAACATTATCCCGCGCATATGGAAAGAGAACTTCAGTCACAAATGATATTGGAGTAGTGGTTCCTTCAATATCCAGAAGAATGCAGCTCTGTAACCAAACAAATTAGGCAAGAAAAAGAGTTACCTGAACTGGAATACCGAACATCCAAAGTTGCTTTAAGGGTGCGTCAGTTTCACTGAAGACTTTATTTTAAAGAAAATTATTTTGCATGAAAATTATCTTCAAGGAAATAGTTAGTTTCTATTTGTTTGATGGTTTAGGGAAAGTAATTTCCTTCTAGCCAAAGGTAGAAGTCAGTTTCCTCCAATCTAAGCTTGTTGTTTTCAGTTCATGAAAAACATTTTCCGTAGATTGATTAGTTTTCCATCATCCAAACACCAAAAAATCAGAAAACAATTTTCCGGAAACAGTTTTCCCTCGAACAAACGGACCTAAGATTGCAAGTCAAAAGGGCAATTACATCAACATCGAGACAGTATATGCTGCTCATCATGGTTCACAAACAGTGATTTTTATCTACGGGATAAGGGAAGAGATTTCGAAAATATACTGGAAGCGGCTTGATTTGAAGACTAGATCCAATTATTCCAGCCTTCCCGCCATCAGCTAATGTGCCTTTGCCATATTGAAGAGGGCCATGATTTGGAGATGACCAATCCAAACCCATTTGATTAAGTTTGATCGCAGCATCAAAGAGATAATGGTAACATTCAGCCTGCAAAAATAATGGCATGAATAAAATTGAATAAAAATAGTTGACAAGGAAAGAGGAACAAGAGTAATGCTGAAATAGGGAATCCTTTACAAGGAAGCCACAAAGGCTGTCAACACAAAGAATCTGTTTCAGCACATGATCAGAACTTATCATGGGGCAAAGTGAAGAGATCTAATTACATTGGGGAAATGGGGATAGTTTCTCCAGGCATAACTACAAGCTTTCTGCAAGCCTTGTAACCAAATATTCTTTCAACGTAAAAATGTGGAATTCCTTTTGATGTCGAATTCACCAACTGCTTTTTCATGTAAAAAGAAGAAATGTTCTAGAAAACAGTCTAACCAATTCAATCCTGACATGGAAAACACAAACCTGTGTTTTAGCATTGATCCATGAGTCTCCCCATGAATATATACCATGGTTCCGAACAAGTACAGCTGTTGATCTTGGGTATGCTTCTATCTGAAAAAAGGCAACACTCAATCCAGCAATTTCATGTAGATATGATTAATAAGTACATCTTACTAAAGACAATGATCCTCTATAGCCATCCACCATTTTGCAAGCATACTCACTCCACTAGACAGACTCCAAGAAGATTTAGAGAAGCATCCGGCAAGACATAATAACTCAAAGAAAAAAGTACTCATAAAAACCGAAGATAGCGTGAAAAAATTTCAAAATGTAGAACTAACAAATGAATGTTATATTGCCTGAATAACAGGACAATTTTCACACCATCTAACCAGTGTGCCCAAGTTTTAAGGATCAACCATCCAGTCACAAGCTTTGACTGCAGGAATCTACTTAGGAGAGCACCTTCAGTCTCTCCCACATGGAACCGAAATGTAAAGATGCATACCGCTTTTGCAAGAGATTCCGTGAGTTGATATTCATGAGCAGTATTCTCTATGATTGGGATCACAAGTTCATCATAATAACCATGCCCTTGGATTCCTTTAATCATCTCCATATGAGTAATCTGCAAAAGTATAAGAAGGAAAGAAAATAAAAAGGGAAAAGAAATTAGAAGCAGCCCAAAAGTGATTTTGATGTTTCGGATAGAGCCGGCCAATCACCATGCATGTTGTGTGTAGGTGATTGGGGAGGTGACAAGAGAAGCACAGTAAGACTATGGCAATACCACCTAAACTGCGAAATGGGATGAACTACACCCATGTGACTTCCCTTCTTCATTGGTGAGAAGCAAAAGGCTCTCACAACCAGCTCAGCTATTGACTCGTGATAGTGATTTCTTCATGAGGTCAGAGACCTATCAGGAGAACCTATTTTAACTAAATTTCTTTCGCATCTCAATCTAATGAATATCGACTTTCATGGAGCATGTCCCCCATTGGGTTAAGTTCCTTTCAGTCTCTATTTAATTAATTCCTCAAGCTACCAACTTTAATTTTAGTCCAAGAGGGTTTACTTTGAACAAATTCATAGTTAATAAATGTGCAAAGGACCTGGAGAACTTACTCTAAATTCCTTTGCTAAGGGATTGAGCATCGTTACAAGGCATGATTCCACCCCATGACTGTGGATGGCTGCTCCTGGATTGCGTAACTCAAATATCTTGAGGATAAAGGAGGAGGTATGAGTCAGCAACTTCAACATATATAGAGTTTTAAGAGAGTAAGTGTGAAGGGAGGGGGGGAAGTCATGGTCATTATGGGAATAATCAGAGTGATACTAGCATAATACTACCAAGTATGCAGTGGCCAAGAAATTATTACTTTAGAAATAGACGGCATCATGTTTGCAATAAGTTTCTTCCACACATATTCAATCATGGAGATAAAGCGACTCCCAAAACCAGACTGTTTTCAAATTTGACCTTCAATTAGACTACTTGTTCCCGATATTCTTCGGTAGGGATCAAAACAAACCATGCAGATTCCAAAAAGTACTATTTCAAATTGCAACCACATCGAGGGAAAGGTACTGAAGTACAGAGCAGCACTAATTTGGAGAAAGTGTAAGTGAACTCAAAAGAGTATTTGTCAGCTGAGTTAATATGTAACTTTTAAAACACTGTATAATCTTCTCCTTTCCCTCATTCCTGAGTAGTTTGAAGATTCTACGCATTTCAAAATCAATAAAAAAGTGAAGCATCACATACAGCGGTACAATAAGCCATGTAAGCAGCATAGTGCAAGAGAGCATTGACAGGGAAAAACTATACAGAATCAAGATCACTAGCAATGGCAGAAAACAGAAACCCAACTTCACATCCACCCTTATTATGGGATCAGAAAATACCTTCAAGAAAACAGCAGTGCTGTCCGTACACTTAGGTGCCTTATTTGGGTGAGGCTTCGGAGATGGCGAAGACAAGGTAGAACCATCGGCAGACAACACGTACATGTCCTCAGGTTCCATTCTCTCCTTCTGGACTCCTAAAGCATAGCACAAAAGACAAATTCGCAAGCTCAGCATAAAAGCCAAAAAGCCGAGATGCAATGCAGCAACAGTTAAACATCCAAACAAAATCTTGCAAACTCCGTGAAGTTTAATAACTTGGTTATGGAAACGAAAAAGAAATCGAATAACTTGATAAACACGTATTTCAAAAACAATCCAGCATCGAATAGAAATTGGAAGTACCGAATGCACACCAGACCAAAGACTTCGAGCAGACAGCTAGCTACATGACAGCAGAATAAGACTCGATCATGACGAGAATTGACTGAATCCCAACCCCTCGTGATTAAAAAGTAGGGGGAACATCCTAGAGGCGCGAAAAGAACCGCCTCGTCGCTAGTTCAGAAAACAACGGAGATGCCGTTCCACTGCAGAAAATAATCTACGAACTGAAGACAGAAGAGAAAAGCCTAAACCAATACACGATTGGATAGATTCAGAGAAGAATCGAAACTGATTGATCGAACTCCGTGGAAGTAGAGGAGAGTACCGGAGGGGGACAAGAGGACGAGCTGGCGAGGCCGCGGCACGGAGTCGTCGTGGACCTTCATGGCGATGCTGCCGCCCGTCCCGTACATCCATCCCAGGGTGTAGAAGTGGCGACAGAGCTCCGACATCAAGCTCCTGGTGTCCTTCACCGCTTTGCTCTCCAGGTACGCCTGAGAGGCAGTCGCCACTCCCCCGCCGTTCTCCGGCGTCGCCGTCGCGGCGGCCATCGGGTCCGTTAGAGAGAGAGAAAGAGAGAGAGAGGGAGAGAGAGAGAGAGATTCGGAGATGGTGAGCTTAGACCGGAGGCCGGGTTGCCGAGCAGCCTTTTGTCCTGTGCGTAGGAGAGAGAAAATGGCATCGATTCTTCAGGCGAGCATGTAAATTAAGTGGTTGTTTGGGGACGGAAGTGCAAAAACAGCACGTTGATACATGGAATGTCGTGAAATGGAGCAGGTGAGGCGTGCTCCAGGAAGGCATGTACAAGTTGATTAAAAAAAAAACCCAGAAAGATAATCAACTGTGTAAAACCTATGCACATCTTTAAAGAAAAATTCTAAACAGGGGTCTCAACTACTTTCATTTCTTCAAATAAGGATCCAAAATAGTTTTTATTTTAAATAAAGATCTGAGATAGCCAAATCATCTCAAATAAAAGCCTTTGGTTGATCGGTGACTATTTTGGTTATAAGAGAAAATGTATTTTGACAAAAAATTGTAACCATATTTTAAAAAAAAAAAAATCATTTTTTTCTTTTTTTCCTCATCCTCCCCTACCGCCGCCATTGATGGCCAACGAAGGTCACCGACCCCAGGTGACCCCAGGTGAGGGCAAGGGTCGCCTCACCTGGGCTCAGTGGGGCGAGGGTGGCTCTCACCCAATGCAGTAAAGGGCAAGGGGTGGCCCTCGCCATTGCAGGGTACCCTAGCCCGACGCAGGCGAGGGTGGGCCTCAAGGCCTAAGTCCAGCAACCTCCGTCATGGTTGGCGGAGGGAAGGGGGAAAAAGAAAAAAGAAAATAAAAGAAAAAGGAAAGAATAAGAAATAAACAAAAATATAAATTAAAGATGAAGATACCCTTTAGTCCAAGAGATGTTTGGCCCTTTTTTTTTTAAATTGATATGATTATTTCAAACCCTCATTTAAAACAAGTTTTATTTTAAGCCATTATTTAAAAAAATTTAGCCACCTCAAGCGCTTATTTAAAATAAGTGTATTTTAGGCTCTTATTTGGAATTTATCTTACTTTAAAAAAATTTAAAATATTTAGACCAAAAAAAAGAGCTAAAATATAAAAAATTAACGGGAAAATTATTTTAAATATAACACAAGAATACGGCTTGAATAAAAATATAAAAAGAAGAAGAAGAAGAAGAAGAAGTCGAAGAATTCCGTCTACTTTTTATAATGGGCTTGAGCTAATTTAAACAGGCCCAAACTGGTCCAACCCCTCCCGTTGACTTTGACCTTGGGGTAACGGTTGGTCAAAGCGGGGCCGTCAGAGGATCCACGTGTCATGGCTTGTAAAATCCTTCAACTCTTCCAGCCCACCTTTTTGTCGCTATTCGCGACAGAGAAGGAAGGAGATATACCTCTTCCTTTCGAACATAAACATACGATTTGGATCATGGCAGCAGACTGGATTATCGCGTTGTTACGAATGAGCCATCTTTTCCATGGAGGTAAATCTCTGCTTGCTAGAGAAGAAGATAGCAAGTTGCAAAATCTATCTTGATAGAGCCCGACATAGCTATCGGAATTGATCACATGCCAACTAATAATTGATTACACAATCTCAACTTATTGTAAGGTAATCGATGTGTGGTTCCATGGGACAGTGCACGGCACAAGTTCAACTCCTAATGCTTACACCCCCTTTTAAAATTGGGAAAAGACTACTAAAAATCCTAAATTTTGTCCAAAGTGATAAATTTACCTTAATTTTTTTTTTTATAATATGAAAAATCTTAAATTTTGTCAACCCGTGACACATTTACCCCAAAATTTTTTCGTGATATAAAAACTTTAAATTTTTGATCGTGTGACACATTTACCTTAAACTATATAACATTTTCATCTTTTACTTTTATTTTTTTTTTCTTTTTTTCTTATTCTTCTCTCTTCCCTCCCCTCATTATGGCGGAGGGAAGCCAGACTCAGGCGAGGGTGGGCCTTGCCGGCATTAAGCAAGGGTCGCCCTCGCCTGGGCTAGCTAAGGGCTACCCTTGCCCGACCCAGCCAACAGTTGTCCTTGCTCGACACCGACGAGGGCGGCCCTAGCTAGCCCAGGCGAGGGCAACCCTCGCCTGAGTCCAGCTTCCCTTCGCCATGGCCGGCGGAGGGAAGAGAGAAGAAGAAAAAAGGCAAAAAAAAAAAAAAAAAAAAGAAGGGAAAAGCAGAAATAATAAGACGAAAATAGCCTTGGTGAGGTAAATGTATTACGGTTAGTAAAGTTTGGAGTTTTTCAAGTCACAAAAATAAATTTGGAGTAAATTTATTACTTTGGATAAAGTTTGAGGTTTTTGGTAGTCTTTTCCCTTAAAAATTTTGCAATTTCTTTCCCTTCTTTTCTTAATTCTTTTATTTGTTCATTTTTTGCGTACTTTCAGTCCTCGTTTAATTTACAGAAAGTTCTGCTCTTTTATTTATTTTGTTTCTCGACCCATCTTTTCTGTCGTGAAACTTTTTCTGTTTATCATTTCTTATCAATCCATGCAAGGGTCCCTTTACAAGGTTTAAAGTTTCTTCTTTACTTTAATTTCATGTTCGAGTTAATCCTTGAAAATATACTTTTGACTAACAATCAAAGAGTTGTGCCTTAGACGTGATCATCAAATGTTATAGTACTAACTTTTTTTGTATGGGGACATTTAAGTATAAAAATTATGAAAGGTATATATAAGTATTACTTTTTAAAAAAAAAATTGAGACATTTAAGTGACAATCCCATCGAAGGGTTCTAGAAATCATATGTGGCATATTTTTTAATAATTTAACTTATTCACGTGACTTGCCAGAAAATTGAGTCAACAAAAAAAAAGCCAAAACGACATTATTTTACCTTGGATTTGAATTTTAATATAGATATTAATTAAATTAAATTTAAAACTAAATTAATAAAGAAGAAGAAGAAGATTGCAGAACTTTCGTAAGGGCCGTGTTCGGCAACGGTGGGGAGGTGGCAGCGAGGACTTGCACAATCCTCGCCGAAATTCTGCAATCTTTTTTGTTTAATTTAGTTTTAAATTTAAATTTAATTAATATTTATATTAAAATTTAAATACAAGGTAAAACAATGTCATTTTGGCTCTTTTAGCCATGTCAGCGTGCAAAACGATATCGTTTAGCATTTGTCTCATTAGAAAAATGCGATGTCAATATTTTTATGAGATTTTCGTCATTGACACTTAATTGATTCATTTTACTTCGATTTTAGTATTTAAATATTTCATCATATCAAGTTTTTGCACTCTAGATGTCCGTGCCTCCTTTTTTTTGTAATCAATCATCAATCACGATTTAACTAGAGACACCAAATGATGTTGCATTCATTATCTTCTTCTTCTTCTTCTTCTTAAATTAAACGTTGCTTGCTATTTAAAAAGGTCAAAACTACTGAAAATATCGAAATTACGGTAGAATACGAAATATCACGTCTCTATACAGTCACTCTGGTATGCTTTCGAGTGGGTTTCATTTGAGGGGTCTCAGCTGTGATTGTTTAACCCTACGTGTTTTACTTAATGATAATACTTGATAAAGCATGCATAATATGCGCGTACGTGCATGGGAGGTGATGACCAAGGCACTGCTCTGGTCGAGGCTGGAAAAGTCAAAACTCCTCCGAATCCGTGCGACTCTTTTACGCACGCATCCAGAAAAGACCAAATGAACGAATTGAGAGAGGAACAGACCAACGCCTTGCCGACAGGTGAGGAACAGAAGGCCGATGCCGATTACTCGAACGACTTTTGCATTCAGTGGCACGATCAGGTCTCTCGGAGTGCGTGATCGGGATCCCTCTCTTTCTACACGCAGAGCGTAGAAAAAGGAACAAATGACTGAGATATATATACCAAGAAAGATGGGGACTGCCCACGTCTTGCCTTCGGTTTGGAAAAGAAACAATGCGTCACGATACGCACGTTAATCTGCAACGCAAAAGCACGTCATGAAGCTTTCGATCCCAGAAGGCAAATCCGTTTCCGACTGTAGAGGACAGGAACGGAGGAGCAAAAGGGTCAGGACAGGAGGATATAAGAGCAATGCCTGGAAGTCGAAACCCACTCCTGAAACTTAATTCGTCCCCAACCCAACGGTAGGGATTCGAACCCAAACCCCAGTGGTTAGCCAAGCCTCGATTAAAAGCTCTAATTATCACCAACCTTATATTTTTTTTATTCACTAATGTTAATTTTTTGCAAACAAAAAGTTACCTTGTCGGTCCCCATTCAATTGGTCAATTGCGTGGGTAATGTATTTATGAGAGACAGGACTGCAATAGGTAGGATCCATCAATGGTTGGAGTGGGAGGGCCCCCTCGCGCTCCCTCTTTGCACTGTCATGGGAAATTCCACATATTTTCACGTTTTAAATCGGAATATTTTGCCCATGACTTGTCATGTGAAGATAGGGACTGCGCAGTGGGTTCAAACTCGAGAGATTCTTTGCGCTGCTCTAAATAGATAAAATTGGATCGTGGTACAATAAATTAGGAAATCATAAAGCAATTTATGAGCTGTCCATACTGGATTCAAGCCCCATTAGAATATTGAACCCCCCCCTCATGGTACGGTAGCGATCCAATGACAGCTATGATCATGGTAGCTGCAGTGAAGTAGGCACGGGTATTACCGTCTAAGCCCACAATAAATATATAATGTCGTCAGCTCGTGCCGTAAGGTGTTGGGTTACTGAGTTAAAAAGATGAGCGATGTCAAAATCTTACCCTCTTTTCAAATGGCAACTATTTACATATGCTATTTTTATATTTCATATAGAATAATCCATAAATGACAACCGACATCTGAATACTTGAAAGCACGTCAAAAGACCTAGAGTGCTTCAGTATTCATATATTGATTTTTGCTACAGTGTTTCATAATATTTAAGGGCGATAACACCTCAACAAAGACGCAAAATGAAAGGTTTCGTCGAAAGATAAAATGGGCAGTGAAAGGGAACCAAGACAGAGAAAAACATGTACTTTGAAGTAGAACAGAATGGTGAATTCACAGGAACTTGTGTGAGCATATATGAATGTCCACATGGAGATCATGTGATTGATAAACGTACTCGATATTGCGAGAACATATCAATGCTTTTAAAACTCTGGTTTAAAATACATGGACCGAACCCTTAAAATAGTATTCAATAGCCTCTCAGATAGGACTTTAAGCTTGCCTCATTACTACAACTGCCCTAAGCATGTATAATTCAACTAGCAAATCGCATGTATGACCTAGGTAGCATAAGGTCATTTAGCCCGACTCTCCAAGAAACTTATATCTGGGAAAATAACATGATGTCTAATGTGCATGATGAACTAAGAAGTAAACTGACCGTGGAAATTTTAATCTTCTGACAGAGAAAAGGTGCAAATTGAAATCGGAAGAATTTACTTATGGACAAACCTAATAAAATCCAACAGTATATAACCAAGAAATCGGGATAAAGTTAAACATAGAGAAACCAAGACACGCAATACTTATTCAAGCTATTTGCGAGTACACTAAACTCGTACTCAGCATGATTGTAATCGCCACCACAGATAAGCTTGTATGAGTTATTGTCCATGCAGATGAAGGTGCCGGTGCCGGGGCACTTGCTGGCGATATTCCCCATGGAGATTGCGGCCGTGATGATCGTGGAGATACTGGCCGCCTGGGAGACAAAGCTGGAGGTTGACGTGAAGGTGCCGGAGCTGATGGAGGTGAAGATGGTGGAGTAGCGGTCGGAGCAGGTGAAGGCGCGGAATGCGGAGGTTTAATGGCGGGGGATGGTGAGGTGGGAGGCCGGGCTTTGGGAGAAGGAGAGGTTGGCGGCACCGCAGGTGGTACAGTGGGAGCGGGTGAAGGTGCTGAACTTGGAGATTTAATGGCGGGAGAAGGAGAGGTTGGTGACCACAAAGGGAGTGTGATTATTGGGGACGGCGATGTAGGGGGTTTGGCAGGCGGCCACACTGGTGGCAGGGCCGTGGGTGGTGTTGCCGGGGGCAAGGTCGGGGGCAGTGTGGGAGTTACGGATGGCGGAGTGGGCGATGAAGGTGGTGTGGCCGGGGCTGGCCATCTGGGAGGCGGAGCTGCCACGGGAGGCTGAGGCGTTGGCGTCGGAACCGGCGGGGTGGGCCTTGCGGCCAACACGACAACGATCAACTTTTGGCCCTTCTCGCAGTTACCTGGTTTGCCACTGATGAAAAAGAAAGGACCAGATTGGTAGAACTTGAACTCAGAATCCCCATCTTCCCACTTATGCACTGGGTTTTTGGTGTTGCACTTGTAGTAGTCATCCTTGATCACCAGCAACACAGAATCCTCTCCCTTCTTGTACCTGAAAGCTGCACAAATCCCAAACGAAGGAAACAAAAAATTTCATTGATGAAAAAAAGAAGCTGAAATATATCGGTCATATGGGGTGAACTAAGATTCATAGGCATGCTTTTTAGACGCTAAAAAAGTGAGTTACACAAGAACGAACTGATTTCCCATGAACATAACTTTGGAGAATTTACTCCTGTGTCAGACGTACCGACCCTTGCTTCTGAAACTCCCTCTCACAATTGCTTCGAAACTGGCATTAAGAATTGCTGAAGGCAAAGACAAAAGAAAAGGGAGGGAAGAAGACGATGAAAATAACTTACAGATGGTGTCGTTGACCTGGAACCTGTTCCTCTCGGTCCAGTGGTTGTAATTCTCGGAAGGGTTGACCACCCAACCATCTTTGCCTCCGACGTGAAAATTGTAAGCTTGAGAACGAGAGAGACAAGCGAAGAAAACCGCCAGGAAGAAGCAGAAGCACACGCGGGCCGCCATTGATGGGAAGTCGAGACTTTGAGAGGGCGTGAAAAACCCTAAGAAAACAGCCGACCCCCCAGTACGTAAAGATCCGCGAATAGGGTTATATACGGAGACAGAGATCAGAGAACGATGCTGGAGATCTTGGAAGAAGATGGCTTTTCAGGGAAATGTCGATATTCGGGAGATTTTCTTGGAACAAAGAGGGAAACGATGATCAAGAAAATAACGGGTGCGGGTGGTGGCGGTGATGGAAACCGGAGGCGGTCGGCGTTCGCAATATATAGGGTTTTGCCGAAGAGGTTACCGTTGAAGAGACGAGGAGAATTCCGGTCTGCAAAATATGGAAAGTGCAATAAATCAGCTCCGTCCTTCGTTTCTCAAGACGCTCCCCCCCTAATTCATAGCGGCTCAAGAATCTACCAAAATGTTCGGCAAAGGGCAAGTAAAGAATCTACCAAAATGTTCGGCAAAGGGCAAGTAAAGAATCTACCAAAATGTTCGCGGTTTAGATTTTCGTAGCTGGAAAAAGGGTAGTACAGCAACAATCTCCAATCCATTTCCTTCTTGTTAAACCAAATTATAAGGATTTGAACGAACTAACTGAGAAGATTTCGAAAATCCATGTTGTGATATTGAATGACTGTATAAGTAAAGTAGAATATTTATCCCAGTTAGCAGCTTTATTGTCTATCCATTCGTAGCTCGATACAATAAAAGTTGCTCCAAGTGCAAAGAGAAGATCTTTCATGGATCTTTTAAAGGACAATCGAGATCTAAATTCTCGTGAGATGTATTCACTCGCCGTGACATTCAAGATCAAATCTTTTTCACACGTCATAACAAGTTATTGTTTCCAAATAGAAGGGTCGACGGCCGGTTCTAAAATCAACATTAAAGTTGCCTTGAGAAGCAACGAAGACCTCATGGATTGGTGACAAATAATGGTTACATGTTTCTAATTGTGGTGACGGCGATGGTAATAATTTGAAAAGTTACGTAAAATTCTGTATTTATTGTCGCAAAGGACAAGTAAATAATCCACCAAAATGTTCGCGGTTTAGATTTTCGTAGCTGGAAAAAGGGTAGTACAGCAACAATCTCCAATCCATTTCCTTCTTGTTAAACCAAATTATAAGGATTTGAACGAACTAACTAAGACGATTCTGAAAATCCATGTTGTGATATTGAATGATTATATAAGTAAAGTAGAATATTTATCTCAGTTAGCAGCTTTATTGTCTATCCATTCGTAGCTCGATACAATAAAAGTTGCTCCAAGTGCAAAGAGAAGATCTTTCATGGATCTTTTAAAGGACAATTAAGATCTAAATTCTCGTGAGATGTATTCACTCACCGTGACATTCAAGATCAAATCTTTTTCACATGTCATAACAAGTTATTGTTTCCAAATAGAAGGGTCGACGGCCGGTTCTAAAATCAACATTAAAGTTGCCTTGAGAGGCAACGAAGACCTCATGGATTGGTGACAAATAATGGTTACATGTTTCTAATTGTGGTGACGGCGATGGTAATAATTTGAAAAGTTAAGTAAAATTCTGTATTTATTGTCGCAAAGGACAAGTAAATAATCTACCAAAATGTTCGCGGTTTAGATTTTTGTAGCTGGAAAAAGGGACCATCCGGCTTCTCCACCGTCGTCCTCTCCGGCGCCGAAGACTGCTCCTTCACGAGTGAACTCCGCTTGCTCCTCCTCCTTCACCGAGTACAGCAACAATCTCCAATCCATTTCCTTCTTGTTAAACCAAATTACAAGGATTTGAACGAACTAACTAAGACGAGGAAGAGGCGAAGCGGCGGAAAATCCATGTTGTGATATTGAATGATTATATAAGATTAAAGTAGAATATTTATCCAGACCCTATTTTGAAGAAGTTAATTGTTGCGGGTCTTCCGGTGGTCTTGGCGGCAGAGATATGATAGGGATTATCCATTCGTAGATCATGATTGCTCTTCGATACAATAAAAGTTGCACTCCAAGTGCAAAGAGAAGATCTTTCATGGATCTTTTAAAGGACAAATGCACCATTTGGATTCCAATGGTCAATGCTAGCTCAAAGGTTAAATAGCGTGGCATGGGACATTGATTGAGAAGATCTAAATTTCGAGTATGTCAAACAGGAGGCAAAAATTGTGTCCTTATATTCTGTGAGAACAAGGCCGATGTGGATGACATTCATGAGTATCTAGATGTATTGGGATCAACTATGACATGCCTGCAGAAATTGAGAACTATCTTTGCCTCTTTGTCTGAGGTTGCAGATGATACATTTCATGATTTTGTGTTTCCGACTTTTGTAATTTTGTTTTTAAGTACTCACTTATCAAATTCAATGTGATGAAGTTGAACAATGAACTATATTACATTCAAGATCAAATCTTTTTCACATGTCATAACAAGTTATTGTTTCCAAATAGAATGGTTTACACGCACGTGAGAAAAATTTGGTACAAAGTTTATTTATAAAAGTTTCTCAAAATCAACATTAAAGTCATGCCTTGAGAGAATTCAGAATCAAGCTTTATTAAAAAAAAAAAAACGAAAAGACCTGATGGATGTTTTGTTTGTGACAAATTAATGGTTGAGCATTTCATGTTTACACTTTATTAAAAAAAAAAAAAAACACTTGAAAAAAATTGGTGGTGACGTGCGATGGTAATAAATTTTTGAAAAGTTAAGTAAAATTCTGTATTTATTGTCGCAAAGGACAAGTAAATAATCTACCAAAATGTTCACGGTTTAGATTTTCGTAGCTGGAAAAAGGGTAGTACAGCAACAATCTCCAATCCATTTCCTTCTTGTTAAACCAAATTATAAGGATTTGAACGAACTAAGCGAGAAGATTTCGAAAATCCATGTTGTGATATTGAATGACTGTATAAGTAAAGTAGAATATTTATCCCAGTTAGCAGCTTTATTATCTATCCATTCGTAGCTCGATACAATAAAAGTTGCTCCAAGTGCAAAGAGAAGATCTTTCATGGATCTTTTAAAGGACAATCGAGATCTAAATTCTCGTGAGATGTATTCACTTGCCGTGACATTCAAGATCAAATCTTTTTCACACGTCATAACAAGTTATTGTTTCCAAATAGAAGGGTCGAGGGTCGGATCTAAAATCAACATCAAAGTCGCCTTGAGAAGCAACGAAGGCCTGATGGAGGGGCAATTCCATCCACGGTCGTCACTATAAGATGGGGGAGACAAAGATTAGTTTTCACACTCTAAAAAGCTCAGAAAATCCAGCTCCTGCTGCGAATCAAACATGAAAGAATTACATCATAATCTTGTCGTGCATGGTGAACAGTGCATCAAGTTCTATTCTTCCCCAACCAAAAACATGAGGTCCCTAGATGATGCGTCAAATGTTCAAACGATTGATTAGGCAGAGTCATTACCGACGGTTCGCGCACCAGTCGTAACTGAAAAGTCAGCATTTACTCAAGGTCTTTCCCACTTTTGACTCTCAGTAAATGATTCATCACCCCCAGCAGAGAAAGGCCTTTCAAATGCTGTTCCCAGGTCAGCCCGTCTCTACAAATGCGGTGACCAAAAGGCGAAAAATCGCACCGGTTGATTACGATGTGATTAGCATGCTAAATTCGGACAGGACCCAGTGCCGAGAAAGAAACGAGTGTCGTGGTGGTGGTGGCGGCCACGAGGGTACAGATTGGTTGTCCCATTAAATGGTCTTGTCACTTGATAAGAAAGTAACACATGACCGGTTGGTGAATTTTGTAATGTTGATAATTGTGTTCCCATTTGTATTTTGCACCATTGCTAGAGTTTTGGATAGTGTCGTGCAACTTCTGCTTCCTAGAGAAGAGTCCAAATACATCTGAATCTAAGTCTGTTTTCAAGTTAATCGTATCCATATGAAATCGAATTTGAGATTATTTCCATTCCTTTTCAGTATGGTTTCATGCCGAAAATTAATGTTGTTGGATTTAAAGTAAATAATGATACCACAAGGTACATTTAACTAGATTAATTTTCACCTCAAGAAAAATTTCAAGTTGGATTTAGAGTTAATAGTGATACTGCAAAGCACATTTAACCAGACTAATTTTCGTCTCAAGAAAAATTTCAAGTGATGTCCCTGATACATTTATCACAAAATTATCAATATTTATCTAAAAAAATCCCAAATTGGTGCTTCATAATACATTCATTCCAAACTAAATTTTGTCTAAAAGAAAATCTCATACCGATTATGCTAATCCAAATGTACTATACATTAAAATGTATACGTATCAATTAACCTGAATTTTTATTCTCCATGTCAAATTCGTCTTCCACCATAAAGCAGACTGTTGGCAGCAATGCAACGCCCCCCTTGGAAAAGGAAAAAGCAGAGATCAAGAATCGGACCAGGGGCCCAGAAGAAAAAGAAAAACCAGACCAACAACCATGAAATGGGTTGGGCTAACTTGACTAAAACGTCCTGACGTTTTGCTATGTGCGCAATATCAATATTACATATCAATCCAGATTTCGTTTACTGACCAGTGCTCATCTTCACACAACGTGGAGTGCTTGAGAAACTGCAGGCAGCGCAGCTCTCCCAGTTCGAAACACTGTTGTTTTTGGATCGGAGTCTTCGCAATTTAGGGATAACTACACCGGCTTAACTGCGGATGTAGATCTAACTGCAGAAACAATCTATATAGTAATTCTGTACTTAGTATCTCTGTCGAACATCCTCAACTTTAGAGCAACACTCCAGTCATTCTGAAACCTTTGGAAAGCAAGAGAAAACCTGCTTCTTCTGGAGTTGGTAGAGAGAAGCAAAGACACGGGTTCTGTATCCACGAGTTGGAGTTACCATCGAGAGATTGTAGCCCGAAAATAGTCCAGGAAATTCATCGACGCCTATGTTTCTTGAATCCGAAGGATGAGTTTCGGCGAGGGCACGCAGCCTGTGAAAAGGTGGGTAAACCAGGAACCAGAAAGTGTACTTGGTCGTTTACTATGTAGGAGGCCAAGTTGAAACTGAGTTCCTGAGATGGGCAGTGAGCCAACTTTTAGATCGAAAGTTTTGTCTCGTCTACTAATGCGATTTATATCAAGCAACATTCTTGACAAACAGATGCTGTCGGTATGAGTGACGGTAAGCGTTCCTTTCTCGCAGGTCGTTTTCTGAAGCCAGAGCAATCCCACTAAAGAAATTGTCTGGGCCAATTTTTTCTGACACAAATCATTCTCGCAGATCCGGCGACATTTCAACAGATCACGGAGTACTAATCATGAAGTCATCATGAAATTGAGGATAAAGAACTTTATTTTCCACATCCAGTCTAGTCATTAGACAGAAGCATTATACAGCTTCAACATAAAATGCTACACACGTTTGCTCGTGCATGCTTATAGGCTTGTAGCAACATAATGCGGAGAAGATGCCCATGGAGAAGAAGGCAAAAGGAAAAAGAAGAAGCACTAAAGAAATTGGTCTTAAATGAAAGAGTGGGTTGTTTTTTTCACATCATGATTTGCCTGAGAGGAGTGTCAATCCTTCTTCTCTGCATCCGCTTTCTTCTCTTCCTTGGCTGCAGGTTTCTTCTCTTCCTTGGCTGCAGCTTTCTCCACTTTCTCGACTTTGGCTTTGCCACTCTTGGACTTCATGAAGCAGAAGCAAGAGCAGCAGGGGCACTGAAACAAGAACTTCATTGCCCTCTTGCTTTACCTTCACCTCACTTCCTTCCTCTCTTTAGTCTGAACAAAGCTGCACCAAAACCCAAAAGACCAGTGTGCTTGTGTATACTAAAAGGCTCAGCCTTTTTGTTTTCTTTCTATCTCCTTTCTCATCTAATAATGTCGCGAGGTCTGTTTTTCCTCTCTCTCTCTCTCTCTCTCTTTCTCGATGGTGCCCATTGGATTCCACTTCAATCGCTTTCAAGAAAGAAAGTTGCCAGCCTAATAATGCCAGCTTAGAAAGAGGAGAATGGGTGGTGGGTCAATCCATGATCAAACTATGATCTTATCTTCTCTGACAAATTGTCCCATCTTTACAGTTATTTCCCACACTCACATGAGAAATATTATTGTCTGGTGTTCTTTCACCTATTTCACTTGTAATTCTGAAGGAATCACAATACGTAGGCTTCTCTTTGTAGGTCTCTGCACAGGGAATTTTAAGCTTGGATGGGAGGGACCCCTCTTTCCATTTCCTTTGCCTCACGTGAAAGATTCCTCAGCTGGCAAGCAACAAGGTCTAGCATTTTCCCTTTCGGGCCATTACGAGCATTTGTAAAGAGATTGTATAATACGATATTTGAATGTGTGAGTCAAAGACATGATGACAGGATTTGTGAGATAACGATGGACTTTATAGTCCGCAATTTTCGCAAATCACCGCCACTAAAACGAGCGGAATATACTTCTAGCCGAGGATGATTTGTCTTCTTTCCACATGATTGTTTAACCTTTTGCCCATAGCCTTACAGTAAAGTTTGGTGAATCAAGGGATCATCTTCTAGTCCTTGCTTACCCACCCACTATAGGAGTAATAAAGCATGAAGCATATTCAGGAGAAATAGAATATCTAAGGTGGTTAGGAGGGATCAAGAGATAGAGAAAGGATGTTAAGAAACAGGATAATGCTTAAAAAGACACAAGTGTCTTTTTTTTTTTTGGGGGGGTGGTTTGTAATCCTATTATATACCTATTTTACAGAGAGAACAAAGATTCGTATGTGATATCACAACTTTTTCATCCCCCACCTTTTTTTTTTTTTTTTTAGGGAAAAGTGTCAATAAATAAATCCAATTTAATCATTAACCTTTATTTGTCTTAATTTAGCCCTAAACATTTTCACTTTGCGCCAATTGATTCTTTCCGACTAATTTTAGCCAAATTTTACTAACTAAAGGCGTCGGTTAACCGACGTGGCGATAATCGACACCAACATGAATAATTTTTAATAATATTTTAATGATTTTTGAATTTTTATTTTCTTTTTTATTTTCTTTTTTTCCGACGACCAACCAAAGGTGACGGCTGATGAGATTGAGGTCGACCTCACCGACCACTAGCGAGGCTTAAGCCCTCGCCAGAGGCCGCGAGGGCTGCCTCGCTCAACCTCGGCGAGACCAACTCAAGGTCACGGGTTGCCTCGCACTAGGTAGTGAGGCTCACCCTCCTACTAGCGAGGGCAAGTCGGATCAGTGCAAGGCCGCCCTCGCAACCTAGGTAGCCTCTAGTGAGGGTTCAAGCCTTGCCAATGGCCGGCTAGGCTTGCCAAAGGCTAGCGAGGTCAATGGCCATCACCTCTAGCCAATTGCCGAGATCCAGTGTGGCCTGAAGGAATAAGGGAAAAAGAAAAATAAAATAAATAATTTAAAAAATAATTAAAAAAATATTAAAAGTTATCCATTAAAAGTTATTTATGTTAAGCGACCAACGCCTAATCAATAAAATCTAATTAAAATTTATTGAAAAAGATTGAATTGGCATAAAGTGAAAATATTTATGACTAAATTAGCACCAATAAAATCATTAGCACAAATGCAAAAGATTTAAGACTTTTTGGGCACTATTCCCATTTTTTAAGGGTCCAAACACTATCATAATTCAATCCCTCCAAAATCCTCTCTTTTTTTTTTTTTTTTCCTTTTCCTCTCATAGATATATCTTATATCCTTCTTTTTCTTCCTAGTCACTCCATCCAAATTGAGCGTAACAATGAGGACACTTCCATTAATGAAGGATATAATGTTCAAAACATGGAAGAAATTACAAGAGCTAATGTCCAGCGCAAGAATCTTACACCTCGCGGCTTATCTTCCACAACTATGATATCTTTTTAGAGTTGTATGCAAAATATATACGGCACCCTTGCCGAACATCTTCATCTTGGGACACCATCCAAAACAAAAAAATTCTGCCGAGGTAGAGACCCGGAGGAGCAATTTGTGGTGGAGAAACTTACAAGGCTTGTTAGTTAATATATCAAGAAATCCCAAACGATTTTGCTTCCCAAATTCTTTATCTTCTTCCGCTCGTGTTCCCATCGCTTGGTACTACTTCCATCGATTCGCCTTCTGATATAGTCATACCAGTGAGCTGATATTTCTTTGCGGAAACCAAAATATGTGCAACTTCATCATTTATCAAGCCTTGAAAGCTTCTCCCCACAAATTGCGCCTTCAGGTTTCCATCCTCGACAGAATTTGTTATGGAAAAGTGCCCCAATATAAAGATATTCTCCAAGGGTGCTGTATACATTTCATACGTCAAACCAGATTAATATATTATTCACTGTATCTATTCATATTTAGATACACTATCCCCACCTTGATATTTCCCGCCTTGATATTTCTCCCCAGGGAACAACACTTACAGTCGAGCAGATGGTTTAACCAGTTGACGTACTTTGCGGTAGTCATATACCCCAATACCTCGTTTTCTTCCAAGCCGACCTGCATCGACATACTGCACTAGCAAAGGACACGGAGCATATTTACTATCTCCCAATCCCGCTTGGAGTACTCTCATTATTGACAAGCAGACATCCAACCCGATAAAATCCGCGAGCTCCAGAGGACCCATTGGCTGGTTTGTCCCAAACTTCATTCCAGCATCAATGTCCTCCTTTGTTGCCACCCCAGTGTAGAGAGTGTGAAACGCTTCATTTATCATTGGCATCAGGATCCTATTAATTATGAAGCCAGAGTAATCCTGCGAGCATACAACCGTCTTCCCGAATCTGTGAGTGGAAAAGTCATTATCTGCAAATACAAGGAGAACGAGAAACCACTTTGAGTAACGAGTTGATAAGAGTTTGCAAACCACCTTTGAGCAAGAGTCTTCGTGATGGTAAATGTCTCGTCCGATGTGTCTGCGCCCCGAATAATCTCAACCAATTTCATCACAGGTGGAGGATTCATGAAGTGCATGCCGACGACCTGAGTGAAACAGACGTTGCTTTTATCTAATCAGAACATGAACGATCTCAAATAATGGTTCGGCAGCAAAGCCAGCCGAGGCAAGACGCTAATGAAGTTCTTGTGTAGTTACAATCAAGCCCAAATGCGTGTTCTGTTTCTGTTCTGAAACAATAAACCAAGAAAACAAGCCCAACAGGCAAGGACCTACACTGGTCTACTTCCAGTACTGACCAAAATCAATGGCAAAATTTACATGTGAACATGTCAACCAGTTTCATGGCATCAAATTCAAGTCGAATAACAATGCTGACAGTTTCGAGAGTTGGGTAAAATAGGGGAAGAATTCGATGGGACATGAAAACAACCTGATGGGGTCTCGTCGTGGCGGATGCCAAGCGAGTGATGGAGATCGAACTTGTGTTGGACGCCAGGACAGCAGAGGGTTTGACGATCTTGTCCAAATCGCGGAACAGCTGCTTCTTGACATCCTCAGACTCCACAATGGCCTCTATGACAAAATCACTCGACCGAAGCTCTTCCAAGCTCGAAGTGCAGTGGAGGGAGCGCAGGGCATCTTCACCTCCCGCCTAATCGCAGAACAGATAAAGGTATATGAGATCAAATCCCCCATGCTAAACACGAGGCGTAACTAGAAAGAAGAGAGACGGCCAAAAGTACAATTTTTGGCTACTGGGCAGGCAGGTGTTATGCAGCAGCTCCCGTCCTTTATGTCCTACTTTTTTACTATGTTTCCCGTACTCATCACTTGCCTGCAATTGCAATCCAGTTTCTAGCCCCAAAAAAAAAAAAAAAAAAAAATTGTAATTGCAATCCATGAATTTTATTAATAAGAGTAAACAGACTTCACGTAGATTGTAGTCCAACCACAGCATAAGGAGGCAAACATTTCTCTTGTAGAAAAAACTTTAGGATGAGATTTGTGAAATTAACTAATCTGTCCTCTTTTCGCCCAGTTCGATTTGGATTGTCTCAACATCCATGCTAAACACGTTGTCCATCGTACCAACGACCATGACCCACTCTCGGAAAGCAAGTCAAGATCGAAATTTTACGTGACCAGACGCGACTGGAAATCAGCACAAGAGCATCGGGACCTCGTTCTAAAGCGCGGGATGAAGGGAAAGAGGGGTTGACCTGAGAGAGGGCGCGCTTGGAGACCAGGCGCCGGATCGAAGCGGCTATGTAGTCGGCGGATCGAGCGAGGGCCTGAGGGTCCTTGTCCAGGAGCCAGACTTGGAAGCCGTGGACGACGCCGAGCTGGGCGATCCCGAGCCCATCTGGCCGCCGCCCACCACGCCGATGGTCTTCATCGCCGCCGTGTTCGCTGCTCTCTCTCTCTCTCTCTCTCTCTGCAGCTCCCGGACACACCAAACACACGATAATTGTCAGAAGATGTTAAGCGGTCCTGGTTTGCTCGGTGGGCTTTTGTCTAGATTGTTCATGGATTTGGGCTTCTATTGAGAAAAATGGGTATGTAATTGGACTCATTTAGTAGAAAATAAGGCAATTTCCATCAACATTCAGAACATCCGATAGAGTTCATCGGTAAAATTTACTATTAATGATCTCTTAGTGTGCTAGCATGACTTTTCTAATATATACATTTTATGGCAGTAATAATTTCAAAGCATAGTTCGCATCGCAATTAAATATAGCTCTTTGAAACTTTGTTGCAATTTCTAAATAATATCGTGTGCCTCTTTTAATTTAATGTAAAAGTTTTCCCGTAGAGATGTTAACGAATAGGTCCTCCAATGTTTAACTATTGCAACGTGAATATTGGAAATGCCGAAATTTAATAACTGGCCGGTGAAATTTACGAAATTTATTGACCAATACTCATGATAAAAACAAATTGAAATTTGCAGAGTTGAAGGAAAGAGTTGATTTGAAGCATCGATAAATCACAAAAAAAAAAAAAAAAAAAATAGTTAATTTAAGACCAAAATATATAAGACCTGCTGGGAACAAACTTTCACAAGAAAAGTGGGAAAATAAGTGAATATTGTTGTTTTGGACATAAATCGCAAGAATTCTACATATGCATTATTGGAAAAGAAATATTGGAAATTGCTTAAAAGTACAGACTCAATACTATGTATTTATATAAGGTATCCACCAATTTTTTGTGATACATTTAGTGATGAGGTAACTATCAACTCTTGAGACAAACATCAAGGGGTATTATAAAGAAATGAGAGAATTTCCATCAAGAAAATAAACTGTACCATATGGAATTGGAAAATGATTATAAGGAAATCACTTCCAACCCTCTACCAATAACAGAGGAGTAAAGGGGAAGAGAGAAAAAGACCATTTTACTCTGAAAATGGACCATTCTACACAGATAAGCTCGCCGCCTTTTTGCGCATTTAGTCAATGGCGCAAAGGTGAAGATGCCAACAAATGGAGGAAAGTTACCATTTATTCTCTCACGTTTCTTAATTAAGTTAGCTGTTCGAAATATTACATTTATTCTTATTCTTACCATGATACAATAAGTATTGCATTTTTATCTCTTTGTATTTTCTTTTAAAATGAGATAAACGTGCATGGCGAAATCCAAATTCGCTTTAAAGAGATTTTCACAAAAACTCTAACAGATTATGTGATTGATAGAGATATATATCTTATTATGAGAAAATTACCAAAAAGTCCAAAATTTATTTTACCGTGTAAACTTTTTAGTTTGGCTAATGTAGTCCTATACTTTTTGATGATTTGTCAATTTAATCGTAAATTTTTTTATTGTTTCAAATTGGTCATATCCATTTTGACTATTTGTCAATTTAATCATAAACATTTTAATAATTTGTTAATTTAGTTCTTACAATCAATTTTAGCTCAAAAACATTGAAGTGGCGGTGTAGTCAAAGCTGACTATCCTATGGCAAGATCAGCATGACATGGAAATTTTTTGCGATTTTTTTGTTTTTTTTTTTTCTTTGTTCTTTTCCTTCTTTTTCTAACTCTCAAGTGGCCCTTGCCAAGAAAAAAATGAATATATAAATCAAAAAAATTAGGAAAAATTTGCAAAAATTGTTCACGTCAACATTTTTCAATCAAAATTAACTGGAATAACTAGATTAACAAATTGTCAAAAGTTTAAGGACTAAATTAGCAAATGATCAAAATATTTATAACTAAATTGACACGATTGAACAGTTGAAAACTAAATTTGGCACAAATACAATAAGTTTAAGACTTTTTTGGTAATTTTCCCATCTTGTTACAATTTTCTATTTGTTATTTCTCTTGAAAAAATCATGTTGACATCCATATTTAGAGTTTTTTCGCCATAATTTCTTTTGCAATGAAAATTTTTCACTGAAATCAGCAACTTGGATTTCAACAAGACTTTATAGACAAACCATGCTGGAATTTAATCACAACAAAGCTTGGAAAATAGACTCTATAGCAAAATTGAATGTAGACAAACTATATTAGAATTTAATCGACGATCCGTATTTGACATAGCTTGAGGACGCTAAGATATACACTGAAATTTAATCAACGATCCGTATATAGAAACTACAACTAAGAAATACACCGAAATTTAATCCATAACGTGAATTTAAAAATAAAAGTACAATATAGGAAAGTAAATCTGAAAGATAGCGGGTTTGTTTGATTTGTGTGGGCCCCTTCAATGGATAGGCGACTGTATTTATAGTGATTATGTTGTAATTGTTACCAAGTGGTTTCTAGTGATTGTATTGACACTCTTTCATTTTCATAAGTCTTGTACCCATGTTCCCATAATACCATGACCCTGTTCTTTTAAAATGCATGCCGATTGTTCCACAATCGTAATCACTTTGTTCTCCAATAGCTTCAAATTGGTAACTGTATCCCATTCGTCCATCTTGATTGATCACTTTGTTCTCCAATAGCTTCGAATTCATAACTGTATCCCATTCGTCCATCTTGATTGCCTATTGGTCCCTACTAATCGATATCCTCATTGACCATTGTTGCACATCCACAACAAATTGGTGACGATCATGAGTGTGCATTAGGATTGATACCAATCATGATTGTCGATTGTGAGTCACATGCTTAACAATATTTGTTATTCAAATCACATGTCAACACTCTCATCACTTTTTTTGTGCAAACAAGAGTTATATAACCAAATAAAACCTGAAAACCGTGCGACACATCATCTTGCTAGCTCACTCATAAATTAGATTAGAAAAATCAGAACGTGCCAATGGATCACAGGACATGCACTTAAACCAAATAAACTCATACTTCTCTCCATAGACTGACATACATCACCTGCATGCTACATGTATTACCATGCTGTGCCCGCTAGAATCGGATACGGTGTCTAAATCTACGGGCATATGTCCTCAATGAAAGATGACAAAATGCAACGAGGAAAGGGGGAAAAACCCATCATCGTGAAGAATACGATGTCAGCTTCATGAAAGAGACCCCCGCGAAAATGAACATTATCATCATCTCGTCCTTCACCTCCAACATGCAGGATTTTTTTAGTACAAGGCAGTACCATACATCGACGCACATGCTCGATCGAATTCTTTGGGAGAACGAAGTGCGAGGACCACGGCTATGGATAGGTAGTTGGTCTCATCGAACAGCTGTTTCTCTTTTAAAATTCGATGATTCTGTTTCTAACTCGCTATCCGGGAATCACTTTCTCACCACTCTTACTGTTTGGATGGCGGAATACCGTGCGTTTTTGCTCCTTGTTATTGCGCATTCGGGAACTCTTCGGGAGAAACATAAGCTTCAAGATGTTGAGCAGACAGTTTTTAACTTACCTAATCCAACGTCGAATGGGATTTTACACATACCAACGACTTGTGAAGAGTCCAGTTGTCCGCCCTGAGTTTGTCACGCGAAAGAGTCCCTCAAAAGATCCTTGGTTGACTCAGCCCCTCTGCTGCTACTGGCTATCGCGGAATCGAACAAAGGAAGGGAAGGCAAAAAGCCCCTTTTACGGAGGAATGAATTTGGAAAGCAGCCGTGGCTTTTCAGTCAAATTTCAAGGGATGAAAAGGCACATTGAGATGCATAAGTGAGGAAGCCTTTTACTGTCGCGAACGGCGTCGCGCCTCGGGTTTCATCGATGTCATAAGGACACGCGTCAAAGTGCACGCACCGGCGCTTCAGAAATGGCAAAAGCCAACTCTATGCCATGTGAATATTGGTCCTTCACTAATCCCCAATGCTAGCGAATCTCCGCAACACAAGCCTCCGTAAGCAAATTACCCTTGATCCTTCAGTACCAGTTTAACCATCATCGATTGCGCATTAACAAGTATCATCGTGGGTATACCGCCGATATCATTTCAAATTACAATGGAAACGTAGCAACTTGTTTTAAGTGTCTCCTGCACTGTCAAGAGAAAGAACTTTAGCTCATATCTATTATTGTAGATCGCAAATTTCCACCGAGGGACTCCACCGAGGGACTCGCACCTTGAGAGAAGCAGGTGATATTAGTGTCCTCTTATTAAAAGTATGTTGGTCGAAGGCGACAAAAGAATCCTGAGAAAAAAAGGGAGTTTGGACCAAGATCCAACTCTCAACGTTTGAGAGGGATGTGCACTATCCCATGGAGAGCCAAAATGATATCCATGAAAAAGCAGGGACGCGGAAAAACATTTATGGCGATTTAAAGTGCTCTGTCGATCCATACAAACTGGTCCTCAAAGAACATGATGATCAGAAACGTATATTCGAAATTAAAGGTTTGCCTTTTTGAGTTTCTAACTCTCTCGCGCGGGGTTCTCTTTCTTCCTTTTCGAATTTGACGGATCCTATTGATCGGATTAGCGCAGCTGATTAGTCGTGACGCCGAGAGGTAATGGTTCGGGTCGTGTTAAGCTGTGCTCGATACGATTGTCCTGTGCCCTGATGGTACTCAACCTACTGAACGTGAGGAATGAGGATTACAGTGACTTGAATGCTATGGAGAGGCAAGACTGCGCATCGATAATGGAGTAGCAATGTAAAGGAGAGCCCACCCAGTACGAGAGCCCACGTGAATGAGAAAATAATGGAGGACTTGAGTGAACCGCATGTCGACCTGAAAGAGGTAAAACTGCAATACGGTGCAGCCTCCCCCTTCATGTCCTTTAGCTTCACACCACAATTGATCTGTCCTTGTCAACTTGAACTCACGCTGTAGACCACCCAAAAAAAAAAAAAAAAAACTGTGCTCTGATACCCATCCAACTTAGGACAATGACTTCATGAGATGGATCAAAGCGACGGGAAAAGAGAACCCCAAGATTTATCATCCTCTTTGACTGCACCTAGCATAAATAAACCCAAAGAGTTAGGCAAATGTCATAATCCGCATTCGTTATTCGTCCGAGAATGATGGGCGTTCTTTGCTTGTCTACTGACCCCCCCATAAAACCAATCAATTTTGAGTGCTCGTGCAGGGCATCAGGTCCGGCCATCTGGTGGTCGCAGCACCAGAATCAGGAGAATTAACCATTGAAATTTGACTAGCTCTTTAATATTTGCATAGGAAGAACAACTAATGATCCATTTTCTCCAGCCAAAAAGACATGATCACTGCTTAATACACGCACACACGCCCACCTGATCCTTGTAATGCCTGTGCAAAAATAACACAAGCTAAACTTATTCCAAAGTCACATGCAATCCGTTTCAGCACTCGTTCACCTTTCCACCTACTGTACTGTGCTAGTGGTCCTAGCACCATTCTCTTTACTTTTCAATGCCTGCCTTTCATTCACTATATAAAACGTACCTACAATTCACCCCATCGCAACACAACTCTCATTGGAACACACTTCCGCCGCGTCCACCATGTTCAATTCCAAGCGTCTCGAAGGGAAGAAAACATTGGAAGATGTAATAGAAGACGACATGGACGACGATGTAGATGAAGAAGAGGGACATGGGAACTATGAAGGTGAGCCTTTTTTACATGACGATGAGAAGAAGAAGAAAGGTACGAATGGGAAGAAGGGGTCAAGTGGTTCTCGTGATGCATCCCCGCCCTGCTGCCAGGCAGAGAGGTGCGGGACTGACCTGACTGATGCGAAGCGCTACCATCGGCGCCATAAGGTGTGTGAAGTCCATGCAAAAGCACCGGTGGTGATGGTGGCTGGACTGCGTCAGAGGTTCTGTCAACAATGCAGCAGGTCTGTCGAGCATACTTCGACCTCAAAATAACTATTCATATGCCCTCCTCATATGTACAATCAAAGTCTAGTCTATTTACCTTCACCATTTCAAGTTTTCATGGAAAATGATGCAGGTTCCATGAGCTAATGGAGTTCGATGAATCCAAGAAGAGTTGCCGCAGGCGTCTGGCTGGACATAACGAGCGGCGCAGGAAGAGCTCTTGTGAGTACTATGGAGAAGGCTCGAGCCGTAGGATGTCAGGTCCTCAGTTGAAGGAATGCAGACCGGCTGATGCAAGAGGAAGAGGAACTGCCATCCCAGGGAATTCAACTTTCAAACACTTCCAGATAAGATGAGGCTTCAATTTCCATTGTCTACATGCTCCCTCTCTTCTGTCACCCTAAGACTACCGTCACCATAACTATCTATGCTGAAGGCAATGCCTAGGCTATTTTAAATGACCATTGTGAATCACTACTGTAGATGATGGACTGTTCCCTGAGTTAGGTACTGCTCAGGCATCGGCTACTTATTGTATCAGCGTTTTATAATCTGAGTTATCTCTTGGATAAATCAAATAATAGACATGTTTGGTAATTTACTCAATCTTGAATCCTGATGCTCTTCATTACTTGAGAGAATGTGGAGACGCAAATCCTTGACTGGATGGCAACATAGTACATCGACACAATCTGGTTATGCAATTTATCGTACATGAAGTGTAAAGCAGACTTCCATAATCACTCCGAAGAAAAAGCCAAAGATGTAATCGCAGCTTTTCCAACCACATCTAAAGAGAAAACACCCGAAAGAAAATATGCAAACTAGTGAAATCTCACAACTATGCAGGATATGTCGTCTTTGCTATTCCTACTCAGTGCCTCTTCAGTTAAGTGCTTCGCTGCCGACCGAGCATCCTTGATGTTTCTTATAGAGTCAACTGCTTCCTGGTTCGACATTACCTGGCATCATTTTAAGAGGAATTTCAGACTCATCGTCGTACAGGCGAAAGGCAATTTAACAATAAGGCTTCTCTTTCACTGCCCATCTCGAAAAACTGCTCAATCTAAATACAACAGAGAAACTTATCGACAGAGATAGGCAGGCCCTAACCGTCCACAGTCCATCACTTGCCAAGATGATGAACTCTGTATCAGCAGCAATCTCCTCAACTGTCACATCAGGTTCAGAGCTGAGATGTTCCTTCAAGCTTTTGTCACCAAAGGCCCTCGCCACAGCTAATTGCCCATCAACACGAGGAACATCTCCTGAAAATTATCAACAAGACAAGGTCACGGAATCTAAGGCAATTTTTTGTCCTAAACTTGGGAGATCCAAATCCAATGACCTGATCGGCCTCGAACGGTTTTAGCCTAATGTAGAAGGGTCCATACCTGGAAAGTTGGATACAAAACCACCTCTATTCTCAATCCTCTCTCTTTCCGTGCTGGGTTGGTGGTCGACCGACAATTGTTTGGCGACACCATTCTTGCAGACGACTGCCCTGGAATCCCCAACATTCGCTACTACTAGCCTGCGACAATTAATCAGTATTGCTGTGACTGCAGTCGAGCCCCCTTTACCCAATTGAGCTGCCTTCTCTAGAATATCACTATCAGTTACGCGGTATGCTTTCCTGATTGCTTTCTCCGGCTCCGTCCAGAAGTCGGGCTACTCCCAAGAAACCGGGAAAAAGAAAACGTCAGGTCTCTTCATAACATACCTAAATTGTAAATTTAAAAGACAAGTTTTTGCAAACTAAAGAACCACCTAGGAATAAATGACAGCCAAGGTATTCAGTATATTTGTAATTCGCAATACTTAGCGGAATCTAGCCAAATTCAAATCAACATCTAAGTCCACATTTTTCTTAGAGTAACAAGAAACGGGTTCTCTATAATGATGAAAGCTGATGAAGGCACATCCTCTGTAAGGACGAAATATGATAGGCCAAAGTAGCATTTTAACCTCATTGATAATGTTGTCAAACAGATGTGCCCGGAGATAATCAGGAACTTCGCGACTCAAATGGCCGTCGTATATCGCGAATAAACCGAGCTCGTGATCGTCGACTTGCTTAAACTCCGCGACTGCGTAATCTTCCATGTCATGGTACGACTTCCCCTTCACCAGGTGAAAGCCATGCGTAATGTGCTTCGACATCTTGCTCTTCCCCTTCCCGGAGTCGGCTGTGGATGAGCCTAATCCAACCTTTTCCTGCCACGAGACAAATAACAATCAATCCTTCTATATCTAGCCACCCCCATAGATTTCTAATTGCTGTAAGAGGAAAGATCGGTCTCGAACGAACGGCGACTAATCAATGTACTCGAGAACTAGACCAGACCACAAATTGGCCTGCACCGCAGACATTGACCAGAAAATTTGGAAATGACGCGCGAATTCATGCTTTTCCCAAAAAAAGCAATTCTTCACTTCAAGTGCTTCCGGCATAGCAGAAAAGTAGCGTGCAGTTTTGCACTCAAGACATTTGGGTCACGAGTCAAGCTCTAGCCATCCTTTTTAACGCGCGCCTTCCGCTCAACTCATCCTCACCGCACGCATCTCGCGTTTTTCGAAATGACGGCCGGAGCTTCGAGGAACGCGATCGGGGGATCAGCGCCTCGGCGATCCCGAAAGCTTCCCAAACGCCCGATCCGAGACTTAAAAAAAAGAGAGCCCCCGTTTCCGATTCGGAAGAGCCCCCGACATTTTCGAGCAATCAAAAGGCAGGATCGTCCGCGCACCGATCTCCGGACGACTCGCGTGACGACGGATCCCGCGGAACAAAACGGAGAGGCGGGGGAAGCGCGCGCGAGAAGGGAAGGGACGTACCTTCATCTTGTGGAGGATCTCTCTGCCGGTCATGGCTCCTTCGGTGGGGGAGAGGCTGGAGTATTTATAGAGCACGCGATGTCTCGGTCGATTGTGGATGGGATCGAGCCGACGCAGAGCAGAGCCCGCAGAGAGAGAGAGAGAGAGAGAGAGAGGGGAGGAAGGAGGGAGAGACAAGTGCGACGTGATGAGGAGATGAGCAGGAGTCCAGAAGCGGTGCGGCGTTGACACGACTCGACGACTCGCGCGCGGGCCGTACACGTCCCCCCTTGGCTCTCGGTCTCGCTCAGTGAGTCAGCCGCGTCATTTGCATTTTTTAGTCTTGCACCTTGTCGCTTGTTTTTATCTGGGGGCGTGCCACACGAACCGACCGCCTAAATTGAGAACTGTCTAGATCGGATCGAATCTCCAATTCTATGGAGTGTCGGCCTGGTGCTCGAGGAACCGGGCCGGATTGATTAAAATAGTGTAGTTTGTTATGAATCCTTAAAATCTTTCATCCTTCTTTCTTTCTGCTTGGTATGATTATTTAAAACTAGAAATATTCTAATCAATCTTATGTGAAACCTATGTAACAAAATTATGTTATCTTAAAATTTTTTATGATATGAGCCAAAAAATGAAGTGAAATTTAGTGGCTAACTGACAGTAGTTATTGTAAGATCGAGGAAGGACCGTATGTGTGGAATAGCATACTTGCCACAAAATTATGGAACTTATACAACGGAATTCTGCTACCCTAAAATTTTCTATGGAGTGTGCTTTGTTTGTATTGCTTTAAGAATCTTTCACATTATGTGGCTTTCCTATCTCATCATTGGAGAGACTCGTCATATAGATGTCTCGTGATGTTCGATGCAGTTCATGTCTATATAAGGCGATATATTGTGTATTGGGGGGGCAGACTAGCCTTCTCTATATCAACCCGTATTGTAATAGCTCTCCTAGCTTTCTAAGTCATTTTTCTTCCTCCCCTAAAATGGCTTCTTTTGATTAAACTTTGTTGTTAGCTAGGTAAAATGATACAATTCTAAGTATGTTATCTACTTGCCACTTTGTGGAACTTATGGATCAGAAAATATGAGACTTTAAGGTCCAGATTCAATAGTAAAGGGTCAAGAAACTAAGAGGCAGTCCCCTTAAGGATGACTTGCGGTGCTTGTTAGTTGGAGATAGCATACTTGTTATGACCTTTTGCTCTTAAGACTATACCTTTTGATACCAAATCCGTATTACCATTTATACCATGTTAACATCATTCTTTTTTGATGAAATACCATAACTATTGGGAAGAATTTCTCATTATTATGACCAATCAACAACCTTCTGTGATGGATGCACCTTTGTTTTTAAATCTTTCTACCTTCAGGAAATCTAATTCCTTGAAACTTGATTATCTTTACAAGGTCACACTCACCTCAGTGAAGATGACAAGATTTCCAGCATTCAACTCCCTCTAATATATCCCTACTCTGCATTTTCAAAGCCCCACTCTTTTTCTTATATCCATTCCATTAAAAAGCTCATCCAGCATATTCCAAAAGATGTCAAGGAGCACCATTCAAAAAAATTAGTAAAATATGAACTAAAATATAAGTGAAGTACTTCAGTCCTCTCGACTTCTCGAGTCTTGTCTAGTCTCCACTCACCGATTTCAGTTCACCGTCTGCTGTATTGTCTCCTTTGCCTCGTCCATTGTCCACCGTCCGCCATCTCTCCATTTCCAGGTTTTGTCGTCCGTGAGTTATTCATCTTCATTTTTGGTTCATCTTTTCAATTTGAGGATCATTACTGATGTTTGATCATTCATGGTTATAAGGTAATCCCTATCTCTGAATGATATTGATTGGTGGGTTTAGTTTATTGTTTTCGGTCTGCAATTTGTGTGGTCGACTCATCTTGTTTCCATGGCGTAGAAGGTTACTTCATAAACAAAGTGATTTGCCATATTAGATACATTGAGAATGCTCTAAAAAAATAGTAAATGATGCGATGTTCTGGACTTACCAGCGTACAACTAAACAAGAAGGTAATACTTAACACCAGTGGAATTGTTTTTTATGGGTCTTCTTCTTCTTTTTTGTTTCTTTACTTCCATCATAGACGTTAGTAATACATGTGTAATTCGCATGTTTTGATCAGTCTACATTGATTCATCGTCACACTGGCTTTTACTTAAATATTTTCAAAAAAAAATGGGGAGATGCAATTCGAATTTTAGAACATATGGCATCAAATAGTGAAAAAAAAAAAAAAAGTGACTACTCTAGTCCGATTCCCAATCCTAGGCCCAACCGGACTAGATAGAGAATTGATTACTCTTAATTTTTATGACTCCTAACTTGTTAAATAAAAAGGCAAATACCACAAAAATCCTCAATTTATCTCTTTTATGACACAAATATTCCAGCTTTTTTTGTTTTTTGTCAGCGAAAACCCTAAATTTGCCTATTTTAACGCAAATAGCCCAGTTTTTTTGTATTACGAAAAAAATCAAATTTATACATATATGATATATATCATCTATTATAGTTTCATTCATGATATATCTGCCACTCTAGTATAAATTCAAGATTTTTTTTATGACAAAAACAAATTGGTGTATCTATGTAATCTCATTTGCTTTATGTATATTATATGTGGACAGGAACGTAAATTTAACATTTTTAAGAAGACTAATCAGATGGATAAATTCTAATACTTAGCACCGATATTTTTACTTTCATTTCTCTTACTTTTACTGCTTTTCTACTTAATTAGATTTACATGATTTAAAACTCAATCTAAGAATTAGGTTCAGCACAGGCTCTCCGAATCTGGTGGTCAACTGCCCATTGCATTCTAATTCCAGATGGGCCTTTTCTTGTCCATCTGGAAGCTGCATCTTCCTCTAAAAAAATAAGCATCTTGGGCCATCAGGAATCTTTCAAGCCCAGACAATGTCATCGCTCCATCCACCAAGAATCGATTAGCCCAATTGCAGGATTCAACTGAGTGACCAAGATGGTACAATGCTCTCACTGTTTCATCTCATTAGATGGCATGATTAGAGCAATGAAGAAAGGGAGATTAGGAAATGAATTGGTTTGGTGGGGGATTAAAGCAAGTGAAGGCATAATGATCAGCATCGGGGCCCTTTCGAAAGGGAACCTAAATGGGAGACAAGGAACTCTTTTTGGGAGCTGCCCTTAATCCTTTTGTTTAGGAATTGTTAATCGGATTTTGGATGGGATTGCATATATTATGTACTGTTTGATGCGGCTAAAGTTGCCCACTAAAGAGCTCTTTGTCCCCGCAAAGCAAGTAAAAGATCGTGGATCGCATCATTACATGCCTAAGCAAAGTTCATCGCGACTTGACATTTAGAGCTTATTCGAAACTTTACAACTTATCTCTCGACGTTTCTTGGCCCTGTGGCAGGAAGTGCAAGATGTAAGTTTGCGCAATGCAATGTTCATTAGATAATTAAGAGTAGGGATGAGCGGTTCTAAATTCCGTATAAATTCTACCTGAAGCTTACTTATTACAACGGGGTTCTTTGTTTTTCAAAACTTGAAACCTACCCTACATATCCTACAACCTATATCTTACATTGTCAAAAGTTCCAAAATCAATACCAGGTTTACTTAGGTTTTATCTATATTATTAATTGAATCATTGCATTGAATTAAAATGACCACCACTTGTTGCTACAATTCATTAATTATAATTTATATTTTAATACATGAAGAATATGAAACAATAACAAAGTAAAAGTCTTGATTGTAAAATAAAAGCTCAAACTAGTAGTTTCAAATTATACACTTATCATCGAACATCATATAACACTGCAGGATCACGTGAAGACATAAATCAAGAAAGACATAAAAATTTGTTTCAAGTTCCACTAGAAACTTGGGACTTACATATCAAAATAGGTTTCCTAATTTTTGGAACTGAAACCTACCATGCATATCATGAAACATGGAAATGAATAGGTTCTCACTGGTTCGATTATTCGGTTTCAGGTTTTATCTTAGAACCATGCTCACCCCTAATTAAAAGTGAGGATGACAAGTAGTAGAACTGATGACAAGAACTTGTATGCTCTATAATTGTCTTAACATGCTCGAATTGTGAAGGCACTGGCGCGATCTCGCCGATCAGACATCACGAGCCATCGCATCAAAAGAAATTCCTAAGAAGGGCGAAGCGAGATGCGACCCGACAGATTCTCTTGATCTTTAAGTAAATTAATCAACCCCAGCTTGGCGGGTTTTCCCCTCTTTCTTTCCTCGCGAGATGCGAGTTCCTCTTCGCTTTACTTAAAGAGAGTATTTTTAGGAGACTGTGTCTTCAAGGGAGCAAAAGCAAAGGGACACCAAAAGATTTTAAAGCAGAAGAGAGGAACAGGAGAACGAAGATCCATCATTCGATTGGCCGATAAAGAAAGATGAGCGAGCAGCAGATCGTTTCTAGTTGTTTAAAAGTGGGGATCGATTGCGTATGATCCACTCACTCATGGGCTGAGATTAGCGGCCGCTTTCTTTGCTTGCCATCATTTGACACACACTTCCTGGTAAGATCCCACATAAGCAAGTATTTTAGTCGTTATTAAACTTGATTATGGTCCAAATTAGAGTCTGAGCTGCCAAGCAAGAACCTCATAATGTTAACCACCAGGACTGGTCCAGCAACATCTGTCAGCATGCCACGCGTCCCCTCAAAGAGAAGCGTCTACTTGTTCTAGAGCTGTTGTATTTAAACAAGCGCTCGTCACACGCAGGCAAGCTCCTCTCAGCCAACGCAAAAACTCCGATGGAGATTCATCGGCACCGGGACGGCTCCAGCGATGGGTTCTCGTTTCCGAGCACCCCATCCGAATCCCAGGATCCAGAGCTGGAGTTTGAGTTCGGGAGCGCGACCCCGGATTCACCCTCTGGCGAGTCCAGCAAGAACTCGCCGGCTGATCATCTCTTCCTGAACGGCAGGCTCTTGCCACATTCTTTCCCATGCAAAACCATGACCAATGTAGTCGTCCCGCGCATGGCGAGCCGTGCGAGCAGCGTGAGCAGCAAGGATTCGATGTCGATGATGTCGTCCAGGAGCAACAGCACAAACAGCAGCCGGAGCAGCAGCTGCAGCAGCGCGAGGAGGAGCTCTTCCGACTATTCCGAGAGAGCCAGATCGCCGCTGTTGATCTACCAAACCAGACTTTCATCCAAAACCCAAAGCCATAGTGTGAGAGATCAGAGAAGAAGAACGAGTGACGCTGTGGCTGCTCAAGTGTACGGGACGTCTCAGAGATGGCAGTTCATCACGCCGGTGCCGCCTTTGAGTCGCGAGGGCTCTTGCTCTTCTTCTTCTTCTTCCTCGAGGAGGAGGACGAGGAAATTATGTGAAGGTGTTGTGAGAGAAGAAGTGAAAAGGATTAAGGAAAAGGAGAGGACTAAGACTGGTATCGGGAGGAAGTTGATACGTTCGTTCTTGTTGTCCTGCATGCAGTGCCATGCAATGGAGGTCGAAACCTCTAGGAGAGAAGATGTTTGCAGAGACTTGTGACCAAGATCAACCTCCAAAATTGGTCCATGGTGTTTCTTTCTTTTCTTCTTTTATTTGGGTTGGTTTCTCGTCTCTTCTCGATTTAATACAAGGTGGCTGTCTTGACTCACATTAATGTTGTGATGACTGTTCCTTGAAATACCCAAAAGAAACAGAAAACAAAAGAAGAACATCATTATTCGATTTTCTCGCGCCGCCCTCTTGCTATGAAACTGGGAATAATGAATCTTATATACCCCAGACTGCGTAAACAGGAGCTGATCTTTTTCATTACATAATTCAGTTTGATTACCATTTAAGGTGCACATAGATCGAAGTGCTGTGATACTCGTGTCATCGATTTTTTACATGTTGCATAACCTGTATTTACTAGTGGAGCTTATTCGGAGGAAGAGATTTAAGGCCTTGCAAAACGGTTCAATGCCGATCCGTCGACCAACAGTTTGTGAATCCTACCTGTTCTGTGGCTTGGCAGAATCCATTTAGCAAGAGAGACTACGGTAGAAATGGAATGATGTAGGATTGCAGAATTTAACATAATTTGAGGTATTATTACTGGACTTATTCATTGTTTTTAGCTTCAAGAAATCCTTCCTTAAGTTCATATGTTAAATTCGTTACTTACAAAATAACAATTCACTCTCTAGATCAAGACCGTCTGTAAAAAAATATCGAAGGTAGGTATTTGTCGTTTCCTCTTGCCTGCAATCCTTTTTTTTCACACCGCAAGATGGCATGGAAACGTTAAATCGGACATGTCAAAATTGGCATGTTGCTCTCTCACTAGTGTGCATTGCAATTGCATTGAAAATGGGGGTAGATAATGAGATACTGATACGAAAGGGAGAGGATAATGAGATGGCTGTACCAATGAAAAGTAGACAAACAAAGACGAAACAGAAAAGGAGGAAGAAGATCTGGGTCATCGGTTGGGAAAGCTCCTTCGGCATGGCCCACGGTGCAGAGCTTTCTCCATAGCACTCATGCTATTTTCCGTTTCCCCAATCGCCAGTACAAAGATAAAGGAGAACGTCACTGATCTCGCAAATAGCCAAGGAGAAAAGCAAAAGGAAGAAGAAAAAGGGAACGAGCCAAAATACTTGACAACAGGAAGGGGTCGCAATCTGTCTCATCTTAAGCTGGGGTCAATCCCTCGATCAGTCCCTTCACCTCCCTCGAAACAGCAAAACCCGTCTTTTCTACGCGATGCCCATTTCTCGGCTTCCTTTCAGGGTATAGTGAACGATCAACAGTGACTTGAGTCGGCTTTTATGTTCCAGGCAGACCCATCAAATTCCTGGCAGGAAGGAGGAGACTCATGCGGAATCAGCGAGGTCATTGCGAGTCTTTAAGCCGATCAATCCCCATTTTGAGGTACCTCTTCCTAAGTCAAAGCATGCATATGAAGTGGATTGCGAGTGTTCAAAGATGATATGCACCAGAAAATCAGAACTACTAACACCATTTTACTACATAAAACTAAGACTTGTAGTCTGAAGCTCATATAAATGATGACAGACGTAAAACCTTTTGCACCAAGCCAAGACAAAATGAGAAAAAGAGCTTAAGATGTTTAGGCCAAGGATCGGATAGGATTAAAGAGCAAGAAATGAATGTTAAAACTCTTAAGGTATTGGTGCTAAAAGCTAGAGACAGCAAAAACTAACCATAAGAACAGAGGCTTCATCACAAGGAAATTAAGAAGAATAATTTTATGCCTAGATACAATGTCTCTCCCTCATCTCATCCTAACGTAGACCCTTCAAAGCTACTCCATGAAGGACTCCATATCAGAATACATCCCAGGTTCGGGTTGGTGATCAACGGGAGTTGAAGAAGAGGACGCCATTCGCGCAGGCAACGTAAAGCTCCTTTTGAATTTGTTCTCCATCTTTCTCGCACTCTCCGCGTGACTATCCAAGCTCAGAAACTCATTGGGATTCGTTGTGCCTGAATTTTGCATGTTGGAGGCTTCTGGATTGGGACTCTTCCCCTCCAGAAAAAGAGAGTGGTGGCTTTGGTCCGGCTTGTTTCCTAGACCCTCAGGGTGAAACAATAGCTTCGCATCCTCGCTCCGCCCTGTGAGAGCATTAAAGAATGACAACCCATTTGGCCATTTGATGTCATTGTCGTGTTCCCCCATCATATCTTCTATCCGAGGGGTTTCAGACGAGTGTGGGAGGAGGAACATGTGGGTTTCGTCTTTCGCTTGAGGAAATCCAAGCCTCCCTGAGTTTTGGAAATGAGGATTAGAAAGCATGGAAGCCCCAGGGGGAACTAGAGGTCTTTGGCCCCAGTTGAAGAGTGGAGGAGGACGGGTCGGAATCGTTGATGGCTTCGAAGGAATGGCTGAAGAAGAGGAATTATTTCTGTTTGAAGCAAAAAGCTGGGAGAGATAAAATCCGGATTGGTAGCCAAGGGATTCAAAAGTGTGCCTCATTCGAAGCACAAAGTGGAGGTCCTCGGGTATCTGGCAAAAAGAAATTGTACCCTCAATGACATTGAACAAACAAATTCGCTGCTCATCTGGTTTTCTCCAAAGTAAAATATGTCTGCTTTAGCAAAAACCTAAAAGCTAATGTTCAACTTACAATCTTGCAGGACCCCAGTTGCAGAAGGCCATGGCCAGCTTGGATTACAGCAATGGTCTGGTCAAAGATGAGTATAAGATGAGAGAAGCAAAATCATAGTCATTCAAAATGGGCATATAGATATATCATATACATCATTGTATGTTTACAGTTAGACTAACTAAAGCAATCTGAATGTTCTTACCTGAATGCCCGACTCAAACTGATCAGTCCATTCGGGAGGAAGCTGCAGCAGATAAAAATCGAGATGAAGTTACAACTAATCCTTTTCAAAGGGAACTTGGATTTTCTAACGTCTCCAACCCGCAATTATGATTGAAATGCGAGTTCACAAATTTGTCACAAGAAAAAACATCGGAGAAGAGCATTTTAGAACATACAGCATCGAAAGAACTTTGCCAGTAATTGGAGATGTTCGGCTCACACTCGGTAGGTTCTTTGAAGACCCATTTGTGGCACTTATCTGAAGCAACCTTCCCCATCAACCTATTCCAAACAGGCCAAACAAATCAAGAAAACCTCCGTGAGATTGCTCAGCCATGTCCACTGCAATTTTTAGCTCCCACCCTCCAGAGAAGAAGACAGAAAGAGAGAGAGAGCGAGAAAGAGAGAGAGAGCCAATATTACCAAACACCTACCCAGTACCCACCCTTCTCCGTAATTGTACAACTGAATAGACATTTTGCTGAAGGCCTTCCTCACAGGGTCCTCTCCGTCCATCTCTTCCAAACAGTCCCCTACTCTTCCTCGGCAAAATCCATCTTCCCACATCAACATCCTTCAACCACATAAACACACAAATTTTCCACAAACCGATCAATCAATCACAGTACATGATCTGGGCTTTGTATAAAATTCACAGGAACAAAGACGAGTTAAGATTGGCAATCTCTGTAGACCCATCATTAAATGTCATCTAATTTCATGTTATACTTAAACGAACATTTAAGAATCATCAGTAGATTATTTTTCCACCCCTGCTTTTACCCTGTTTTGGTTTTACATAGCACGGTAGAAATAGAAGGTTATGGCTTTTTCGGAAAATCGGAAGAAACAAAACCCTTGACTTCTGCTTTCTTTTTCTTTTGAACTTGCACCGAAAGAACTAAGAAGCATGAGACGCCTATAATTTTGTTCTCAACATGCTCTGCCATCTCTGCAACTAGAGAGAGAAAGAGAGAGAGTACTTACAAGCTGCCGTTGTCATCCCCAACCTTGCAACCATTTCCACCCCTCACTCTCCTGCAATAAATGCAAGGACACCCATTTAAGGAAACAGCTCAGAAACCCGAGCAAGAACCCACCCACAAACCAAAAGACTTGCACAGAGAGAGGGGGGGAGAGAGAGAGAGAGGGAGACATACGGACGAGGACGGATGGTCCAGAAGACAGAGTAAGTCCAGTCAGAGTTGAGGCAGACAGTCCTGAGGGCCTCATGAAGTGCCATCATCCCCACAGCTTCTTTACTCCTATCTGTTACTCCTCCTGAGCCCACCATGTTTTCCTCTCTCTCTCTCTCTCTCTCTCTCTCTCTGTTTCTCAAGAGACCCTTCCTCTTTTAGCCTTTTTTCCCCCGCTTCCCTCAGCTCCCTCACAGACTTGAGCCTGCACTTGTTGTTCTATCTCCCTTTCCTTGAATGTTGCTGCCTCTCTGCCTTTGCCTCTCCTCCTCCTCGTTTCTTACTTGTACCTCTGCTGCCTCTCTGTTTTTAATTACCCAATAAACAAGACTCTGAGAGACTCTGAGAGAGAGATGCCTTGTGTTTGTTGTAATTTTTATTCTATCTCTCCCCTCCTCCTCCTCCCTTTTTAATTGCTTGGCAACTCTGCAATGGTTAGCAACCACAGAAGGAGGCTCCCCCCTTTCTTCATCTTCTAACACACTCTCTCCGTTTGTCCCTTCTCTCCCCTCCCCTTTGTCCCTTGTAATCCGCTACAAGTAATATTCTGGGAAAGTGAAATATGTCGTGGTTAAAGATTAAAAAAAGAGACCCACAAACGAAAAGTCCGGTGAGGGCAAGTTCGATGCAACTGTAACTATTTAACCCAAGGAAAAACCAGTGGGGTCTCCTTTCTCTCTCTCTCTAAAGTGACTAGGAAGCTGTAAAAAAGGAGGGGAGAGAGGGAGCCCAAAAGGCCAATCCCGCACCTGCCCTCGTTCGGAAATGGTTGGGGTCCCTTCCTTTCCCTCGGGGTGCCACAGGGTTTGGTTGGTTCGTCTTCTAAAGTCTGACCTAATATCTCTGCACTTGTACTGTGGCTTTTTATTCCCAGCACTGTGCTGTTGGATCCATGAAGAGGGGTCAAGCCACTATTCCACTGCTCTCTCCTCTGTTTTCCCTACCCCTTTTGAAAGGGGAAACTCCCTCAGGATTTTCACTGTGATCGCCGGCCAGGTATGTAAAATCTTTTTCCTGACATGTGTCGTTCGGCCTATTTATCATCTAAGAAAAATCTTCTATGCCGACGAAAAAGAACCAAGTGTATCGATCATGTAACGTGACAATAACACGTGAATAAGTGAACTAATTAAAAGTGAATGAATTTGAAAATTTAATGTTAAGGTTGACTAAATATGCCTCATATAAGTAATGACATGATTGATCGATGATACCCTATTATATTTGTGAAAGATATGTACAAAAATTCTCGTGCTCTACCATTGAAAATTTGTCTTGCTACTCTTTGTCAATACATGTCATGGCGTTTCCCTAATTCCTAGGATGGATATGCCCTCATCTTTGATTCCCGTCGCTAGCTACTGTAGTGGACTGTTGAGATCAAGACTCTCTGTATGTATAAACATGCATCATAAGAATTATTAATCGTTTTTATATTTGTCTTTCATGTTGTTACAACTTCAAAACATGTGATGTGAATATATATCTAAAACATATAAGATGTCCAGAACCTACTTCACTTGAGAGATCAAGATTCAACATCATCTTCAGCTGTTCAATTTTACGTGCACGGGCTCATATAACCTAACTCGTGGACTAGATAAGCGCAACTCCAGCTCATACTCGAAAGTCCTTTCTTTTGCCAGTGAACAAAAAGACACCGAAACCACCACCCTGGTTCTTGAATCTGTCGGATCAAACGTCCTTCCTCGGCATGGTTTGTGCTCAGCCTCTCATCCGACAAGAACCGAGTCATTTGCGGCGCAGCTACAGGCACGAGCTTTCAAATGGCTCGTGCACGACTGACTCGAGCCATGGAACATCACCGACAGGCAAAAACGCAGGCAGTGGTACAAGCAGCACCGTTTCGGAAGAGGGGAGAGCACCCTCTGTTCGACCATTTTCAAATCCTTTTCTTCCCTGCATTTTCTTACGAACGAAGCACCCGTCGGGGGCTTAAACAAATGGGGGGAAAAGGCGAGGAGGATTAGCTCAGAGTATGGGGCTGGCATATTAGAATGGAATCTTTACCAGTCAAAAGCGAGAATAGGGGATTCGGATGGGGGAGGGTTAGATTTGCGTGTGAATATCTTTAAGTCATTATGATATTGTAATTGTGTCAGCCCGCAAGGGCAGAAAACTTTGGGTTATCAATGTTGAATATTTTGTACGGTCCAACGTGAAAGCCAACGCCTTTTTTTGGGGCTCTCAATTCCTTTTGCTCTCGACAATTCGGGATTGTCGATCTTGCCCTCGTGCACGCTGGCATCCCCAGTTACCCCAAGCTCTCGACGTCCTACTTCTTCTATGAACTTCCGTCGAGGGCGCGCAACAAAAATTCAGTACATTTATCCGATAAGATTGCCTAAAGGAAATTCAATCTGCCAACATGTCCACTTTGGATTTTCCTTGTGCCTCATAAAAAAAATTGGGAGGGAATGGATCAATTTATAAGTGTAAGCCTTTTTTAGTATTTTTTAAGAAAATGTCATGATATAGGCTATATCCTACAATAATCGTGTGTAGCTACATGAATAATTGCGCAATTATTAAGTGCATTTGGCACTTAAAACGTTTGTACACCCATGATTTAATAAGCACTAACCCTTTATTTATAATTCCAACTTGATTTCTCTATTAATTCGAAACCATATTTTCCGACACCTTCATTCAAAGATCAAAACCAATTAATTATGAACCAATTAAGATATATTAATTATTTAGCACTATACAAAATTTTCTTCGATGTGAAACTTTTTCTGACATAACTCATGAATGCATCTCGACAATTTAATAGATCTTGCATCATCGGACGGGAAACAAATATATCTACATATGTAGGCCACTTACAATACCTATTGTTCATTCATAGGAGCAAATACAAATAAATTTATGTTTTAAGTTACTTGACTAAGTACTCGCTCGCATCCTGTTAACTCCACTCATTTGGGTGATGCTTCATTTTGGAAATAACTTTTTCTGTAAATATAGTTAGTCAATTATTGTAAATATAGTTCAGAACCGATAATTGATAATGCTTGCTCCGCTTTATTTGGATACAAAAAAAATGTTGTGCTCTCATTTTGAGTTTAAAGTGCAACATGACTTTCAAATAGCAATTGCTTCATTGAGTGCCTTATTATTCTTATCATCAATAAGTGTTTTGATATTAGTTTATTTTTGTTACCTCATATAGAGCCATTCCATGTTATATTAGGCGATAAAATAGAGATCGTAGATATACGATATTAAAATTTTACATTCTGCTTTAGTCCCTTTTCATACCAAAGAGAAAAAAAAATCTACCAGAATTTCTTTCCTCCAAAATAAAGTAGGATGTATCTTTTTTTCCTGATGATAGGTGGCACTGGCATCACTCACTTTCATACCAAAAATGTGATTTCCACAGAATCAATTTCAGCGGGAGCCCAGTTTTGTCATTTCACCCTTCTCGACTTGATGGGTTCTCGTGTGCGCGAGGACTGCAGGGTGGGGCAATTTGAAAATTGATTAATTAAACGGACAATAATAGAATAGAATATAATAGACCGGAGAATGGCAGTACCAAATTAAATATAAAAAAAGAAGAAGAAAGAAAGGAAATAGGAGGTCTTTTTTCGGGAGCTCTCTAGTTTAGTGAAAGCCGCGGGGGATTATGCAGTCACGTGCGCACGTGCCGTGGCAGTGAGTCGGTGCATCGTTCCTCATAAAAAGAAAGATAAAAGGCCCCCGAGAAGCGCACGAATTGCGGGGCTCTGCGTCCCCTCCGTTCGACATCCCCCTCCCCCCGCGGGACACGCGCCCTCCCCCCCGACGCGCCGGCGCCGAGTGGGTGGGGGCCACCGCGGGGGGAGCCCGGCTCGGCGGGTCCCGCTGCGGCGGCGCGGCCGCGTCCGCGGGAGGGCTCCGGCGCCAGCGCGTGGGAGAGGTTGGTAGGAGAAAAGCGAGGCCCTCCCATCTCGAGAGGAGAAAAAAAAATAAAAAAGAATAATATTATTTTCGGGTGGGGAGGGCTTAACTCCGCATTGACCGCCCCAGGGCTCGCTCTAACCCCACGACCGTATCTCTTGTGGCCCCTACCTCCGAATCCAATCCCCACCTCCTTTTTAAAACGGCGAAAGGTTGGTTGTGCGGTAAAATCGCGGTTTTTTCTTCCCCCAAAAAGAAACAAAAAAAATAAAAAGAGATGATCCGCCTATTCTGACCGAACCTTACCATGGCCCGTCAAGCCCGGAAGGACCGAGAGGGCGGCCTCGGAAAAAGGCCGGTCGTCGTGATTAGACCCTATCAAACGAGCTGGTCAAAAAGGAAAATAATCCGACCTAAATTAATTAATTATTATGCAATACAAATATAGTTATCTACAAATAATTAAATCCGACTCATATTGTTAACTCGCTTTAGAAAAATAAGCACACACAAGATTGAAAGAGAATTATAAAAGTAGGTTGAGTTTAGGTAATTTGTGAATCTAATTAAACTCATTTATGAACTATAAAGTTGGGTCTAAATCAATTTAGTAAATATAACTAACCCATGTAACAATTTCGTCCATCGAACATGAGTTAAAAAATAAATCCATAACGTATCTTGATAGATTTACCCGTGATCGAATCTGAAAAGTAATATATATGATGTTCTCCTACAGCGCCAATTTTGGATATTGCAATAAGGTATTGCCCGTGTCTCATCCCCCGCATTGCTAATTATGGACACGCGTTGCTAATTATGGACACGTCTAATTCGTGCTTGTAAGGTGGATTCGGGGAAGACGTAAGGGAATAGATTAGGAGCAACTTTTCGCGGCTATTCATCTCCCACGGGATGGCGACAAGCGTGGCGTGCTAATTTAAAGCCGGCCCTCGTGAATATAGGTGTACTTACTTAACCAAGTCAATAAGCACAAGGTAAATGTCTCATTAGAAAACGCACGTTAAGAATCCGTGGAAAAGGATGCAATCCCCCCCCTACGAGCTATCGGTCCAAACCCGAAACGGCGTCAAACAAACGGGGGGTAGGCATCGTTTTCCATTTGCGACGAGAGCGAGTTTCCTACCGAAAGCGGATTCGGCCCATTTGGCGCCGATTTTTTAGGAGAAGAACTTAAAAAAGTGACGGGTGTTTTCCATGCTACAAGATGCACGCAATCCTAAGGAAATTAATTGTAAGTTTGATTCGCGAAAAACCCGTATTTTGAAAAATATATTGCTTATAAAATTAAATTAACAAAAAATATTTAGGCATAAATGGACCGTGAAGAAGAGATGGCAAGAGAAGACGGTAACGAGTGAAGTCAAGTGAAAATAGCGGTGTGAAATCATGAAATTCATCTCTACAAAGAGTAAGCTTGGGAGAAAACTTTAAGCGTACGGAATAGATTATTAAAATTAAAAAAAAAAAGGAAGAAAATCTAAAAGCAATTAGATCTGAAGGAGTCCGGGAGTGTCCTTTTCGATTTTCTATGATTGTATGACATGATCACAAAGCTAATGAAAAAAGTATCTTGTCCGGATGCGGCTCATTACATGAAGTGCAATATAAATATATTCTCATCGTGGCGACCGTGACCTTCTCCCAATCCAATGGACGGCCAGGTTTATTGACGTGATCATTTGGGCTTCCGTCGTCCTCGCTTTTCTCCACACATCATCATTTCCGGTCGCCTAAAGTAGTTTTTTTTCTTTCCTTTTTAAACTCCCGTAGGTCGAACTGGCCTTTGTCCACCGCCATTGCCACGATCTAATGACCACGTTCTAAGACCCATGTCTTCCGATTTTTCGTGCCCCTCATTTCGTCGTTCCAGAAGCAAATGCGTTTGTCGAAATTTCCAATCTAGTCGACCGAGGATGAATCGTTTCCCACGAAAGCAAGAACGCCTTTTTGTTTGGTCACGTCGCACGGGTCAACGTAACGTAAGAGTCGCCAGGAGCTGAGCACCGACGGGGACGTCGACAGATGTTTGCATGGAACTTCATGGTGGGGTTTTATAAACCTAGGGGCGTGTTGGATTTCTTACCAATTCCAGTCCAATTATTCTCGTCCAGCTCCGAATTCATGTATCCAGACTGATTTCGCCCTAACCCTAGCCTAGCTCTAGATGGCGGAAAAAAGGAATGATGATGTGCTTGTATTTATCAGTGCGATGTCTTCATCAGATTTAACGTGTCCATGCGAGAGAACAACTGGCTTTGAGGGTGCCGATGGGATTCTCAGTTTGACTGGACTTTGGATCACTTGCGCAGTTTCCTCGAAGTTGAGGACGTGACAAATTGATTTAGTTTTTTAATTACGTCGCTGTGGAGCAGAAATCCAAATTATTATGACGCGCCATCGGAAACTGATGTGCTTTTTAGTCCTCACGTTGCCGTCCATGCGTTTTAAGCGGCTGAAGATCTGCCGTTCATGCTCGGCATGGAGAAGACAAACTGGACGACGAGAAAGCGAAGTGAACAGTGTTACGATCCCTTCATCCGATTCTTGAGGACATCTTTTGTCCTAACTTCCGCTTCGAGCTACTGTTTTCCAATGCGGTGGAGTTCCGGGTCAAAGAAGAAACCAAGGAATTCGGGAGCTGACGAGCTCGAACCCTCAAGCCCTACTGTCACTTTACCAGTACGATTTTGAAGAAACGTAGGGGTTGGTTGGTCCCTGATCGTATGTTTGATCGTCGGGCCTGTAATTGTGCAGCGAAACGTGACGACATCGCAACTCCTGACGAGTTGAAAGTTAGAGAGATCGATCGATCGACGGAGCACGTGTGCGACAATCAACAAGAGTTTACTGTCCAGGAATGTGATGGAACCCGTACTCAAAGTCATTACAAACATGCACGGTGACTTATTGGTAGCTTTGGCAAGTTTTATTGATGGTTGCGTTGAAAGCGAGCACGCGAGTCTCGTCAATAATGATCATTTAGATTTTTTCAAAAATATGTATTTATCGGGGTTCATTGAATCTTGCGCGGGTTTTTACGATATCTCATTTCGGCATAGTCAATGATAATCGGTGCGGTCAATTTTGCATTGTGAGTCACACGAGTCGATTTTTCTTATACACGTTATGTCAATAATTCATTGTAAGGGACATGTATGAATTTATGGTTGTATTAGGACTGATTATGAATCAGCCCGATAAGTATAAGAGATAGACATCACGATGACTAGATTCATGGAATCGAGATTCTAGACTTTGAAAATACTTGCAGGTTTCAATCCTTATCCTTAAAAATTTCTAAATTTTTTTTATCTACCTTGTTTTATATTCTAGAGACATTTTTCGGGCTGCAGAAAGAAGATTTTGTTAGCCTGCTAAGAAAAGACCGGCGTTAGGGCCAAAAACACATGTTATTTTATATCTTGTTTATGGATAAATTTTGTTAGCCAGCTTGGCGTGACATTATTTCTACGAGGAAGCCTCAGTAGCTAAACCTCGCGCTGGTGTAAAACCCCACAAATCTATGGAGTTGTGCAAGCAAAGCGAGATAGAACGTATGGCGCAATACGACTTCGCTTTACACTTGATGACGACAAGAATCTGCCCGGTTGTATCATCTAATTCGCACAGACAGTAAGTACATTCTTCAACCAGAAGCCAGCTCTATTTAGTCGTCCGAACATGGAGATGCCGGAACCGGCGATCGTGGAGGTTCTTTTCCTTCGCGTCAAAGTCCAAACCTACACGAAGCGAAACGCGGTGCGAGCGCATATGATCGCCACCGCATCGACTGTTCGCACAACCAATGTGAATCCCTCGCGAGCGTATTCACTGTTCGTCAGCTGTCGGCAATGTTCTCCGTCTGTCGATTGACGTCGCGCGCAGGAAAGTACGTCGACAACGCTGTTCAAAAGAGTCGTTGGGCCACGATAAATGCAAGTGGAAGATCCAAGTCTTCAATACTGTTCGGTCAAATGAAATGAAAGAAAATAGACCCACATAGAATCAAATTCTGAAAATGTGAAAGTTTGCTCTCCCCCGTGTTTATGCCCACCGCAGTAATTATTACGCCTGGAAATGAGTTATTATTATTGAGATTTATGTTTGTAATTGCTACGAAAAAGAGGGCAGGGGATCATTGTGAATAAAAATGGTGAAAATAGAGTTTTGAATGGGTAAAGATGGAAGTGTCGCACCAAGATTTTATCCATCTCGACAATATTGAATTGTTGTAAAGTCGGCAAGACGAGGAACTAAGCGAACACGCTGAAGAATTGGACAAAACGCTCTTTATTGTTATTTCTTGCACGTATTTGAAGTGCAAATTGGCTAATGGTTTATAAAAAGACATTAGCTAGAATAACTATAATATAGTAACTTTCCTAGATATGGCATTTACACATAAAAAGATAAAATCTTTTGTACAAAGAAAGATAAAATGAATTTGTCAGCTTTGGAAACTCTAGCTGCACTTGCCAAGAACACGAGAACTGAATAATTGGTCTTGATTTGGTTGAGATCAATCTTTGGAATTGCTTTGCCGTTGAGAGATATTTTCTCCAGTACACACAACGGTTGGCCAAAGGGGGAGAAATTCATGGTTACCCGACAATTCCTACAGTAAATCACTTTCTTTTCATCTATAATTACGCACGGTTCTGACATATCTTAAGTGTAGGCGTCAAATTTTCGTAAGATGATGTCGATGTTGCTCATGGTTTACCTCGTTAATACTGGATGATTATAGCTCAACAAGGAAAAACAATGTGCAGTTTACTGCTCGTTAGAAACAATACCGTATAGTTCTTCTTCTTCTTCAGCCATCGTTTTCTTTCTGGGGCTCCATATAGCCCACTATCGATTAATTCAGATGGGCTTTAGGCGTGTTCAGGCTGACAATTAGTACCTAAATTGGGCCTTACGTCTGTTTAATCTCTAGCGATACCGGTTTCATCTATATCAATGGACATCGTTGTTTCATCGCTAGAGTTCAAAGTCCGACTTTGTTATTAGACCATCCAAAGCTATTTCCAACCCACGAGTCATTCATAAATTACCCTTAGATGCGGTAATGGAGATTCCTTGCGTGTAGAAGGGAAACAAACAAAAGCGATGCAACCCGTGTTCCAAAGATTAATCAAGATGGCTAATATTGCAAAGTTTGTCTCGAATATTAGGATTCACGTGAGAGTTATGTTTGAAAAGTCCCACATCAAAAGATTCATATGTTGTAGAGTGGTTAATATATTCTAGTTGACTTATAACTCATTCTTCAAGCTTTTGAGTGAAGGTAGATTTAATTATATTCATGAACTTTAACTGAGGCTAACTCTTGGCAATCTTCCCAAGTAAAGGTATTGGGTATTTGTCGCGCTCTCTCAACAAATAATGTTGGGATGCAATTCATATTACCGGTCAATAGGAAGACACGAGAGTCCCTAGAAGACTTTAATAATTTAAGCTCGTATTTTATTGATAGTTTGGCATTAGGTTCATGAAGAGCTTTTAACTTGTGCAGCCTATATACAACATCGTTCTCTTATAACAGAGCTATGAGGCTCTTTTATAATTTGAATTTGTATTTTATTGATAATTTGGGTTTAAGCCCATGAATAGCATCTGATTTGTACCACCTATATATAATCTCGCTTTCTTTACTAAAGACGTATAGTGTATTAATTATAATGGAATCACTTACCGGATGTAATCCTAATTTAAAGATGAACTTAGATAAATCTTGTATATCAATTTCTCTTTCTTGCATCACTTTCTATTTCATTGTGTTTTTTGGCCTAATCCTAATATCCAATAATTAAAGATTTATCTTACTTATGGGGAATACGAGCAATTCGTCTCCTGGCTTCGATGTTGAATTGTTCAGCAAAACCATGGGAATGGGACCGACAGGAGAGGCCAGTCCTTGTGGAGGTAAAACGAAAGCGATGCCAAACGCCAATCGTCAAGACTTCGACCCTTTCTTCTTTCTCTTTTACACTCCTATCATATAAATATATATTTATATATATTTTAATAATAAATCCATAATATTAAAATCCAAATTGATACTGAAAACAAAAAGACGAAAAAGGGAGAAAGAGGACGAGCAAAACTAGGAGCCGGCGAGAGCGGTTTGGAAGGAGACAGGTCACCCGAACACGGTCGCGCGGTCAAGCTCAGAGCAGCCGCCCAAGCCGGAACGATCACCAAACCACGAAGATTCGAGACCCTTTCCGCCTCTCCACGTGGCGATTTCACACCTAACGACATCCACCGCGTGAGGAAGCCGACAGGCAGGAACAGTCATATCCCGCAAACTTCGGTACTCAAATCGCTGGAGATTTAACTACGTCGTCTTATAAGTAAAGATCGAATCGATCGAACCTTATAAATAATCGTCGGTTTGAAATGGTCACGTTTGAGTAGAGGATTTTTTTTTTTTTTTTTTTTTAACGTAAGTAAATTCGAGACATTTATTACACTTCCAAACAAATAAAATATACCGTTATCAAAACACTATATTTCTCAAAATATATTCCATTAGTAAATGACGCATTTTAAATTATTATTTTTTTGTTAAGAGTGCATTTATTTCGGAGAAAACGATTGAAAATAAACGCCTTTCTCTCTTACAAAAAATAAACAAACGAAAAATATTTTCATCGTTTACGAAATATCTAGATATAATTTGTTGTTGAGAGTGAATGCATTTTTCATCGACTAATTGCTTGGCCAAAATTGGATCGTCAATGGAATATCTATTATCAAAATTCGTTTTGATTTTCATTAAGAGGAGACGAGTTCTATAGCGATTTCGAACCAGAGTCTCAATAAATAAAAGGAACATTTTTGCTTAATCGAATTGACGATGATCATCTAAAAATTACAACTAAATTACATTTCAAAATTTAATCGACGATAAGATATTTGAAACTACAACTAAAGTACAGGAAGTGAAAGATAATATGCATAAAAAGATAATAGGTATTTTGTTGGATGATTAGGGATTTTACGAAGATTATGATGTGAATATCTAACAATCGATGAGGACATACATAGGTTACAACTTTGGAACTCATATAAACAAACAACCTCCTAATGGCGGTTACAAAAAACTATATTATCTACCAACTTCTATCATCTCAAGAAGTAATAAAATCTTACATTAACGTTAAAATAACATAACTACTCGCCAATGACGTGACCCATTGTCGATGACTTTATCGATTAACTTCTCAAGTTTCAACAGAGGCACAAGTCGATAAATAGTGTTGCCAATGACTTCATTAACGAGTTGTCAATTCCCGTCGAGTATTTAATTGTTCATTTCATTACTGTATAAACTCCGGCTTTTGTCAACTAAATCGATACTCGTCGATAACAACAAAAAGTCAGTAGTGTCCACGTTAATTACTTCAAATAATATAAGAGATGATTCTTATAAAGTATTTTTTTTTTTTTTTTTTTTGGTATCGTGTAAAATGATCTAAAAGCGCTCGTAAACTATATATATTTGAAATATCCGAACTACATGCGCTGGAGAGGCCATTCCACTCGACGAGCGGTCGAATTCGGCGGCGCCTTCGAGGATGGGGTATCGTAGGGGTTGGGGGTGGGCTTGTCCTAAAAATAAAAATTGTCAATCTCAAAAGCGACGGCAATGTTCGTCGTAGGTGTCGAGGTCGGAGAGTGCCCCTCGGAAATGTTTTCCGATTTTTTTTTGATAGTTTATCGCTTTGTATAAAAAAGTTCATTGTCCTGATTTTTCAAAACCACAAAATTCTGGGGGGAGGTTTCGTGGGGGCGTTGATTTCTGTCGGCACGCGGGTCCCGCCGCCCCGAACCGCGCCGACCCGCCGGCTTTCCTACCTGTCCTCGTCGCGGAGAAGGTCACGCTCCCACCACCCACTCTTCAAGGGAGGGGGCGCGGGGATTACGTGACACGCACGCACGGGTCGTCACGTGACGTGATCCGACGCGTCGTTCCGCGATTAGGCGGCCGTTGCTTTTGTCGTGCACCGAGGGAGGCGGAAATTGCCTTCGTGGAATGCGAAGCGATGTAGCAAGGGGACAACGAGAAGACTGGGTCCCACCCGAAAAAGCCAGCCGCCGCGGGGCCCGCCGACGTTATCGTGGACCCTTCCTCGCAATGTTCCCGTATTCTTCCTTTTTTTGTTTTGTTTTGTTTTTGTTTTTTGGGTTTTAATCCTTTAAACTATAGAACGAGTCGCCAACGTCTCATTCCATTCTTTATTCGACTTCAAATGTTCCGACGTGTTGCTTTTTTTTTTTTTTTTTTTTTTTAAATGATGCTTGGTGCTTGGACTCTAACTATGCTAATTCTTTTTGGGTCCTTTTGTCATTATTTGCTATTGCCTTCCCAATCAATTCGACGAAGGAACTTCGCATATGAGCTAAAAGAACCAATTTCAAATATCCAAAATTAATCTTTCATTTTTGTCTCTCAATTATATAATTTGAAGTAGACGTGAGCTGTTTGGTGATTTCCCTAATTTATGATCGGTTATTTCATTTTTGTTTTTTCTATTCATATATATCTTATAAATAATTGAAAATATATTTGATCTTGCTAAAGAAGGTAATTTCTCCTATACGACTTGTGATTGATTAACTCTTCCTTTGGTCTCACCGATGCTTAACTTAAATTACATTTTGTGATTTAAAGCGGGTGACTTCTCATCTTAACATGCGTAACTATCCAACGTTATATTGAAACATCAATTTGACATCTTGATGAAGGTAGCATTAGCCGTTTGCATAAGGATTTCTAACTATTCATGCCGCCCTTGAAGCCCTTCAATCTCTAGACACATAGTTAAAAGTAAATATGAACGTGCTAAAAAAGGTTAATTCCTTATCTAAGATCATGTCATTTCCTTATGCTTTCATGTAAATAATCATATTGTTGCTTTTTAAATCAATGACATTTAACTAAACTCCGAGGAAGCAAAAGCACTCTAATCCTATATAAAGGCATAATCTCGCAATTTTTATATATGTGTGTACATGCACTTCATACTCGATAAAACTAGAGGATAAATGGACAAACATGGGATGGTCATTTCCAATAATACTATAGTAATAATCACCATACTTGACTATATAGTTTTCCTCATTTGGAAAAATTAAATCAGTAATTTAAATTATCCGGACTCCTACTTTTTGTGGATATAGCACTAATAACGGAGGGGGACCACCAGCCCTGAATAATTGTCCATTTCCCTTTTTTTTTTTTTTCTCTTTCCTCTACTCCTTTCTGGCCGCACCGTCGCTCACCGATAAAGCGATGATAAAGGCGACAATTAATAAACAAAAAAAAAAAAACAAAGGAACAATAAATAATGCGAGACTGGCCAGTGGCGAGAGAATGCCACGTGACTGCAAGCCAAAAGCCGACATGTACCTCGTCAACACGGAAATTACTGCGCGACCCTCTCCCTTTCCAATCCAAAAAAAAAAACCCAAAAGCCGTCTCGCCGTCGGTGCCGCCTAACTAATATAAAAAACCAATTTTAGCCCTCGAAAAGAAACTCCAAAAAAAAAAAAGGAAAAAGAAAAGAAGAAGAAGCAGAAGAGAGAGAGAAATGTCAGAACGCGTCCGCGTGGGCCCACCTCCTGTCTGCCGAGAGCACTCTCGGCCGTCGGATCAATCCAAAAGATTTGCCGAGATTCGTACCCAAAGGACAAAACCTAAAAGGCGCAAATCACGAGCCTTTCTCTGCGCTCCAGTCAAAGGCAGCCGGGAACAGAAGCTCCCCTCCCCCCCACGCTTCCCATCATGAACCCCTCTGTACACGCTCTGAGCCCCTTTAATTATCATCCCATTATAAATTAAAATTCAAAACAAAAGGAAAATAAAAAGACGCGTAAAAAGCGCGGTCTTCGCACGACTGCGGGACCGACGCGTGGCGCGACAGCGGAGGAAGGTCGCTCTTCTATCTTGCGCCGCATGTTTCGTGCGCATACGCTAAAGCCACCTACGACATCGCCGGCATACTGTCTCGGTTACCACCACCTCCCAAGACAACTTCAGCTAAAACAAATTAAAAATTAAAAAAATATAACGTATTTTTTTTCTTTGTTCTTAAACTAAAAATTGTTCGGCAGGGTCGCGCGAAGATTATTTTCTGCCGAAATTGCAAGAAACCCGCATCTTTATTCGACGACAAATGAAATAGAGTGGAGATGAGATAAAAGGGCCGACGAGATCAAAGCAAAGCAATTGCATAGAAGACTAGATCTCGACATTTCCAATATCCGAAATATGTATTACAGGGACAAGAAAAAAAAGGACATAAATGAAACAACAATTTGAGAAACGCTTGAGGATTTCCCAGTTGCTAAAAAACTGGAGTTATATTTAATCACTTATATATACATATCTAAGTCATCGTTGTCGTCATCAGCTAATTTTGGCGTCACCGTCAACCGCCGAACCGAAAATTAATTGTCAGGCTATTTTCTCTCTCTACATGGAAGATCTGCTTTCCGCCTTCGACTTCGAACCACAGAAAACAAGAATCGCCACCGAAAAATTCGCAAATCCGCCGCCGAGCGAGACGGTCCCTCCGGGAGGGGGAAAAAAAAATTCTCAAGCCACCTCGGCCGGCGGAGGCTGGTTGAGGTCGAGATCGAGGAACGATCTGCTGCGAGGGGTCACGTCGGAGTCCACGACGGACGACGAATCGGACTCGCTCTTCACCGCAGCGCTCCCGACCGTCGGGAAAAACTCGCTCACCGCCGGGCGGACTGGTTTACAATCCCTGGGGAAGCTGTCCCCGACCTGCCCGCCACGGGCGAAGACGTCGAAGAAGAGCACCGGGCGCGCCACCGGGAGGACGGGGAAGCACGCGGCCGGGGCGGCGTACGCGGCGGCGAAGGGGAAGCCGCCGAGGCTGAGGTCCAGCGCCGGCGGCGGAGGGGAGGCGTTGTCGACGGTGCTGCTCTGGCTGGGGCTGCGGGCGGCGGCGGCGACGGCGACGACGAGCTCGTCGGCGGTGGGGAAGTTGGTCTTCGCCTTGGCGCCGCGGAACTCACGGGCCGCCGTGTCGTAGGCGCGGGCGGCCTCCTCGGCGGTGTCGAAGGTGCCGAGCCAGACGCGGGTCTTCTTGCCCGGGTCGCGGATCTCGGCGGCGTAGCGGCCCCACGGCCGCTTCCTGACGCCGCGGAAGCGGATCTCCTTGGCGCCGCCCTGGGGCCTGGGGCTGACGGCGACGGTGACGGGGTTGAGCCTCTCCCGGGGAGCCATGGTCAGAGAGACTTGGGAGGCTTGGGCTTTTAGTTGAAGGAGGGAGAGAGAGAGAGTCGCTTGTTGTGGAGAACGGGCGTTGTTTGCGTTTGGGGAAAGAAGGGAAAGTGAGGGCTTGAATATATAGACGGACTCGGGGGAGGCGGGCGGCTGTGGACGTTGCGGCTGGCGGGCGTGAGGACCACGTGCCTGCAGTGGCGCGTTATGTGGGGGCGGTGGTGCCTGGCGTCTCTTGCGAGAGCCAACGCAGCTCGAGTGTGCCGTGGTTTTTTCTCCTCTCCGCGGGGCCCACGCACGGTTAATCTTAATGAAATCTGTCGTCTTAACGCGGCTAATTATAGGCGCCTTTTTTTTCTTTTTTCTTTTTTCTCGTTTTCTCCAATTTCCCCCCCACCCTCTCTCTTACAGCGACGTCCGAACGTGGGAAGCGTGTCGTTGATCTGGCGACATCTTCGGTATGTGTTGTGGGCGATTTTTGTTTTTTATGTTTCTTTTTCTTTCCCCCCTAAAAACAGGGGTTAACACACAGTCGCCATTGAATATTCTTTTTAAAATTCCATTTATTTCACAACAAAAATAATTTAAAAAATATTCCCATAAAAACGATTGCTTATATGGTGTACAAAAGTGAATAAACGAAAATATTAAAGTACAATTTATTGTCGATGATGAGAACATTTCTTGTTGAATAATTATTTCAATCAATATAAGATAATTTTTGTGTAAAATAAACGAAACTTAATTTTTGAATCACTTTGGCGTGAATGTTCACTTGCTTTCGATCGGATTTGATTATTGGAATTCATCGTCTTTTATGAGGAGAGCAATTATCATTTGAAATCAATAACAATTTGGTCTTTATAATTTGATATTTGCGAAGAGTTGCTTCTATAATCGTTGCATTTGAATTATTGCTCATACGTTTGTTGTTGCTATGCCTTTATCTATAAATGAGTACGTTAGATGTCTAACAATTACAATAGCTTCCATCTTGGCAAAACGAGTAAACGATCCATGCATGACCTTTGCAATTGAATCAGTTCCACCGCTTGCACCACTGGCCTGGTTGGGAGTAATTGTTGTGGCGCCACCGGTTTTGTGCGCTTTCCCTATTCTCTGATCGCCAAAAAAGATAGTCACATGCAACAAATCACATTAAAGCGACTGGTTAGACAATATGATTTTGAGAGACGATTATGATTTTCATGCTATTATCAATTAGACAATATAATTTTGGGGCGATTCAATTCAACGTCTTAAAATTGGTATATCAACGTCACGATATTACAATATAGAAATGTATTACCTTACACTCCGAGTTAATATATATCACAATCAAATGACTCCCCTCATGCCTCATTGTTCCATTCATTTATTTCATCTTTACATGACTTCCATTTGGGCGATCTCACGTAAAAAGTTGTGGCTTGTACTTCGCAACATGGGAAAGAGCCAACAAGGGACGCATGCCTGATGTGCTGAAGGTGCTCGGGGCAAAACCTTGTCCAGGACGTTGACTATGGCCAATTTGACAGACATGACCTGACGTGCCATGAGTTAGGATCCGTTAATATTGTGAAAAATAAATGATTCAAAAACTATTTTTTTTTTAAACATGATCATTCACATCACCTACAAAAATGAATAAATTAAAATTTTTTATTATTGAATAAAGTGTTTAGGCACAAATTATCATCAATGATGAAAATATTTTTCATTAATTAATTAATTCAAGGGATAGAGAAGATAATTTTGGAATCATTCATTTCCTACGAAACAAACAAAACCTTTAATTTCAGTCTCTTCGAATTATTTTTTCTTTATTTCATTGGCTTGGTGCTATATTAAGTCGTTCTAACATTTCCTCATATCAATAGAGAAATTGTCCGTAAAAGCTCTTTAGGCGGGTACAACTACGTAAAAAGAATGTGCGGACCTGTCTTCATGTACTCGGGGCATTCTAGTTTTCCTACCAGCTAATTCTGAATCATTCGAATGGTCGCGATCTTTGGAGGACTTTGTGTTGGATAGACCAGCGCACTACGTGAGCAACCGAGAATAATACACACCTCGGGATCTTTGGACTTAAGCCATCGATCCATCATTTAAAAATTTGACCAAAAAGCTTTAGTTAATAGGTGAATGGAGATTAAATACATGTGTGTATATAAATATATATAAATAATTCATAAATCTCGTAGATAAATAATATGAAATACTTGACTCCGATTCCACGTTAAAATATCTAGTTCAAAAGATTAAATTAATAAGTAGAGAATATGACATATGTATATAAAGAGCAAAAAAATTCCGTAAACAAGCGACATAATATGGTTTTTCATAGGCTTAATACCCTAAAAAATCCAACTTTGGGTCCAATCCCAATATACGCCGGACTTTATTTTGTCTTATAAAAAACTACAAACTTTTACTTGAGTTTCAAATTTGCCATCATTAACCATTTGTTCATAGTTTTTCCTAACAATTGAGAGACGAAAAACCCCCTAGCACGAGCTCTTTGACCATGAGCGATGGAAGGCCCCCTAGCACTAGAGATTAAATATTAATAAGACCCCGAGTGGGATGGAAGAAAAACTCTCTTCAAAGTAAGAGCAATCGAAAAATGCTATACATAATTGCTCTAATTTTTACTCAAATTTCAAATTCAAAAAAGATGTCATTTAGGTTGAGGTGGAAATTCATTGCCAAAAGACATCTTCTTTGATCTAACGTTTGGGGGAAAACCTGAGCAATGATGCGAAAATACCACATCATTGGGGGCAATTCTAGAAGGAGCGCCAATGAGGGCAAATTTGAGATTTAAGTAAAAATTAGTGGTTTTTTATAACAAAAAAAAATTTATGATAAAATTCGGACTGAATCTCAAGTTTGTGATTTCTTATCAAATAAAAAAAGTTTAAATGTAGAATTTGGATGTTTAAAAAAGTTGATAATTTTTTCATTAAACAAAAAAAGTTTAGACTATAATTGGGACTGGAATTAAATTTGAGATTTTTCAAGGGCATCAGCTCTTTTCAATATTTGTAATCGGTCCATGTGAAAGGCGGATGCTGTAATTATGGACGGAGAAAGTGTCTTTGGCCGGCTCCGCGTGGAGCGAGGGGGGGAGCGGTAAGCGCCGAGCAGGTTCGTGGGGTGCGTGAGGGTCACGCGCTGCACGTGCAGGCCGCGCCTACCAGTTAACCCACCGCAAAATCCTCGAGCAGCGTGATATTCCGAGGTGGGGGTGGCGCTCGGGGGGCTCGGTCAACGAGGGCTTTGACCGCACCACTCACGCGCTCTCTCGTATTTATAAAAAGCCTCCCGCCGCCCCCTCCGCGCCCCCCCCCCCCGTACTGAGAAGGAACCGACTGGGAGGGAGTCCGCACGTGCCCCGCGCCGCCCGTCACGTGGCACGCGCTCCCGCGATTGCAGTGGGAAATTCCCGCTTTTTGTATTTTTCACATTTTTACGTTGTTGCTTTACGTAGCTTGGAATACCTCGGAGCGACCTTTTGCTTTTAGCATATTATATTCTCTCTGTCCACTTATTATAATATGTTTAATTACTTCGATTTTTCGAAAGTGACAATTTGGCGTCCCGAAGTCATTTTACAGTATCTTATAAAATAAATTACCCTTTTCTAATTTATGTGATTTCCCTTAATTTTACCACATCTTCTGTCCGATAAGTCATGGTTTTCGAAAAGAAAAAATACGAGGTTAATCTTAAAAGTTAAAAAAAAAATATGTAAATAGAATGATAATGCACTAGTACGATACTGGACGATAATTAAGATAGGAGACTTTAACCATATTGTGTGGTATGCATGCTTTCTACGTGGGTTCGGATTTTGTCACGAATTATGCCGTCAAATGTCTTGAAATCCATCACTAGATAAATCTGTCTATAAATTATTAAATTTCTTGGCTTCGTTTTACAAGCAATGCGCTAATACATATTGAGCGGCAGAATATATACACACCGATGTTGACTAATTCCAAGTCTTAATTTGGTTTTAGATTACTCCCGGAGGAGAGGGAGAAACTCCCTGTGTTAGACTAGAATTTTGTGTTCTAAAGATGAGGCAAATAATTTATACACCGACTATGCATGACAAAGTACTAGTAGATTTCTTTGTCTGGCTATTTTCATGCGTGTTGAAAAAGACACTCAACATATTTTTCCAGACATGCTTAACAAGAGGTTATTTCGATTTCATCAGCAATTAAATTCATAGTATTATTAATACATACCTCAACCTCAAGCACTCGGTTTGGAAAAAAAGAAGAAGATGCAGTCCTGAATTTTTGTCTCGCTTTGCTTTTCTGGGTATTAATGCAAAAGTTAATTACGATTGGGTCAATAAATTTAGGAACAGCAACACATCGGTTATCATATACAATTAAGGAGAAAGATACCGTAAAAAAGAATAAATTATTTTCCCTTTATCCCTACCGACGGCTTTGTTTTCACGATTCCCAACATTTTTCGGCACGGTCCGCCTTCTCGCCGCGTGGGGCGGATCAGGAGATGCCGATCTTTTATTCCCCCGAAAAGGATAATTCCAAAATAAATAAATAAATAAAAAAGGTCCTTTTCCCCCACCGCATTTGAAAAAAAGAGGAAGAAAAGGACGCCTTTCCGAGCGTGGTCCCCACCCCCGCCTCCCGCTGCTTTTGAACCGGTCGTGAGGGGGGATTAGACGGCTACGGCGTAGATCTTAGGGCGACACGCGTCGACATCCGACGTGCCGTGACAGACACGTGTGGGGGCGGAGTGAAAGGGATGTTGTTGGGCGATGGTGGGCTGCTGGCGGTTCCTAGTCCCGTGGTCTGCGCTGGCACTTCTCCCCTCCATCGTATCGATAGCCCCAATACGGCGTGCTTATGTCGACACCACCGATTTGGATCGAAATTCCTAATTTTTTTTTAGCCTTTGTTTAATTAAATTTCGTGGCATGCGATACTGTGACTTTTGAAAATTGAAAAGAAACCACGAAAAAAAAAAACTCTAATTCTAATTATTTATCGTGAAATATTTAATTTTTTTTTTGCAAATAAAAATTTCAAATTTTAATTGAAAAAATAAAAATAATTAATTTTGATTGGAAAATCATCTTATGGAATTTTGATAATGTGTCATTGGATGTATAAATAATTAAAATATATGTATCATAATCGACGTAATTTGAGATTTTTGGTAGCTTTTTTTTTTCATAAAATATGAAATTATCTTTCATGTCTTTATTTTTTCTAATTTTTATTAAATTATGCTCCTTATAGGGATGTTGATTATGTCTATGACCTCCATTCTAGCCAGTTCATCTGGGCTTGATCAAATTGAGGGAGCGGCAGCGGATATAGTTGCAGAGTCGAAAGAGTCGAGAGAGGTTCTCTCCTTTTTTTTTTTTTTTCTCTTTTCTAAAAGGTTTGGAGATTCAATTTCAGTTGATTTTTCTTGTCGGGCCCACAAAAGAAAAAAGAAAAGGAAAAAACAAAAAATTCTGACACGGGGCGCGAACCCGTTGCGGTGGAATTATTGGAACGAACTTAGTGCGCAGGCGCGCAGCATAATATAATCCCTATGATTCCTACAACGCGGCGGCGGCGGCAGCCGGCAGCTTCGCGTAGGGAGGGAGCGCGTTGACTCATTGACTTTTGACGGACGAGGTGCGAGACCGGTGAAGTTAATTAACCTAACTCATCTGCCACGCTGTCCAAAGGTACGCGACGAAGCCGCCTGTCCTTTTTCATTTTTTTTTCTCCCCCGGATATGAAAATGCAAAATCTAAAGTCAAATATTGACGAGACGAATTAATGTGGGCGCAATTAACCATCGGCTAAAGTCGAATTAATTCGGCTCGTCCCATAATGTGCCGTTGACAAGTACTAGACTTTCCTTGCAATAAGCTCGCGAAGAAAAAATAATAATAATGCGGCCGCCTCGTGGTCATTGATCGACACGGAAATTATGGCGGAAAATTCGACGGATTCTTTTACGAGACCGGCTTATTTTAATAAAATGAGTGGACCGTGTTTATTCTATTTTAAGACACGAATCAATCGCTTGAATTTTCGTCTGTGCGCCTCTTGTGAGCTCATTCTTGATGCGTTTGGTGATACTAGATTTAAAAGATTTTGCACTTTGCTTCTTTTTAAGTTTCGCCTCCACTTCATGTGCCAAAGATCTAATCCGAAGCGCACGTCGTGCAAAAGTTATGGACACCGTTTTTTCTAGACCGAGTCACTCTATAAAAAAAAAGTACCTTTGAAATTGAATGCTTGCTCAGGCTTGGACATAAAAAAGTGTGATGAGAACTTCTCAATCAAGCCATACTGCTCTAAGCCTCATCGACGGCCAATGCTCGCTTTGCCGAATATTCACGGGAAGCCTGATTCTCGAAAAGCTTGCTCGGCATATCGAACCGGGGGATCACTGGAAGCCCTAATGCCGTGTTCTCTTCACGAAACCCGTTTCCATCGAAATCAGATATGAAGATCGAGACGGTCGGACCGGGGAGGATCGAAATGGGCAGTTCGAACCCGGCCCAGAATTGAATATCCTCATGAAACCAGGACTGCATGGTTGGGCTCGAGTGTTGGGGAATATGGATTCTGATTCCTGAAATGCTTTTGGGCCTGGGGTTGACCTTGCGCCACCCGCCGTGTTCTCCTCCAAGGCCCATTTATCAGCTTCATGGAACGGGACATCTCGGGAGCTAAACATGGAAAGTTTCCGAGCAACCCCGGACGTGCTCACGGCCCAAAGCTCCGTATCCATCTGTGTAAGCCCAAGAGGAGGGCTTCAGAATTTCTCGTGGAAGCAGAGCGAAGCGAGTCCCGCACGCTCCTTTGAAATTGCAGAGCCGTGAGAAAGCTCTGAAAAAGAACGGAGACCAAGAAGAAGGAGAAGAAGCTTCTGAAATTATCGAGATCGTCAATCATGGCGGGTAGACTGTATTAAACATTCATTGACTGACTCCGCGAAACCTGCATTTTCCATTACGCGTTGCTTCTTTTTCTCTGTCTGTGTATAAATATAACGAGCTATTCTCCTATCTCCATCACCCGCTCAGGATCACATACACGGTTTTTCGGCTTTCTGCGAAGTGAATTTTCGTGTCTTGGAGGATCGGAGAGAAATGGGAGAAGGAGAGTGCAGGCCGCTGGGATTCTTGATCGGCTTGCCCTTTGCTTTCGTTGCCGTGATTCTGTCTCTTGTGGGTGCAGTGGTTTGGGTCCTCGGGTGAGTTTCGACTTCCCATATTTCGTGTTCATGCATCCTTTTCTCTGTTGATCGGTCCAACCTCATGAATATAATTATTAGATGACATTTCAATTTGAAGATGAATTAAGAGATCATGGCAATCGCCTTCTTTTGCTAATTACTTATGCGTTCCTCTCTCTCTCTCTCTCTCTAGGTTTGGTGTGTTGAATCAGTCTTTTGTCTGACTCTCCTCCATGATATAATGAATAAAGCTAAAATACATGAACCGGTCACTTGAGGTACTTTAAGATCAAGGCTGGTGGGGCGGCCCTGAGACCTGGAAAGGGCGTCGAGGCCTTTGCTAGTGGCCGGCTGAGGGGAAAAAAAAGAAAGTAGAGTAAGAAAAAAAAGGGAAAAAAGAAGAAAAAATTCAAAAAAGCTACAAAAATTATTAACGTTAGGATTAAGTTGGCAAGTTGTCAAAAAGCTTATGACTGAATTGGCTAAATTAAAATATTTAGAATTGAATTGGCATAAATGTAATAGGTTTATGACTTTTTTGGTAATTTTCTTTTTTTAGCTAGTTAATGATATTAGTAGAACAATTTTGAAATCACGCAAAATAATTTCTCGGGGAGTTTACTAAAAAGATAGTGGCCCCCTTTTTCCCCTACCATTCTTTTTGATCCACGTTTTAGTTTGCTCCTCGTAATTATGGAAATTAATCTAGGTTATGTGCTAATGACAGGACTGTACTGAGTTGCCTGTGCCCTTGCTGCATATGCTGTGTTGGGTTGGCAAAGCTGGCCGTGAGCCTTCTCAAGCTTCCCATCAAGATTCTCCGCTGGTTCACCGAGAAGATTCCTTGTTGATATCGCTCCCCTATTTGGATTTTCCCTTCTTCCATCTCTCTCTCTCTTCCCCCCCTTTTTTCCCCTTAAATCAGAGATCCTCTATGTGAGATTGAATCAATTCTTTATTGTTGACCATCATCCATCTTTCTCAATTTTTTAATTTCAGATTAGGAATTGGTTCGATGACAAAAAAGGGCGTTTTTTTTTTTATGTCTCTCTAAAGCGTGGTATATGAAATGCGAGATTCATCTTAATTAGCTTAGCCGCTTATGACATTTATCCATTTAATGTTTTTCTTCGTCTACTTTAGTTGAGCACAAAGCCAGAGATCCTCAGATTGAGAGACGGTAATGTGTTGATTGTAGTATAAAATCGATAATTGGTCGAAGCCAAATCATTTAGGAAATTCTTGTATTCATATGGCAAAGTCGTTCGAGTTAATGGAGCCTAAGATCGATTAGGAATAATTAACGGACTAAGATTCCCATTGATGACCTGAAAATGAGGGACCCAATTTCAGAATTCGGGAACATTATTTTTCCGCTTCACTTCACTATTTAGTGAAGACACATCCTCATCGACTTCGGTTTCAAACCATTGTTGCGATAGGTTTTGAAGACCGCACGTACAAATAGGGATAAGCGATAAGACGAAAACAGGGCTACATTGACATACGAAAACCACCACTAGCGGCTAGCGAATCGATCTGGACTAGTAAATCTGATGCTCTTTCGGTGCAGTCAAGCGTCCGATGATTTTGAAGTCCCCACAAGGGATTGCAGATTCTGAAGGAAAGTACGCATGTACTTTTCTTGCAAGCCTTCCCCAGCAATAACATCCTTCAATTTAGCATGGTTAGTTTTCAGCCTCGACGCGACTTCACCATCTTTGTCCATCACCAACTTGATGGCCTCACTCAAGCTCTCCTTGCTCAGGAAACTCTCCCTCTCCCCTTCTTTCTTCACTTCAACAGCAACCCCCAACTCATCCACCAGCAACCTCGAAGTCATGAACTGGTCTCTAACCTGCGGGAACGTCAATATCTTGCAGTCGCTGAACAAGGACTCCCACATCGACGCATACCCACAGTGAGTCACGACGCACCCGACAGATGGGTGTTTCAGTATCAGCGACTGAGGCACCCAGTCCCCACTAACCAAGCCCCTCTCTCGGGTCCTCTCCCCAAACCCATGTGGGAATGCTTCTTCGATTCGATCGCATCCTCGTGGGGTAGCCAAAGCCACAAGGAATGGATGCCCACATAGCTCAAACCCTAGAAGTATCTCTTGCAACTTCTCTTTTGTCAGCTTGATCTCGCTCCCAAATGCACAGAACACAACCGAGCTCGGCCCGAACATGTTCAGCCAGGAAACCCATTTCTCTTCCAGGCGTTCCGTGTGAGCTTGAGGCATGACAGGTCCACTGCAGAGCACTCTTTTTCCGTACTGCTCCCCAAGGTAGTTACAATACTTGCCTTCCAGTTCAAGATATGTCCTCGTGGCGATGGCATCGCACTCCCTTAGGCTCGTAGTGATTCGGTCGTAGAACGACATTCCGCTTCCGAGCTCTTCAGCCAGGAACAACGCTTGAAAGGCCTCTTCAGGAACTACCCACGAAGACGGATAGCCTGGTGGTGGGTGCATTAGTTCTTCGATGGTGACTCCCTTTGAGATCTTCCTTGCCGGGGTAAGCCTGAGTCCAAGGCTCGCCACACCAGTTGCGACGTAGTATATCGCCTTGATGTTCATTGGCCGGGTTATGGCGGGGATCCAAGGGGCAAAGTCGTAGAAAACGATGTCAGGCTTGAGGTCAATCAAAAGGGGTAGGATCTGATCTCGAGTCTGGTCGAAGGCGGTGTAAAGCGAGCGGTGGAGTTGGACGGGGACGTCGGAGGCGGTTTCTGCGCCGGAAGGGAGGCCATCCACTTGGGGGACGGTAATGGAGGAGAAGTGAATGAGGTCTTGGTGTTGGTTTAGCGACTCCAACTTAAGCTGCGCCTTTCGGGGCAATAAGACGGTCACCTGGTGCCCATTTTGGGCTAGTTTGTTTGAGAGATGTAGAAATTGGGAGGCGTGACTAATACTCAACCATGGGAACAGGACTACACGAAGCTTTCTCGAGTTTTCATGGCTTTCCATGTTTGCTTTTCGCCTTGTGTTGCGAATTTTGTATCTGGATGATCCCCTATTTATATGAAGGAAAATGCTTTGAAAATGTTCGAATCTTGTATTTGACCGAATATATAAATAAATAATAAACCACACCCACTGTAGAATGATCTACAAAATCTCACATGCTTGTATGACCGTCCACTGTAGAATGACAATGGGAATGGTCAAAGGCCAGCCACGTATCCTTTCGGAGGAAACCTGCAGACTTCCTCAACCGGTTGAATCATTGATTTTATGTTTCTTTCTTTTTCATTTTCTTGGCTTCTATTTTCCTTATTGCAACCTCAAATTTTAGAGACAAAAATAAAAGGCCACACTGAATCATTTTTCTTGAAGAGTATAAACAAAATATTTAAAAATCCAAGCATACAAGATTTTTACCTAATTCGAGTGTTGGTTTCCAAATTCGGCTTAGCAAACGGCTACTCGCGGATCACGGTGGAGGCTCGGCGTGGCTCGAGGATGGGTCGCTGTGGTGGTAGGCAGCCGTGGGCGGTGGGCAGTCGTTCTGAGCTCCGGCGAGGGGACCGGCGGAGGTGTGGCGTCAGCAGCGGGGTGGACCAGCAATAGGCAGGGGAAACCGGCGTCGCAGGCGAGGCGGGGGCACGGCGACCGGCGGGCGGAGGCGAGGCGGACGGGAGCAGCGGCGTCGTGCAGAGGGACAGCAGCAGCGGCGGAGAGCAGTGGCGGCTTTGCGAGGGGTCGAGCGGCGGTGGCCGGCGCGGGGGTGGCCCGCGGGTTGCTGGCGGAGCGGCGGTGGTCGGCGGCTCGGCGGCTCGGCTGCCAGCGTTGGGTGGCTCTGGCACGGTGGTGACGTCGCGGCTTCGAGCTGCTGGTGGTCACAGCGGCGAGCGGCGGTAGCCGGCAGCAGCGAAGGCGCAGGGGTGCGGTGGCGCGGCGTCGTGTTGCAGGCGGGGCAGCTGCACGAAGAAGAAGACCCTGTTCCTCTCCCTTTTTTTTTTTTTTTTTTATTATAAATTTTCCACTCTCTCTCTCACGTCCCCTCACACGTCCCTCTCTGCTGTACTCTCCGGCCCCCTTTGCTGGCTTTTACTTCCCCCAAAAACCGAAGGAAAGCTCCCCGTCATCTCTCGGTCCACGGCCCCGCAATCTCGTGTTAAAGATCTGTTCTCCCGGATATGAGACCATCACACACCAGGGACTCTAATGACATTGTCAACATCGTCATCGATTTTTGCATCTACTCTAATAGTGGGCACTTGGATCTTGTGGTGTTCGAGTCTCTCGAGGAGTAGTTGGATTTTGTGGTGAAGAAGTAGCCGATGAGAGTCACGTGCACGAGATTTTTCCACCATCGGTGGAAAGGAGCGCTTTATCTTGGAAACGTACAGAAGAAACTTCACGTTCACTCTTCTTATCCTTCCAAAGCCACCCCCTCTCTTCTCTCTCCACTTCGGCGTCCACTTCCCATTACTGGCCCCGCAGTCTCGTGTTAAAGATCTGTTCTCCCGGATATGGGACCATCACACGCCAGAAACTCTAATGACATCGTCAACAATTTCTGCATCTACTCTAATAGTGGGCACTTGGATCTTGTGGTGTTCAAGTCTCTTAAGGAGTAGTTGGATTTTGTGGTGAAGAAGGAGCCAATGAGAGTCGTGCGCACTAGGGGTGAGCATGGTCCGGGTTGGTCCGGGCCACCCCCTAACCCTATGACAAACCCGCGGTGTCGGTCTCTGATTTTAGGATCGGATTGACGGCCTATTGAGCGTTTGGGGACCAAGGACCGGATCGGCCCGTGGGTTTGGCCCGGCCTGGCACAATCCAGGGACCGATCGATAATTTTTTTTGTCTTGTTTTTTATATTCCCTAAAAAAGCAAACCTATTTGAACACATCCATCGACAATATGGTATTGTGCAACTAAACTATAAATACCAATACATATTCAGCAAATTTAATATGACACAATAATAGAAATTTCGTACCTACTAACCGCTTATCGAAATATGGGACAAGATGGAAAGTTTTTGTAATAATCTATCTTTAATATTCATAACACCATATGCAAAAGCGTTTTCCTGCATTTGATCATGTAGAGTCCACTCAACCAAAAAATAAGCTTCACACCACTTGACTCGCAAATCACCGTAGAAGAATCATAGCAGTACTACTCTACTCTTCAAAAACTTCTACCATTTGACACAAATTGAAAAGTAAAGTGCAACCGAAATTCATTAGTAAAATACAATTAAACCATAAAAGGTTCAAAATACTTAATATAAACCATGAATATATAACTTCACATCTTGTTAATTCACTGAACTTCTAAACACCGAAAACAAAACAAACGACACATAATTAATACTCAACAAAAGTTTTAAATTGAAATTACTATTAATGCTATTGATAGAACACTCTTAGGTTTATAATGCAGTTTACTTAGGTTTGAATATATAAAAGAATTATAAATAATATAATGTAATATAATATATATATATATATATATATATACGGGGTTGGTCCCAGGGGTTGGATCGACCCAAAACTCTTAGGACCGAGGACCAACCCGCATAGTGTCGGTCCTGGAATTTCGAAGCGAGGACCGACCCAGTCCCCTTGGGAACCAGGACCGGGACCCGGCAGGGTTGGGTCGGTCAGGGGTCTGGCCCGTGGTCAACTCTAGGCCGCTTTCGCTCACCCCTAGTGCGCACGAGATTTTTCCACCGTCGGTGGAAAGGAGCGCTTTGTCTTGGAAACGTACGGAAGAAACTGATCCAACAAGCATCACACATCGCCTACAAAACTAAAGCCTAAGCAGTAAAAGGGTCGCGTACCATATTTCAACTCATATATTAGTAGCTATTGCAGTTTACCACTGGTGACTCGCCGGTGATCCAACTCCGCAACCATTTTTGCATATCTTTGTAGCTTTAAGGTGTCAAGCCAAAGCAAGCAACATTGCAAATTTGGGAATTCCTCCATCTGCAATGTTTCTCTTATTAAATTATTTAGTTTAGCGTTTTTCTATATGTTAAGCTTTTGATATTTTTTAGGCAAAAAACTACCTTCCAAATTTTCTTGATTTTTCTCTTTCATATTTAATTTTTAAATATACTAAATTGTCATTGACGCTGAATTGGCAGCAACAAAATAGTGTAATGACTATATATAAAGGTGAGCATTTGGTCTTATTCAACTTGAGAATTGGACCAAACTAGCCTGTCACCAAGGTAGAAGCGAACCGGTTCACAAGAAAGAGAACATTATTCGTTACCAAGCAAGATCCAACACACCCTTCGCCTCACTACCACCTGGAATCGGGGCCTAGAGCTTGTCTAGCGGGTGATCTTATCCTTTAGCATGATGCTCACCTATGTCTCCGCGTTGCTTATGTGCCATTGAAGTCCTAGCCTATGACTTGAACCTGACACTCGAGCTCCATCACCAACTTAGCAAGCTGGTCTACGGGATCGGCCAATTTTCAAGGCAATAATCTAAGAAGAAAGATTATTAGAAATTAAAGATAGGGTTGAGTTGGGTTCGGGTTAGTAAAATTATATTGTATAAAAGTGAGTGATTACAAATTAATTGGATCAATTCGGCTCGATCATTTTTTATGAGACCTGACCCATTTGTTTGACGGGCCTAAAGTTGAGTTGTATCTCATAAAACTGGGACTGCATGATTGTGCTTGAGTATTGGATAATATGGATTCTAAATGCTTTGGGCCTGGGCTTAACGTTGGGCCGTATTCTCCAAATGCCATTATCAACTTCATTTAACACTAGAAAATATTGTGTGGTCCCATTTCACAACGTCACCGTGGTCCCGGTCCACTTATAGACCGACACGTGTCGCCACATCATTGGATGGGCCCCATTGGACCGGCCCAAAAACTCACTTTCTGTCTCCTATTTCAAAATTTGTTGTGCCTCCTTGTTCTTTTTGAAGAAGAAGAATGAAGACACTTTCTCCCTCTTTATCCCTTCTCGTTCGAATAGTCCCACTGGAGCTGTACAAATGTTCACTTTCTCTCTATCAGGTATTTTTTTCTTGTTCTTTCTGAAGAAAAAGAAGAACGACACTTTCTCTCTCCATGTTATTTCAAAATCTGGGCCTCTCTCGCCTTCGCTCCTAAGCTCAAAGCCACAGCTCCGGCGCGTTGCCTCCACCTTCACTTTTGCCTCCAAGAGCCCCGGCCGGTCGCGATGTCCATGCTTGGGAAGGCCAAGAAATTGAATTAATACCATGAAAAACATAAATTAGTATATCTATAACAAATAAAATTTCAAACTAGCAAATTCATCAACTGTCATATGTCATTAAATTCAACAATTTGACTGTAAAATTTAACGCAAATTAACAAAGAGTAAATATGTCATAAGTGTATCAATTTGGAGAAATTAATTCAAGATAAATTCGTTACGAATGTACTAGGTGGATGATTTCGTGATATTAACTCTCAGAAGAAAATGGCTACAGGAAGCGCATCAAGATTTTGCTCTACTCAAAATTACTACAATTAAAAATTAGTTGGTATTTGTGGTTGAAGCCTTTGCTGATGCATTGAATTCCCTCTTTTCATTTTCTTGAGCTCGGTTGATCTTGCATCATGATTTCGCTTGAGCCGCCTGCCACCTTGCAATTATAGTACGCGGCACTTTCGAGCGATAAATATTACGATGCACGAGAACTAGGGTTGCCCCGAGGAAAGTGGAACCTTACATTGAAACAAAAAACTTACATTGGAGGAAAATTTCTTTTAATAGTTAATAAGATTAGTTTTTGAAGTTATCATGCAGATGATGTAATACTGCAAAACGAGGAATCCAACTAGGGAATTATATCGAATACCCACCAAAAGTTTGCTGTGTTACTAAAAGATCAATTTCGTACACCAATTTTAGCATTTTTAATATTATGTTTCAGCTTTGACGACATACAATGTAACCTCAATCTTCATTTTTGTTTCGTATTAATCATTGCATAAATTATCTTGTAGTTATCTCACTGTAAATTAATCAAGAAAGAATTTGTGGAGGAGTTTCTTAAAATGAGCTTGGACATTTCAGTCAGCTTAAGCACATTTTTATACGGTTATTTGACTTTTATACGAAAGATTCTTAATTGATTTACACACATGCTCATTTTGTAATTTGTATAATCTCTATAAGACGTTCCAATGGGCCAATTTTTTTTTTTGGTCGGTAATGGGCCAAATTCATTTTCATGATAATGCGTGATATCTAAATAATATAATTATCAAAATGGCAAAAGTCACTCTATCTGCTCAAAAATCATTAAGAAGAGGCCTTTTCGGGGACAAGTCCTATTGTATTTTGAATTCGAAAATAGTCAATATTCAACTACAAAAGACAAGTGATGGTACGTTGGCCCAAAAAGATTTGTAAAGTTAGGAAGGAAAATCACTCTCCATGTAGAAAAAATCATTCTAAAAGATCATGTACATCAAACTCATCTTCACCGCTGATTACATGAGTCAAACCCATCTTCATGATAGCACTTCTTTAGCAACAGCACTCTGAACTTAAATCTGAAAGGCCACTTCACATTCGCTATCTTTGCCCGTTCACCAATCTCGAAGTTGTAGCTGTTTAGGATCTCTCTATATCAATACCTCTAATTTTTCATTTGAAGCTCCTGCAGATTCTGAATAAACCTGTCGATGTAGCCAGTCATGAAGTTAGGGCTCACCAGAACCTCTCTCCACTTCGCATGCTTCTTCTTCACCAATATACCCACTTCACTCTTTTCATCCATCACGCTCTCGATTGCTCTGCACAAGCTCTCCTTCGAGAACCACCCGCTCTCTTCTCTCTCGTTCGATGCCCACTTTCAGTTCGTCGGCCAGTAGTCTCGTGTCCAAGATCTGGTCAGCGAGATGTGGGACCATCACTATTTGGCAATCGCCCAGCAGCGACTCCCACATGGACCCGAACCCGCAATGGTTCACGAAGCACCCGACGGATGTGTGGCTCAAGATCAGTGGCTGTTGGACCCAACCGCCGTGAACCACTCCTCTCCCTTGGACTCTCTCTTCGAAACCCTCAGGAAAAGCTTCTTCTACAGAGTTTGTCCGGATTGGTGGTCTGAGAGCTACCAGAAATGGCAAGCCTGTGGACTCAAACCCTAGCAGAAGTTTTCCTTTTCAAGAATGTGCTGGCTCCCAACTGCGCAGAACACCACGGACCCTGGCTCGAACCGGCTAAGCCACTCAGCCCACTTCTCGTCCAGCGTCTCCATCGCGGGCTCGGGCAAGACCGTGCAAGTCAAGAAGATGGGCTTACCGTATTGACTGCTGATGTAGGCACACGAGTCTCCTTCTATTTCTTGGCACGTCCGCATGGCGGTCGTGTCGCACTCTCGCATGGCGGTAGTGCTGCGGCCATGGAATGTGATGTTGTCGCCAAAAGGCATGGATACGACTATGAGGGGTTGGGCTTCGCTGCCACGCAGCACAACCGTATTTGATGGGTACCCTACAAGTAGACCTGTCAAACGGGTGAGTCGGGTCGGATTTGGGTCGGGTCATAAATGGTCTGATCCAAATCGACCCATTTAACCTGTTTATGACTAATTTATTGTAGTGTAAAATTTTTTATCCATACCCAACCCGACTCATTTAACTAAACTTAAGAAAGTGTATTTCGTATGATTTTTTTTGTTTAAAAAAATGGCATTGCTAACTGGAGTACTGTGGTGGTGGGTCCCTGCGTCGCATTTCTCCAGGGTTTCTTGCGTCTTTGTCGGTTTACATGGTTCCTGGGTTACCAAAAAAAAAAAAAAAAAAAAATGGCATTGCTAAAATACTATCATGCAATACAAATTTAATAGACAATTTTTTAAATTTTTTTAAATCTAATGTTTAATTATTTTTTATTTTTTTAAAGAATCAATCTTTTAATTATTTTTATATTTTTTTAAAATATAATTTTTAAGAATCAATCTTTTAATTAATTTTTTTATTTTTTAAAATATAATTTTTAATGTTTTATCTTTTTTCTTCTTCTTTGGCTGGCCATCGGTCACCCGATGCTGACAAGCTCGAGCCTCGCCAGATGTCGGCAAGGCCTTTGCCTCACCAGATTCGGCAAGCTTGAGGCTTGCTAGATGTCGGTGAGGCCTTCGCCTCGCCCACTTTGGCGAGCTCAAGCTCGCCCGATGCTGATAAGCGAGGCTTGAGCCTTGCCAGATCCAGCAAGCTCGAGCTCTCCTAACGCCGGGGAGCTCAAGCCTCGCCTGGCTGGTTGTCAGTTGTCGTCGTGCCGGCCACCGGCTAAGGAAGGAGGAAGAAGGAAAAAATAGAAAAAAAATAGAAAAGAAAAAAGAAAAAAAACCGTAATTTCAATTTTTATAAAAAAATACTTTTATAAAGTTAAAGAGAAAAGAGAGATTGTGGTGCTTGGGTTGAAAATAGGTTTTAAGTCTAACCCATTTAAGACTCCTAGCTTTCAATTTTCAAACCCATTTAACCAATCTTTTGAAAAAGTAAATTATTCATATATGACCCATTTATGATTTAAATGTGTCATATATGGTCTAAGATTCATTTTGCACCTTTACCTACAGGTGACTTCCCCAGCTCTTCCTCCGTGAGCGGCTTCCCTAGGCTCACCTCCGGCGCCAGCAAGAGGACGATGGCGATTGCAGCCGCGGAAACAACATTATGGGCCCGTTTGGTTGCTTGGGGAAAATGCCAGGAGAATCAAATACCTTTGAGATAAAGGGGTTTCCAAAATGCTAGACTGTTTGGTAAACTATAACCGAAAAGTGCTTTAGGGAAATGCTAGATTGTTTGGTAAACATATATTTGAAAAGTCATTTAGTGTAATCAAATTAAGTTTTTTAGTTTTAGTATTTTTAAAATTGTAAAAAAAAAAAAAATAATGACTATATAACCTTTTACATTTTCATGTTGAGAGTAATATAAAAGATATATTAGTAAATTTATTTAAAAATTATATTAAAAGAATTTGATTATAGATTAGATGCAAAGCTCAACTTTTGGCCTAGGATTCTTTTAGGTTTGTTTCTAACTTTGAATAATTTTTTTAATTATTGTAGTATTAATCATCTTCGTTAATTAATGATCATTCTAGTGTATTGATAAAAAGTTGGCTATTGATTGTCAAAAGATAAAAATGACAAAAAAAAAAAAGGTGAACCCAACATTTGCAAAGGATTTTTATTATTTTTTAAAAAATAAAAATAAAATACGATGAAACTCCGTTGCCGATCAATGGCGGTTGGGGTATGGGGAAGATGATCAATTTATAAAAAAAAAAAAAAAAGGTCAACGGATGAATAGTAAATGTGAACTGCATTTCCGAAAATCGAAAGCCCAAAGAGTCCGGACTGCTTTGGGCTTTCAAAGATTCCAGAGCATTCCAAATGCTAGCATTTGGCCAAGGATGCTTCGAATCTTTGAACCAAACAGTAAAATTTTCCCCAAGGGGCAAGTGAAAGTCCCGAATCTTGCCGAACCAAACGCCATGACATGCTGGTTTGATTGAGTCTGTGGGCTCCCCCAATCAGGCCATGATCCCCGCAATCCATCCACAAGTCTCCTAACACCTACCAATTATTGATCATACTCCCAATTATTGATATATAAAATATCACTGGACCTAATAACAATAATAATCTAATACCAGCCACTACTACACCTCCTGCCGTAAGGGACCAAAAACAACGCCACCCTGCATGACACTCCATGCATTTTCCTTGCATTAAAAAATTGAAATTATGATTGGTGCAAACTTAAGATGTGTATGACAAAATTTTAGAATAAAAATTAATTTCTATTCTTTGGACAAAGTTTTTGTTAAAACGCGTTTCTAAATAGAAATTTGTTTGATAACAAAATAAAAATTTTTATTTCTAAGAGAGGCGATGACCGAAGTTCAGCGTCCGACAGTTGGTGGTAGGTGGGTAGCAGGCGAGAGTGAATGATGAATTTTTTTTTTTCATTTCTCACTTTTTTGTTCTAGAAATGGAAAAGTTAAAAATTTTGACTTTTGATTTTTACTCTAAATCTATTTATGGAATAAAAATCTATTCAGAAATAGAAAAATGAAATTAGGTTATCAAATAGATTTGCTGTTCCAAATCCATTCCTAAGAATAAAAAAAAAAAAATGGAGAAACAGTAATTTTGTCATGCGTGCCTTAGCTTTCGTATAAGTGTACCCACACAGCTCCAAAAACAAAAAAGAACGTATGTTGAAATGAATAATTGATTGAGGAAAGAAAGAGAAAGAAATTAAGTTGTGTCCTGTTCCTTTTGCTCTGACTTTTCTCTCCCTCCCTTCTCTGGCTCATCGTTATCGTCTTCTTGTTATCACGATAGCATAGATGATGACGATGACGATGATTGGACTGATCAAGGAAGTCACACCGTGTGCTCTGCGCTAGTGACACCATTAAAGTAATAATAATCCAGAAAAAACAAATGGACGCTGAAAGCAATTGACGATAAACAGCGACGGAGAGAGAGTTGCGAAAGTTGGGTCGCGTCGAATTTTTAGTGGCACCCCTACCTCGTGCCACCTCGAATCTCCTCATCAATTGCTTTGTACGTACTACGACGCGACCCAACTTTCGCAACTCTCTCTCCGCCGCTGTCTATCATCAATTGCTTTTGGCATCTATTTGTTGTTGTCTATCATCAATTGCTTTCAGCGTCCATTTATTTTTTCTGGATTATTATTATGTTAATGGCTTCGCTAGCGCAGAGCACATGGTGTGACTTCCTTGGTTAGCCCAATCATCATCACCATCATCATCTATGCTATCATGATAACAGGAAGATGATATTGATGAGCTAGAGAAGGGAGGGAGGGAGAGAAAAATAGGAGCAAAAGGGGAGGGAGGCAATGAATGATAGTCTAGATTAGGGGTGAGCATTGGTTTAGGTTCAATTCAGGACTTTGATCAAATTAGCTTGTACCAACTAGTTCAAAGTTGGTTCTAGGGATAACCGGTTGGGTCCTCGATTGCCATGGACCTAAAACCGATCTAGGAGTAGTTTGGTTCTTAGTTCCAAGGTCGAAATTGTGGCTCTACCTAAGGCCCAATTCTAAAACTAATTCAACTAGTTTCGTTCCTCGAATAAAACAATTTTGAATAGGTTTTGACGTCTCTCAAAAAAAAAAAAAAATTGGCACCCAATCGAAAATTGAAATGTGATCTTCAACATGACCAATCAACAATATTTGACCAATGTATATTTTCATACTGAAATGGTGCAATTTTTATATTTTATTATAAGACTTTGATTACCAAGTACATAAAATGAGTTGATTTATGGGTAGAACCTAGAACCGATAGTTTTAGAACCTATCAGTTTGGTCCCGATTTTAATTTTTTTGAATTGGTGGTCATAGAGTTAGTTTCCTATTTTAAGCCGGATACCGGCTCACTTTCGAACCAATCACACCCATAAGGTTTCATTAGGTTAGTATTGAATTTTCATTTGCAAATCTAAATTATCAACATATAAGGATGTGCTCCTATAGTCCAGTATTCGATGCAGGATTACGGGTTTAATTAGCTTAATCTAGTGTTTTCACGTGAAAATCTAATTGTCAATCGAAATGGATGTGCCTCCTAAGTCTAGCATATAATGTTGGAGTACTTAGCGAGATTTAAATAACGTTAACAAGGGGTTGTTGCATCCTTGTTAAGCTCGGTTGATCCTGCACCATGATTTTGCTCGAGCCAGCGTGCTACCTTGCAATTTTTTTACACAGCACTTTAAAGTGATATATATTACACACAATAAGATTAGCTTATAAAGTTATCATGCAAATGATGTAACACTGCAAAATGAGGAATCCAACAAAGGAATTGTATCCAATAGGACCAATACCCATCAACAGTTTGCTCATTCTAAAAGATCATGTAGATCAAACTCATTCACCAAACTCGAAGTTGCAGCCATTTAGGATCTCTCTATATCAATACCTCTAATTTTTCATTTGAAGCTCCTGCAGATTCTGAATAAACCTGTCGATGTAGCCAGTCATGAAGTTAGGGCTCACCAGAACCTCTCTCCACTTCGCATGGTTCTTCTTCACCAACAGACCCACTTCGCTCTTTTCATCCATCACGCTCTCAATGGCTCTGCACAAGCTCTCCTTCGAGAACCAACCGCTGTCTTCTCTCTCCACTTCGACGCCCACTTTCAGTTCGTTGGCCAGCAGTCTCGTGTTCAGGATCTGGTCAGCCAGATGTGGGACCATCACTATTTGGCAATCGCCCAGCAGTGACTCCCACATGGACCCGAACCCGCAATGGTTCACGAAGCACCCGACGGATGGGTGGCTCAAGATCAGTGGCTGTTGGACCCAACCGCCGTGAACGACTCCTCTCCCTCGGACTCTCTCTTCGAAACCCTCAGGAAAAGCTTCTTCTACAGAGTTTGTCCCGATTGGTGGTCTGAGGGCTATCAAAAATGGCAAACCTGTGGACTCAAAACCTCGCAGGAGTTCTTGGAACTGGCCCTATTCAAGAACGTTCTGGCTCCCAAATGCGCAGAACACCACGGAACCTGGCTTGAACTGGCCGAGCCACTCGGCCCACTTCTCATCCAGCAGCTTCATATCGGGCTTAGGCAAGACCGGGCCAGTTAAGAAGACAGCTTTACCGTATTGACTGCTGATGTAGGCACACAAGTCCCCTTCTATTTCTTGGCACGTCCGCATGGCGATCGCGTCGCACTCTCGCATGGCGGTCGTGCCGCGGCCATAGAATGTGATGTTGTCTCCAGAAGGCAGGGATATGAATATGAGGGATCGGGCTTCGCTGCCACGCAGCACCACCGTCTTTGATGGGTACCCTTTGGGTGGCTTTTCCAGCTCTTCCTCCGTGCACGGTTTCCCCTGCGTCACATCGCGTGCCGGCAAGAGGACAATGGCAATTGCAGCCGCTGAAACAACATTATAGCAGACTGTCCTGATGCCGAGCGGCCTGGCCACTTGAGGGATCCAATGGGCAAGGTCGTAGAAGATGAAGTCGGGCTGCATGGCCTGCAGGGAGACCTCTAACTGGGGGCGAGTGAGGTCCATGGCAGCAGCGAGAAAGGGAGAGTCGGAGAAGGGGATGTCGGAGGCGGTTTCAGTCCCTGGAGGGAGGGTGGAGACCGAGGGGACGGTGAGCGGGTGGAAGGTGATGAGGTTGGGGTGTAGATTGAGGTTTTCCAAGAGAATTAGGGCTTTCCTGGGCAAGAAGAAGGAGATTTTGTGGCCTCTCTTGGCGAGTTCGTTGGAGAGGTGGAGATATGGGGTCATGTGACCAACTGCGAACCATGGAAACACGGCCATGTGAAACTTCGAAATCGTCTCCTCCGACATCGTGATTAGTAAATCTCCTAGTTAGTTGGAGTCTGCGAGATCTCTTTATTTTTGTTTTCCCTTGTTCGTTTGCGGAATGGATGTGCAAGTATGTTTCTCTTTTGGGAAGAAGGAATATGTGAAGGCTGAACAAAGAAGGGAAATTTTGGCGAGTGGTTCGGATAGCACAGGTGGAGTGGAGGAGCTTTCTAATGGACAGATGTCTTCTGTGCATAAACGAGCACCTACAAGGCTGTTTATAGGAAAAAAATTTAGAGATAATATTAGGTAGGTGAAACAGCGAAACGGAAAATCATACAAAATTTGACACGTGTCGTCACATGTAATTCGGATCCCACGTTCAGGAATTCAAAATTTTGTTCTCCTCCCCTCCTCTGTTCTCTCTTTCCGTAGACCCTGGCCCATCTCTGCACACGCTCTGACCCTCTCTCTCCTCTACAGCAGACCATACTCTCCCTCTCTCTCTCTCTCCCCGTTCTCCGTTCCGTTGGCGGAGAGTTCAGAGGAAAAAAAAAAAAGGTTCAGCGCTTTCTTTATCGTCATCACCCCTCTCTTTCAATGAACAGAGCGAACCGCGAAGCCGACACCCCTCCGCCTCCGCCGGTTGCCTCTGTCGCCCCTGACTCTGATGCTGACGCCGCCTCCGCCTCCGCCTCCGCCTACGTCGCTGAACCCAACGCCGACACTGACGCCAACGCCCCTCCGCCTCCCTCTCGCGACCTCCATTCTTTCTCTCTCTTTCCTCCGCGAAGTCGCGCCTCTCTTCTAGTGAACCGCGACGCCGATGTCCCTCCGCCTCCGCCTCCACCGGTTGCCTCCGTCGCCCCCGACTCCGACGCCTCCACCTACGCCCCTAACGTCGACGTCGACGCCGACGCCCCTCCGCCTCCCTCTCGCGACCTCTGCTCTGCTCTCTCTCTCTTTTCTCTTTGTTGACACTTAAATTTTTGCATAATTTTTGGGATTAATTTTTATTAAAAAAAAAAAAAACACATGACATATAGTTTAGAAACATTTTATTTTCATTTCATTTTATTTTATTTTAGACCATCGGTGAAGGGAAGATTTTTTACATATTCCATTAAGATTTTTCACATATGCTATTTTGCGCAAAAAGGAAATTTTTTGGATATAATATGTGAAAAATAAAAAAGGGAATATTGCGCGAGGTGAATATATTTCAACGATATATTTAGGGGTATCGTGCGCGAAGAAAAAGGAAAAAGTATGTACCGCAAAGATACATTTTTTAGACCTATATAATACCTCATGTGCAATAGAATTAGTCCACAGCACATCTCACACAAAAAATCGGAGGCCGGCGATTCAGAATTTCAGAGTGCATAGAATACTAGAGAGATACACGTGAGGAAAGAGACTTTTCCGTCTCTTTTTCAATAGTCAACAAAGAGAGGGCGTATTATGAGAGTACGTCAGTTCATTGAGGGAGGAGAGGAGGAGGAAGCTAGGTCAAAGGTCAACAAAAGAAATTGGACTCCTTCTTGGGCAAGCCGTGTCTTTTGCCTATATTCTGGACGCTTTCCGTGGCTTCCCCAACGCCCCCATCCGTAGTTCGACGCAGCAAGCATCTCGGGTACCTTAAAAAGGGAGCCCAGCGACGTCCAACGACTCACGCCGCTACTTAGCCACATATCTGACAACGCCGAGCACGACCGAGCCATTGTCCCGAGCTGCTGTCCATGACGTCTCTTACTCTTCACTTGCTACGCTGCCAAGCCCAGCCCCAATCCTAACGACGAGTTGTGGTGCTGATCATCGGCACTGCTCAAAGAATCAATTCCCTGCCACGAGTCCAGTGACCGGAGACAATGCAGCAGCCCTCTATCTCAAGCCGTTGCTGCTGCATCGTGACCCCGGACCAACGGTGTTCACGATCCTTCCTAGTGACAACAAAACTTCTCTTTGTTTTGCAGGTTTCCCACAAGCGGGTAAGACTTTCAGAGCATCCGAAAGTTGCCGCTGCCGCTGATCTTGGGACGCGGCATTCAAGCGTCCGTTGCTACCCTCATCACGTCCAAGACTCCTGGTGTTTGTGGAGTCTCCAGTGAATTGTTCTTAAACAGTTTTTAATCCCAACCTTGTGCACATCACCAGAAACCGTCTCATCGTGCTAAGAAGCATCAACCATGAATCATCCACTCAAGGTAAAATGCAAAAGAAGCAAAATTTTTTGAAAGCCACAAGACGACAGACAATCCACAGAGAGAAGGAGGGCATGAAGCATTGAGACGCTATTAGTGAGTGGAGGAATAAAAAATAGGGAGTTAAAGAGGAATTGTGAGTGGTGATTTGTGGAGATTGATTCATGCAATTCTCACATCTCGGACGTCGTTTTTCCGAGGCCAACATCAACGAAGCCAGTCCTCGCCCACTCCGCAGCTTTCCGATATTTCATCCAGCGATTCCAGCGGTCGCCGCATCGGTTCCAGCATCATCCACCACGAGCCATTGCTGGTCCCATCATCCAACGAGTCCAAATTTGGGAATGATTTTACGAAATAGGTAAAGATATTATCCAAATTTAATTTGATAATTTCCTTACTTAATTTGTTGATATTGCGTTTAAATTCAAATCTTCCGATGATGCATCTAATCCAAATTTTCTCGAAAATCTTTTTAAATTAGGGATTTATTCCTTAATTTCACAACGTGCATATGATTGACAGTCCGATTTCACGCTCGAAATATAACTTGCAATCGCACGGAAAAATTGCCAATCCGATCTCACGCTCGAGATACGATTTGTGATTTTATTAAAAATTGGCCAATCCGATCTCATGTGCGAGATACGATTTGTCAATTTATTTCCCTAAATTAAATGGACATGGATGATATCTTGCTTGATTTGGTGCCGTGCTGTTCTCGATGCCTTTATTTGATTGCTCCCGTAAAGGAAAAATCCAAAAAAAATATTAGAGTTAGGGTATATTTTGCACGTCATTGCATATTAGGATAAAAATTGCACTTAGTTTAATTCTATATAATATTTTTCTTAATTTATTATAAGTTTAGATATTTGATAGATTGCATTTTAGGATTACTTGGGTTGAGATAATATTTTAGTTTAAATTAGGATTTGGCTTAACCTAATTCCTAATATAAATTGAATAGGATCTTAATCTAGCTAGGTAATTTTCACATTTTACCTAATTTCGAATTTCATAAAAAATACAAAAAAAATGTCTTAGAATAAATTAGTTTCATTATTTAGGATAGAATGCATTCTTTTAGGAAAAAAAAAAAAATATCATATGCATGTCATTAGGATTAGATTCATTGAGATGCATGCTATTTAATATTTTTGCTAGGCCCATTTAATTAGAAATTACATGTCATTAGAATTAGGTCATTTAGTTAATATTGCATTGCATATTGCATGATTTTCATCAATTAAGTGAAAAGAAAAATTAAAATTGCATGTTAATTAGAAACCATAGTTAGGGTTGTTGATGTGGATTTTAATTTAACATTGCAGATGCTTTCGTTGCTTTGAGGTAAGTTTTTTTTGCAATTTATTTATTGTTTATCGGGTGTTAAATTGGTGGATTGCGCACCCGCACGATCATCTCACATGTTAGGGAAATAGATTTAAAATCAATTCAAGCTCGTTTGCCAAACATTTTTTAAATAAAAGAATGGTACCGAAAGGGTATTAGAGAAATCTAGTGTAACAAAGTTCCCGTACCCATAGTCTCTGGTTCGTAGGAGTAAAGTAAACATTCCGTTGCTTTACTTTGGTTTCTAATCGACCCACCAAAAATAAATTAGTGGCGACTCCTAATTGAAAATCATTTGCATGTTAAGAATTTGAACCTAAGTCATGAATTGGTATGGGTTTGGGAGAGCCCGAGTTAAGTCTAGGCTTAACAATCCATTAGCCAAACCCTAGGTGGTTCGCACCCGAAATTTTGGTCGCGACACTCTTCGAAGCGCCCTGCTGGCCAACCCTGACGCTGACGACCCTCTGCTTGTGTTTTGGCCTCCCTCTCCGCAAGCGAAGGTCGCTCTGCTCTCTCTCTCTCTCTCTTTTCCTCCGCAAAGCGCCCCTTGCTCCTGAACGCGGACGCTGCCAATGCCGTCACCTCTTGAGCCCCGTTGTCGCCTATCGCAGCCCCATTGGAGGCACCCATACGTCCAAAGGTTAGTTTTATTATTTTTCTACATTTTTTATTTTTGGATTCTACTCAGTAGAGTTCGGTTGGATGTTAATGTTTAAGTTTATAGATACATCTGCAGCAGGTATTGCTTGATCTCTTGTACGTGCGTCTGCAGCAGGTATGTTGGGCCATTTGTAGGCCATCTTGGCTTTAAATGGTGCTATTTTTCTCAATTTTTCTGGATGTTAAGCATCTGCAGATATTGTAGGTCTGCCCTCCCGTGATTTTGTCACAATATAGAAGTGAATAAATAATTGTGTCAGTCAATGTGCTAAGAATTAACATCCTCAAAGCGATTGTTTCTTTGTTGTTATGATGCACATATCAATTTCATCTTTATATATTGAGGATAGTGGATTGGCCATCCGTCGTGGTTGATATTTCCCCTCTTTTTTTCTATACTCTTCGGTTTGCTTTGCTTGGTATCTAATTCTTTGTCTAGTGAATATATTTTAGCATGCTTTTTGGCATATTTAATTTCTATGTTGTTTCTTTTGGATTATGTGGGTGCATTATTGGAATGGAAGGGCTTTCTGATTAGAAATGCAATGCTCATTCAATTATATCATATGCCTAATTGTTTAAGAAGTGTTCCCCCTTGTGCATTTTTGTTTATGAATTATGATAAATTGGTCCTTACAGCATCTATCATTGATTTCATGTTTCTTTCTTTTTCATTTTCTTGGCTTCTATGTTCCTTATTGCAACCTCAAATTTTAGAGACAAAAATAAAAGGCCACACTGAATCATTTTTCTTGAAGAGTATCAATTTTAATTTTTTTCTTTAAATAAGATAAGAAAATCTTCTTCTTCTTATGACTTTTTAAAGGATAAGAATAATATGAATGCCAAAACTTTTGTATGATGTTTACTCGAGTATCAATTTTTTTTTTCTCTCACTTAAGTGCCACTTCAAGGTAAAATTGATTACTTGAGTGCCGATTTCGACAAATCATCATATGTAAAATCACAAATCATATCTCGAGCACAAGATCGAATTGACGATTTTTCGCGTGTGATTGTGAGTCGTATTTCAAGCATCAAATCGAACTGTCAATCATATGTACGTTGCGAAATTAGGAAGATTTTCCAATTTAAAAGACTATTCGAATTGCGAATATTATGACATATTGGGAATTTCAATAATGTTTATTAAGGAATATTTCAAATAAAGAAACAAAATATTTAAAAATCCATGCATACAAGATTTGAGTTTTGGTTTCCAAATTCGGCTTAGCAAACAGCGACTCGCCGATCACGGTGGAGGCTCAGCGTGGCTTGAGGATGGGTCGCTGTGGTGGTAGGCAGCCGTGGGCGGTGGGCAGTCGTTCTGAGCTCCGGCGAGGGGACCGGCGGAGGCGAGGCGGACGGGAGCAGCGGCGGCGAGCAGTGGCGTCGTGAAAGGGACAGCAGCAGCGGTGGAGAGCAGTGGCGGCTTTGCGAGGGGTCGAGCGGCGGTGGTCGGCGCGGTGACCGGCGCGGGGGTGGCCCGCGGGTTGCTGGCGGAGCGGCGGTGGTCGGCGGCTCGGCTGCCGGCGTTGGGTGGCGCTGGCACGGTGGTGACGTCGCGGCTTCGAGCTGCTGGTGGTCACAGCGGCGAGCGGCGGTAGCCGGCAGCAGCGAAGGCGCAGGGGTGCGGTGGCGCGGCGTCGTGTTGCAGGCGGAGGCGCCAGTGGCCGGCGGGGCAGCTGCACGAAGAAGAAGACCCTGTTCCTCTCCCTTTTTATTTTTATTTTTATTTTAAATTTTCCACTCTCTCTCTCTCACGTCCCCTCACACGTCCCTCTCTGCTGTACTCTCCGGCCCCCTTTGCTGGCTTTTACTTCCCCCAAAAAAAAGAAAAGAGCCTTTTTTTCTTTTTTTTGGTGTTGCTTTTTTACCCAAAAACCGAAGGAAAGCTCCCCCGTCATCTCTCGGTATACGGCTCCTTTTATTGGCCAAGAATTTGACCTTCGTAAAAGATTTTATTTTCAATTTTGCTTGTGCATAGCCCCTGAACATATAGTCGAAATATATGCACTCGCGTGTAATATTCTTTCTTATTCCTTTTTAAATATTTCATTCGAAACCTTCATTTTCGCCAAAAAATATGTCATTCGGTGTATATTGTCTGAATATATTAAAAATCTCCCGTCGTATCATTGAATATTAACGTTCATCTATCGTCAATCGGTCCAATACAAATGCGAATAAAAAAAATGCTCATAAGATTATATGCTATGCAATTTAATTCTAATATTTTTGCTTAAGGTTTAAAAATTAATCTCTAATTTTTATGCAATAAATAACTAAATAGGTTACCAAAATTTAGGTATCAACATTGGCCTCGCAATCTCGTTTTAAAGATCTGTTCTCCCGGATATGGGACCATCACACACCAGGGACTCTAATGACATTGTCAACATCGTCATCAATTTTTGCATCTACTCTAATAGTGGGCACTTGGATCTTGTGGTGTTCGAGTCTCTTGAGGAGTAGTTGGATTTTGTGGTGAAGAAGGAGCCAAGGAGAGTCATGTGCACGAGATTTTTCCACCGTCGGTGGAAAGGAGCGCTTTGTCTCGGAAACGTACGGAAGAAACTGTGTTCACTCTTCTTATCCATCACACTCTTGATGGCTCTGCACAACCTCTCCTTCCAGAGCCACCCCCTCTCTTCTCTCTCCACTTCGGCGTCCACTTCCCATTACTGGCCCCGCAGTCTCGTGTTAAAGATCTGTTCTCCCGGATATGGGACCATCACACGCCAGAAACTCTAATGACATCGTCAACATCGTCATCAATTTCTGCATCTACTCTAATAGTGGGCACTTGGATCTTGTGGTGTTCAAGTCTCTTAAGGAGTGGTTGGATTTTGTGGCGAAGAAGGAGCCAATGAGAGTCGTGTGCACGAGATTTTTCCACCGTCAGTGGAAAGGAGCGCTCTGTCTTGGAAACGTACGGAAGAAACTGATCCAACAAGCATCACACATCGAGAAAATATTGGTTGGGTCTTACCCTCCACGTAGGCGTAGGGTAAGACCATTCAGAATCCGACACGTGGCTCCACGTAGGCGATGGCGTCAGATCCCCGACTCAGCGCTTCTTTCTCACTCTCTCCCAAATAACTCGGCTGGCGGCTCGGCTCGGCTGGGCTGGCAGAAGAAAGGACGGACGGATCAGTGGGTAATAAATGCGTTGCGCTCCCGCTTAAATTTTTCTCTCCTCACTTGAATTTTCTAGGTTTTGTCTCTCTTTTGTGGAAGAGCAGACAGAGAACGAACGAGCTGCGCTTACTTCCTTCGTTTCCTTCTCAGCGCATCCCACCCCCTCCGCCTCCGCCTCTCCAAAACGCCTCGCCGGTCATCTACCTCTGGCACGTCGCCTCCTTCAAGAGCCCCACCAGTCGCAGCTGATTCCTCAAACCTTCGCCTCCGACTGTTTCCAACGCGGAGATCGAGCACAAGGTTTGTGATCGCGTTGGTCTGTCTCGGCAACTTCTGGGCCTCCGTCCGATTGCCTTCCTCCGACGAACTCGTCATCAACTCCGAGCAGCAGCCGCCGCCGATGGCGTCCTCCGTCTCTGGCATCTGCTCGTCCTCCCCCTCCCTCAGGCCGAAGACGCTGCTGGCCTCCGCCGCGAAGCCGTCAGCCTCCGGCAGAAGGGAGGCGGCCTCAGTCTTGTTCCCGAGCGGCGCCAGGCTCCCCGCCATCGACCGCGTGTTGTCCCTGTTCCTGGCCCAATCGGTCGCGAGGGAGATCTCGGTAGACCTAGGCAGGGCCGACGACGCGGCAAAGGAGAGGCGCGGGCTAGAGGCCTGGAGAAGGATTCCCGCTCGCTGTGGACGAGGTACGTGGACTAGCTACACCAGCACCGGAGCTAGGGCTTTTCCTTGGACATGAGCCGAATTGGGTTCACGGACGAGTTCGTGGAGGAGATAGAGCCTCGGTTCCAGGCCGCGTTCAAGGCGATGGAGGAGTTGGGGAAGGGCGCGATCGCGAACCTGGCCCAGACGAGGGCCGCATGGTCGGGCACTACTGGTTGAGGAAGTCGGAACTCGCGCCGGCCCGGTTCCTGAAGGCGCAGATTGAGAGCACGCTTGACGCCGTCTGCAATTTCGCTGTTCTTCTTTAATTGCTGTTTCCTGAGTTTAATGAGCTCGTGGTAATGATAATAATGATATCTATTGCTCCTATTCTAGAGGATTCTTAGAAGAGAAGCTTGACGATCGGTTTATTTGTTGACATTTGCCGAATGCCAAGTGTCAGGAGTTCTGTTGAAAGATGATAAAATTTTCATATGTTTTTGGAGCTATTATTCATTGGAGCAAGTTCAATAAGACAGGAAGCTCGTGACTTTTAATTTACAATGTTGGACATTCCTGCCATATAGGTTTGTCTTTCGGTCGACTTAGATGGATGTTGGAGCTCCCGAACGACAGAGATAGTCAGATAGATCGGTATCCTTTGCTAATGGAACAAGTGGAGAGTAGTAGTGGTCATCAGCACATAATTGATGTAGAGAGAAATGGGGACGCCTTATTGACAGCATCTCTTGGTGATCAGCAACGCAGGGTAGACTCGACAGAGGATGAGGATGGACTTTCGCCTAGCATGCCAGCCCCTGCGGATCAAACAACTGTAAATTCATCAAACGGATTGAACTCCATGAATTCCTCTAGCACGAGAAGGAGTGATGATTACCACCAGCATCGAACAAGTCCATTGAATTCTGGACTATGGATTTCAGTGCAGTTAGTTGTCACCGTGGGTCAAATTATAGCATCCATAGTGGTTTTGTCATTGTCAAGACATGAAAATCCAGAGGCTCCACTATTTGCATGGGTTGTAGGCTATGCATCTGGTTGTGTGGCAACGCTGCCTATTCTTTATTGGCGTTATCATTCTGGCAACCGTGGTAGTGATCAACAGTCCAGTCGATCCCATCGAGGGACTTCTCATAGCAGTCAATCAGAGCCTAGATCTTATACAGCTATCTCTGCCACGCAGTCCACAGATGAGGGCAATCAACATTCTGAAGAATCGGCATCATGGAATGGCCAAATTGCAGACACTCTGAGTTCACGTTAAAGTTCAATCGTTTCTTATGCTGCTCATGGATGATGATTGCTTCTCATCTATTCAAATTGAATTTCAATTTGCACGTTGTGGGATTATTGGCATCATTCAGAATAACCTAGTCTGTACAATCTAAGATAGATGGAATCAACAGCTAATTTCGTTTTTGCAGAATTAGTGGGCTGGTGGACCATTTCAAGATGGCCTTAGACTGTTTTTTTGCTGTATGGTTTGTTGTCGGCAATGTGTGGATTTTTAGAGGTCACTCTTCACCTTCTGATGCTCCGAAACTGTATAGGTACCAATTTATAGGGACACTGTTCTGTTCTGTCTATACATGTAGTTGCTGTGCTTGATGAAATATATGTGTTGTGGCCCTTTTGCAGGTTATGTAATATGTGTTGTGGCCCTTTCGCAGGTTATGTATAGTATTTCTAACTTTTAGCTTTATTGGATATGCCATGCCTTTTATACTATGTGCAACAATTTGTTGCTGCCTACCTTGCATAATGTCTGTTCTGGGCATCCGAGAAGACTTTTCGCAGACAAGAGCAGCCACCTCAGAATCCATCAATGCTCTTCCTATCTACAAATTCAAGGTGAAGCAAGACTTAAATGCTGACGACGAGGAATTTAACACCGGAGGAAGTGAAGGCGGGGTCTTGGCTCCAGGGACAGAAAAGGAGCGTTTCTTGTCGGGAGAAGACGCGGTAAGCATAAAACCCACTTATGTCCTCCCATTCCAATTCTGGAGTTCAAGCACCCTCCTGCTGAATTTTGACCTATAATGTAGGGCTAGCATTTGATTTCGCATCCTAAAAGAAAGGCCTCGCCTCACATCTGCTTATATGTTCCTTAACATGGTGAAACTATCATGATAGCAGCAAGTGGCAAATGCTTACTATCGGCAGCTAGGCATGATATTTATCAAGTAGACAAAGTGATGTTGCCATTGTATTTGTGCAGGTTTGCTGTATTTGCTTGTCAAGATATGCAGATAACGATGAACTAAAAGAGCTACCTTGTCACCATGTCTTCCACGTTGAGTGCATTGATAAATGGTTAAAGATCAATGCTTCATGCCCCCTCTGTAAAAGTGAGATTAGTGAGAGCAGTGGGCTTTCGCAATCTGACAGAGACAGCTAGAACTGAGGACGAGTTTCAAGTAGCTCAAGAATTTGCATAAGGGAGCTGCCCATGAATGTGCCAACTACAATGTTTGCTCATCAGACTTACGATGAAACAGGGCCTCTTCGCAGAGACGCGTATTGACTTGGCACAGGTAGCAAGAGGTTATATCTGCAAAAGAGGTTCTCTTGCGACGCATCGGATGATTTACCATTGCTACACGACACTATGGAGAAGTGAATCTCTTGCTTGGGAGTGGTCCCACCTTCTCAGGACATGTAAATGTGAGGTCGAAGTTGAATGCTCGGCTCATACGCCGGGTCCCGTGAAACGATCTGGGGGTGCTGCAATGGCAAAGGAATCTTTGCGCACAGATCCTATCTCGGGATAATGGTAATGATGTATATAGCCTGTTCGAAAATACAGCAGATGGTGTATTTAATCTCGTAAATTGCAATAAACTGTAACTATTCATCGTGTCATGTTCTCCTATTTTGGAGCCCTAGAGTGGGCATGCTTAAGATAAATGGAGGACCTCAGTACTATTGCTGTTACGGACAGTTACCCAAGGCTGATCAAGAAATAGCTAGCATAGTGCGTAATCAAAGTTGTAGCAATATGCTAAAAACTTGCTGATATTTGCAGAGAACAACTTAGTTTTTATCTTTCCTCTTTTAAATAAAAAGATTGAAGACAGATGAGCAATAAAATTTGGAAGAACGTGATGGACAAAAACTGATAATGGATAGAGCAATAGCAATTTAGTCTTTGGTTTTGTTTTAGATTCTGTTTGTTTCATAGATTTGGAAAATATTTTTTTAATATTAATCACTTATATCAATTCAAATAATTAGTTCATGAAAAGTTCTCTCCATCCCTTGCAATTATGCTTGTCTAAATATTTTTATGAATGTTAAAAATCTCTTATTCATTAATTTTTTATAGGCAATACAAGTAATATTCATTTTTAAAAGTGAAACAAATGCACAACTTTTAAGATGCACCGTGTACATAGTATCAAAGATCATTCCGCATCATCCCTCACAAATATGAGAGCATTGCGCAGGTGGTCGGTTTGGGACTCAGAAAAGAAGAAAAATGGCTTTTTCTTGAACTTACATATTTCGTTCCATTCATGTTACCATTCTGGTTGTGATCTAAAAAGGGAGATGAGGCTACATAATTTCAACCTTCTTATTTTGGTGTGAAAACAGCAAAAATGGCATACCATTATTTTCACATTTTCTAAATTTATTTTCAGAGTTTCAGACGACTTAAAAGCAGGAGAAATTGCCAAAGGCCTCAAGAGATAATTTTTTTGAAGGTTGTAAGAGGGAAAACTAGAAGAAAGAAAAAGAAAATGAAACATTTTCCCTACGATCTAGGGAAATTTCCATACCAGAAAAAAGATCAAGTCCAGCAAAACATATGGCTCCTCTCCAACAACAACCCATCAGGAGACCACTTGTCTTTATCCATTTCATTAGTGATACGAAAAAACCAAAGAAGATAAATTAGGAGGTTCATATTAGCAAGGATAACATAGAGCCAAGGCCCGAATCACTCACTTGCATACTTTAACGAAAAAATAGAAAACTTTGATGACCTGAAACTAGAAAACAAAGAACAAAAACCAACCCAGGAGAGCATGTCTTATTGATGCAAAATCTATCATTTGTAACATCTCTCATTCCAAAAATTTTCACAGAACGCAATGTTTATACAAAGGAAAAACAATGGTGGACATAAATAAGGGAAGTACAACATGTCTCCAGAAGTAAGTTTGCAGAGGCCACTTGTTCTTAAGGCTGACCAAACATCCGTTCTCGAAAATTTCTCCTGTGGCTCCACCTCAGGGATCTCCTATAGATTGTAAAACTAACAATGCAAAAAGGGAAACCTTAGTTTAATGCATATTCCCATGTAGCGCGCCACCTTTTCTCATTCATGGCCAGACATACAAGGCTATGAATCCGACCAGAAACGAAAGTGGAGGAAGATTATACACAATTAGCAAAACAAATTCCAAGATGAGAGGGAGAGGGAGGCCAAAAAGAACAGAAGCAAATGCCAATCCAATAAAGCGACAGAATGGCCATGAACTGGAAAAGGCCCCATGAATGATACTTCCCCAGTGGTTGAACAAACTATCTCCCAAGCTGCGGCTATTGCTGTGAACTAACTCTCTTGCATACCGATGAATGTAGAATTACATTGCCCAAAATGAGCTTTCAACTCCACTTGTTAGATAGAGAGGTCCTTAAAAGCTTCCAGTTTTCCATTTGGCGCAAGAGAATCCATGTTTATGCCACCCGCAGGATGGTTGACTCCATTTTCAGGATTACTAGAAATCTGGCTGTACGAGGACTTTAGAACTGCAGAACTGCGACTTCCTTCAAAATAGGTGGAGTGCGGGAAGTATTCGGCACAACATAATTTCCATCCTGTTGAAGATGTATTTTACAAGTATCAGAGACACCATCTCAAAAGTCAAATCTAGCTTTATCCAATCATAATATCCCATCTTTGTATTCAGTAAAATGAGTAGGCCAATAAGGAAGTAGGGATAGAAGAATGGTCATCAGTAACGAAATTCGCCGACGAGATCCCTCCCTGACTCTCACACCCCAACACACACCCACCCAGCCACCCACTTGCTACCCTATACTGCTGCTACTCCAATTATTCGAACAGATACTTCACATTTTAAGCATAACTTTAACCAAAAACAGTTGACGAGATCAAAACTTACTTGACGCAGCATCCATATCAACTACTACTGAGGAGAGTAGCTTGTGAACCGCAATACAATCCTTGAGTTTCCATTCCTTAACTGATCCAAGCGCTCCATTTCTATGCTACATAACGTGGACATGCTCAACAGATTATCAAGGGGATGGCAGCGTAAAACAGTCCAAAACAAATTAAATGAAGATGGTAGACCTTCGTTGCACCAAACAGTACCTTTGCACCAAGTTGTTGCTTGAATCCTCAATTAATTTCACAGCCTTGCCCTTATTGCTGGCTTCCAAAAGATACAGCATTTCTGCAGCAGCTGCCCTGTGCATCAAGGAATCTGCACATACAATAAAAAAAGACCAAGCACACTTAGAACATGTTATAACACACGTAAGAAAATTGTCTGATGTTGAGGATACCTTTATGCTTATCGAGGAATGACTCATTTGCCTCTAAAAGAGACTTCCCATGCAAATGACTGCAAGATGAACAATTGTATGTGTTAAAAGACTGTCATATTGAAAAAACAAACAAGAAAGATATAGCAAGTCCAAAAGACAGGTTGTAAAGAACCTGATTTCTGGTCGTTCAGCTTCTAATACAATGCAAATAAGTTTCTCAGAGTCAGTAGCTGGGGCAGCCATGGAACTAACTATGTGGAAAAACTTTAACTGCAGCATAAGAAGCACCCATCAGGAACAACACCAAGCCGTCAAAGTCTCTAGCAACCAGGGAAACAATATAGACCACCACTGAAAAGAGTTGAGGAAAAAGCAGCAGCAACACAGATCAACATACTATGACTTGCATCAAAATTTACAGACACCCAAAAGATGCGACAAATATATCAACAGCTCAACCCAAGGAGTTAAGAGGACATATGAGAATGATAAAATATCTCGAGTGCAAACTAGAGAGAAACTAACCAGGCACCTATGTGTGTCAGGGCTTTCCACGTCCAACCAGAGCAGCTGCTTCACCGCCTGGGTTTATGAAAAGAGCAGCATATAAAGATGCATATATTAAAATGGAGTTAAGTAGAAAATTAAATTGCAAGCAGCACATATATAGGAAAAAGAAACAGAACATTTATCAGCTCGTCATTAAGTTACTCCGAACAATATGTTTCAAGAAGTTTCAAGAGTAAGAAAGTCACTGGACAAAAGAAAAAAGAAGCAAAGTAACCCCAGGCAAAATTACCTGAAAAGCAAGCAAAGTTTTCCGCTTTCTCATATTTACTTCAAAACGAAAGAGGAACAAAGTTTTCCGCTTTCTCATCTTTCAACAGAACTCCTGACACTTGGCATTCGGCAAATGTCAACAAATAAACCGATCGTCAAGCTTCTCTTCTAAGAATCCTCTAGAATAGGAGCAATAGATATCATTATTATCATTACCACGAGCTCATTAAACTCAGGAAACAGCAATTAAAGAAGAACAGCGAAATTGCAGACGGCGTCAAGCGTGCTCTCAATCTGCGCCTTCAGGAACCGGGCCGGCGCGAGTTCCGACTTCCTCAACCAGTAGTGCCCGACCATGCGGCCCTCGTCTGGGCCAGGTTCGCGATCGGGAATCCTTCTCCAGGCCTCTAGCCCGCGCCTCTCCTTTGCCGCGTCGTCGGCCCTGCCTAGGTCTACCGAGATCTCCCTCGCGACCGATTGGGCCAGGAACAGGGACAACACCCGGTCGATGGCGGGGAGCCTGGCGCCGCTCGGGAACAAGACTGAGGCCGCCTCCCTTCTGCCGGAGGCCGACGGCTTCGCGGCGGAGGCCAGCGGCGTCTTCGGCCTGAGGGAGGGGGAGGACGAGCAGATGCCAGAGACGGAGGACGCCATCGGCGGCGGCGGCGGCGGCTGCTGCTCGGAGTTGATGACGAGTTCGTCGGAGGAAGGCAATCGGACGGAGGCCCAGAAGTTGCCGAGACAGACCAACGCGATCACAAACCTTGTGCTCGATCTCCGCGTTGGAAACAGTCGGAGGCGAAGGTTTGAAGAACCAGCTGCGACTGGTGGGGCTCTTGGAGGAGGCGACGTGCCAGAGATAGATGACCGGCGAGGCGTTTTGGAGAGGCGGAGACGGAGGGGGTGGGATGCGCTGAGAAGGAAACGAAGGAAGTAAGCGCAGCTCGTTCGTTCTCTGTCTGCTCTTCCACAAAAGAGAGACAAAACCTAGAAAATTCAAGTGAGGAGAGAGAAAATTTAAGCGGGAGCGCAACGCATTTATTACCCACTGATCCGTCCGTCCTTTCTTCTGCCAGCCCAGCCGAGCCGAGCCGCCAGCCGAGTTATTTGGGAGAGAGTGAGAAAGAAACGCTGAGTCGGGGATCTGACGCCATCGCCTACGTGGAACCACGTGTCGGATTCTGAATGGTCTTACCTTACGCCTACGTGGAGGGTAAGACCCAACCAATATTTTCTCTCACACATCGCCGACAAAACTAAAGCCTAAGCAGTAAAAGGGTCGCGTACCATATTTCAACTCATATATTAGTAGCTACTGCAGTTTACCACTGGTGACTCGCCGGTGATCCAACTCCGCAACGATTTTTGCATATCTTTGTAGCTTTAAGGTGTCAAGCCAAAGCAAGCAACATTGCAAATTTGGGAATTCCCGCATCTGCAATGTTTCTCTTATTAAATTATTTAGTTTAGCGTTTTTCTATATGTTAAGCTTTTGATATTTTTTAGGCAAAAAACTACCTTCCAAATTTTCTTGATTTTTCTCTTTCATATAATTTTTAAATATACTAAATTGTCATTGTAGTTGAATTGGCAGCAACAAAATAGTGTGATGACTATATATAAAGGTGAGCATTTGGTTCGGTTCAACTTAAGAATTGGACCAAACTGGCCTGTCACCAAGGTAGAAGTGAACCGGTTCACAAGAAAGAGAACATTATTCGTTATCAAGCAAGATCCAACACACCCTTCGCCTCACTACCACCTGGAATCAAGGCCCCAGAGCTTGTCTAGCGGGTGATCTTATCCTTTAGCATGATGCTCACCTATGTCTCCGCGGTGCTTATGTGCCATTGAAGTCCTAGCCTATGACTTGAACCCGACACTCGAGCTCCGTCACCAACTTAGCAAGCTGGTCTACAGGATCGGCCAATTTTCAAGGCAACAATCTAAGAAGAAAGATTATTAAAAATTAAAGATAGGGTTGAGTTGGGTTCGGGTTAGTAAAATTATATTGTATAAAAGTGAGTGATTACGAATTAATTGGATCATTTCGGTTCGATCATTTTTTATGCGACCTGACCCATCTATTTGACGGGCCTAAAGTTGAGTTGTATGTGCTTGAGTATTGGATAATATGGATTCTGAATGCTTTGGGCCTGGGCTTAACGTTGGGCCGTATTCTCCAAATGCCATTATCAACTTCATTTAACACTAGAAAATATTGTGTAGTCCCATTTCACAACGTCACTGTGGTCTCAGTCCACTTATAGACCGACACGTGTTGCCACATCATTGGATGGGCCCCATTGGACCGGCCCAAAAACTCACTTTCTGTCTCCTATTTCGAAATTTGTTGTGCCTCCTTGTTCTTTTTGAAGAAGAAGAATGAAGACACTTTCTCCCTCTTTATCCCTTCTCGTTCGAATAGTCCCACTGGAGCTGTACAAATGTTCACTTTCTCTCTATCAGGTCTTTTTTCTTGTTCTTTCTGAAGAAAAAGAACAACGACACTTTCTCTCTCCATGTTATTTCAAAATCTGGGTCTCTCTCGCCTTCGCTCCTAAGCTCAAAGCCACAGCTCCGGCGCATTGCCTCCACCTTCACTTTTGCCTCCAAGAGCCCTGGCCGGTCGCGATGTCCATGCTTGGGAAGGCCAAGAAATTGAATTAATACCATGAAAAACATAAACTAGTATATCTATAACAAATAAAATTTCAAACTAGCAAATTCATCAACTGTCATATGTCATTAAATTCAACAATTCGACTGTAAAATTTAACGCAAATTAACAAAGAGTAAATATGTCATAAGTGTATCCATTTGGAGTTTTTTATGATTAAAAAATCAATTCAGGATAAATTCGTTACAAATGTACTAGTTTGATGATTTCGTGATATTAACTCTCAAAAGAAAACGGCTACAGGAAGCGCATCAAGATTTTGCTCTACTCAAAATTATTACAAAAAAAAATTAGTTGGTATTTGTGGTTGAAGCCTTTGCTGATGCATTGAATTCCCTCTTTTCATTTTCTTGAGCTCGGTTGATCTTGCATAATGATTTCGCTTGAGCCGCCTGCCGCCTTGCAATTATAGTACACGGCACTTTCTAGCGATAAATATTACGATGCACGAGAACTAGGGTTGCCGCGAGGAAAGTGGAACCTTACATTAAAACAAAAAACTTACATTGGAGGAAAATTTCTTTTAATAGTTAATAAGATTAGTTTTTGAAGTTATCATGCAGATGATGTAATACTGCAAAACGAGGAATCCAACAATGGAATTATATCGAATACCCACCAACAGTTTGCTGTGTTACTAAAAGATCAATTTCGTACACCAATTTTAGCATTTTTAGTATTATGTTTCAGCTTTGACGACATACAATGTAACCTCAATCTTCATTTTTGTTTCGTATTAATCATTGCATAAATTATCTTGTAGTTATCTCACAGTAAATTAATCAAGAATTTGTGGAGGAGTTTCTTAAAATGAGCTTGGACATTTCAGTCAGCCTAAGCACATTTTTATACGGTTATTTGACTTTTATACGAAAGATTCTTAATTGATTTACACACATGCTCATTTTGTAATTTGTATAATCTCTATAAGACGTTCCAATGGGCCAAATTCATTTTCATGATAATGCGTGATATCTAAATAATATAATTATCAAAATGGCAAAAGTCACTCTATCTGCTCAAAAATCATTAAGAAGAGGCCTTTTCGGGGACAAGTCCTATTGTATTTTGAATAGGAAAATAGTCAATATTCAACTACAAAAGACAAGTCACGGTACGTTGGCCCAAAAAGATTTGTAAAGTTAGGAAGGAAAATCACTCTCCATGTAGAAAAAATCATTCTAAAAGATCACGTACATCAAACTTATCTTCACCGCTGATTACATGAGTCAAACCCATCTTCATGATAGGACTTCTTTAGCAACAGCACTCTGAACTTAAATCTGAAAGGCCACTTCACATTCGCTATCTTTGCCCGTTCACCAATCTCGAAGTTGTAGCTGTTTAGATCTCTCTATATCAATACCTCTAATTTTTCATATGAAGCTCCTGCAGATTCTGAATAAACCTGTCGATGTAGCCAGTCATGAAGTTAGGGCTCACCAGAACCTCTCTCCACTTCGCATGGTTCTTCTTCACCAATATACCCACTTCACTCTTTTCATCCATCACGCTCTCGATTGCTCTGCACAAGCTCTCCTTCGAGAACCACCCGCTCTCTTCTCTCTCGTTCGATGCCCACTTTCAGTTCGTCGGCCAGTAGTCTCGTGTCCAAGATCTGGTCAGCGAGATGTGGGACCATCACTATTTGGCAATCGCCCAGCAGCGACTCCCACATGGACCCAAGGAGTTTAATAAATTTTTGTGAAGAGATGTGGGAACAGATTCTGAATAAACCTGTCGATGTAGCCAGTCATGAAGTTAGGGCTCACCAGAACCTCTCTCCACTTCGCGTTCTTCTTCACCAATATACCCACTTCACTCTTTTCATCCAAGCTCTCCTTCGAGAACCACCTGCTCTCTTCTCTCGTTCGATGCCCACTTTCAGTTCGTCGGCCAGTAGTCTCGTGTCCAAGATCTGGTCAGCGAGATGTGGGACCATCACTATTTGGCAATCGCCCAGCAACGTTCATGGAAGCACCCGACGGATGTGTGGCTCAAGATCAGTGGCTGTTGGACCCAACCGCCGTGAACCACTCCTCTCCCTTGGACTCTCTTTTCGAAACCCTCAGGAAAAGCTTCTTCTACAGAGTTTGTCCCGATTGGTGGTCTAAGAGCTACCAGAAATGGCAAGCCTGTGGACTCAAACCCTAGCAGAAGTTTTCCTTTTCAAGAATGTGCTGGCTCCCAAATGCGCAGAACACCACGGACCCTGGCTCGAACCGGCTAAGCCACTCAGCCCACCTCTCGTCCAGCGTCTCCATCGCGGGCTCGGGCAAGACCATGCAAGTCAAGAAGATGGGCTTACCGTATTGACTGCTGATGTAGGCACACGGGTCTCCTTCTATTTCTTGGCACGTCCGCATGGCGGTCGTGTCGCACTCTCGCATGGTGGTAGTGCTGCGGCCATGGAATGTGATGTTGTCGCCAAAAGGCACGGATACGACTATGAGGGGTTGGGCTTCCCTGCCACGCAGCACAACCGTATTTGATGGGTACCCTACAAGTAGACCTGTGAAACGGGTGAGTCGGGTTGGATTTGGGTCGGGTCATAAAAGGTCGGATCCAAATCGACTCATTTAACCTGTTTATGACTAATTTATTGTAGTGTAAATTTTTTTATCCATACCCAACCCGACTCATTTAACTAAACTTAAGAAAGTGTATTTTGTATGATTTTTTTTGTTTAAAAAAATGGCATTGCTAACTGGAGTATTGTGGTGGTGGGTCCTGCAGTCGCTCTCCTAGGGTTACTCGCCGGCTGTCGGTTTACGTGGTTCCTGGGTTACAAAAAAAAAAAATGGCATTGCTAAAATACTATCATGCAATACAAATTTAATAGACAATTTTTATAATTTTTTTAAATCTAATGTTTAATTATTTTTTATTTTTTAAAGAATCAATTTTTAATTATTTTTATATTTTTTTTAAAATATAATTTTTAAGAATCAATCTTTTAATTAATTTTTTTTTTTTTAAAATATAATTTTTAATGTTTTATCTTTTTTCTTCTTCTTTGGGCGGGCCATCGGTGACCCGATGCCGACAAGCTCGAGCCTCGCCAGATGTCGGCAAGGCCTTTGCCTCACTAGATTCGGCAAGCTTGAGGCTCGCTAGATGTCGGTGAGGCCTTCGCCTCGCCCACTTTGGCGATCTCAAGCTCGCCCGATGCTGATAAGCGAGGCTTGAGCCTTGCTAGATTTGGCGAGCTTGAGCTCTCCTAACGCCGGGGAGCTCAAGCCTCACCTGGCTGGTTGTCAGTTGTTGTTGTCATGCCGGCCACCGGCTAAGAAATGAGGAAGAAGGAAAAAAAAGAAAAAAGAAAAATAACCGTAATTTCAATTTTTATAAAAAAATACTTTTATAAAGTTAAAGAGAAAAGAGAGAGTGTGGTGCTTGGGTTGAAAATAGGTTTTAAGTCTAACCCATTTAAGACTCCTAGCTTTCAATTTTCAAACCCATTTAACCAATCTTTTGAAAAAGTAAATGATCAATATATGACCCATTTATGATTTAAATGTGTCATATATGGTCTAAGATTCATTTTGCACCTTTACCTACAGGTGACTTCCCCAGCTCTTCATCCGTGAGCGGCTTCCCTAGGCTCACCTCCGGCGCCAGCAAGAGGACGATGGCGATTGCAGCCGCGGAAACAACATTATGAGCTGGTTTGATTGAGTCTGTGGGCTCCCCCAATCAGGCCATGATCCCCGCAATCCATCCACAAGTCTCCTAACACCTACCAATTATTGATCATACTCCCAATTATTGATATATAAAATATCACTGGACCTAATAACAATAATAATCTAATACCAGCCACTACTACACCTCCTGCCGTAAGGGACCAAAAACAACGCCACCCTGCATGACACTCCATGCATTTTCCTTGCATTAAAAAATTGAAATTATGATTGGTGCAAACTTAAGATGTGTATGACAAAATTTTAGAATAAAAATTAATTTCTATTCTTTGGACAAGTTTTTGAGCAAAGAAACACGTTTGCTAAATAGAAATTTGTTTGATAACAAAATAAAAATTTCTATTTCTAAGAGAGGCGATGACCGAAGTTCAGCGTCCGACAGTCGGTGGCAGGTGGGTAGCAGGCGAGAGTGAATGATGAATTTTTTTTTTCATTTCTCACTTTTTTGTTCTAGAAATGGAAAAGTTAAAAATTTTGACTTTTGATTTTTACTCTAAATCTATTTATGGAATAAAAATCTATTCTAGAAATAGAAAAATGAAATTAGGTTATCAAATAGATTTCTGTTCCAAATCCGCTCCTAAGAATAGAAAAATAAAAAAAAATGGAGAAACAGTAATTTTGTCATGCGTGCCCTTAGCTTTCGTATAAGTGTACCCACACAGCTCCAAAAACAAAAAAGAACGTATGTTGAAATGAATAATTGATTGAGGAAAGAAAGAGAAGAAATTAAGTTGTGTGCTGTTCCTTTTGCTCTGACTTTTCTCTCCCTCCCTTCTCTGGCTCATCGTTATCGTCTTCTTGTTATCACGATAGCATAGATGATGATGATGATGATGATGATGATTGGACTGACCAAGGAAGTCACATCATGTGCTCTGCGCTAGTGACACCATTAAAATAATAATAATCCAGAAAAAAACAAATGGACGCTGAAAGCAATTGACGATAAACAACGACGGAGAGAGAGTTGCGAAAGTTGGGTCGCGTCGAATTTTTAGGGTAAATTTTTAGGGTGCGTTTGGTAACGTTTCGTTTAAAAATTGTTAGAAACGAGAAATAGAAAAAAAGTGTTTCGTTCCAGAGAACAATTTTTGAACAAAAACGCGTTTGGTAAACTGTTCGATTGGGGAATAAAATGAACAGAAACACGTTTGGTAAATTTGTATAATTTTTTTTATTTCTTTTAATTTTTTAATATTTTTATTTTATTTTTTCTATTTTCTTTCTTATTTTCTTATTTTTTTCTTATTTTTCTTTTTCTTTTTCTTTTCTTTTCTTTTTCCTTTTCTTTTTCTTCTTCTTTTGGCAGGCGGCCTCGCGCCCACACGGCGAGGCTCGCCGGCCTGAGGCTGGAGGCCGAGCCTCACCATAGCCGGGCGAGGCTCGGCCTCGCCGGGGGCGGCGATGCTCCGGCGAGGTCGCCGGCCCTCGACGCCGGTCGCCGGCCATGGCCGAGGCCGGCGACCGACCAAAGAAAAAGAAAGAACAAAGAAGAAGAAAAGAAGAAGAAAAAAAGAGAGAAGAAAGTGTTCTTAAATTTTGTTTCGAGAAACAAACAATTTTTTTTTTCTTTGTTTCTGTTCAGGATGTGTTTAAACAAAAAATGATTTTAACAAAATGCACACAAACGCGTTTTGTTTTTTTTTTCCTAAGAACAAAAAAACAAAAAAGTTGTTTAAAAAAAAAAAAAAAGAAATGAAAATAAACGCAGCCTTAGTGGCACCCCCTTCCTCGTACCACCTCAAATCTCCTCATCAATTGCTTTGTACGTACTACGACGCGACCCAACTTTCGCAACTCTCTCTCCGTCGCTGTCTATCATCAATTGCTTTTGGCATCCATTTGTTGTGTCTATCATCAATTGCTTTCAGCGTCCATTTATTTTTTCTGGATTATTATTATGTTAATGGCTTCGCTAGCGAAGAGCACATGGTGTGACTTCCTTGGTTAGCCCAATCATCATCATCATCATCTATGCTATCATGATAACAAGAAGACGATATTGATGAGCTAGAGAAGGGAGGGAGAGAAAAATAGGAGCAAAAGGGGAGGGAGGCAATGAATGATAGTCTCGGTTAGGGGTGAGCATTGGTTTAGGTTCCATTCAGGACTTTGATCAAATTAGCTTGTACCAACTAGTTCAAAGTTGGTTCTAGGGAGAACCGGTTGGGTACTTGATTGCCACGGACCTAAAACCGATCTAGGAGTAGTTTGGTTCTTAGTTCCAAGGTCGAAATTGTGGCTCTACCTAAGGCCTAATTCTAAAACCAATTCAACTAGTTTGGTTCCTCAAATAAAACAATTTTGAATAGGTTTTGACGTCTCTTAATAAAAAAAAAAAATTGGCACCCAATCGAAAATCGAAATGTGATCTTCAACATGACCAATCAACAATATTTGACCAATGTATATTTTCATACTGAAATGGTGCAATTTTTATATTTTATTTTAAGACTTTGATTACCAAGTACATAAAATGAGCTGATTTCTGGGTAGAACCTAGAACCGATGGTTTTAGAACCTATCAGTTTGATCCCGATTTTAATCTTTTTGAATGGGTGGTCATAGAGTTAGTTTCCTATTTTAAGTCGGATACCAGTTCACTTTCGAAGCAATCACACCCATAAGGTTTCGTTAGGTTAGTATTGAATTTTCATTTGCAAATCTAAATTATCAACATATAAGGATGTACTCCTATAGTCGAGTGCAGGAATGGATGTGCCTCCTAAGTCTAGCATATAATGTTGGAGTACTTATCGCGATATATATATATAACGTTAACAAGGGGTTGTTGCATCCCTGTTAAGCTCAGTTGATCATGCACCATGATTTTGCTCGAGCCAGCGTGCTACCTTGCAATTTTTTTACACAGCACTTTTAAGCGATAAATATTACACACAATAAGATAAGCTTATTAAGTTATCATGCAAATGATGTAACACTACAAAATGAGGAATCCAACAAAGGAATTGTATCCAATAGGACCAATACCCATCAACAGTTTGCTCATTCTAAAAGATCATGTAGATCAAACTCATTCACCAAACTCGAAGTTGCAGCCATTTAGGATCTCTCTATATCAATACCTCTAATTTTTCATTTGAAGCTCCTGCAGATTCTGAATAAACCTGTCGATGTAGCCAGTCATGAAGTTAGGGCTCACCAGAACCTCTCTCCACTTCGCATGGTTCTTCTTCACCAACAGACCCACTTCCTCTTTTAGTCCATCGCGCTCTCGATGGCTCTGCACAAGCTCTCCTTCGAGAACCACCCGCTCTCTTCTCTCTCCACTTCGACGCCCACTTTCAGTTCGTTGGCCAGCAGTCTCGTGTTCGGGATCTGGTCAGCCAGATGTGGGACCATCACTATTTGGCAATCGCCCAGCAGTGACTCCCACATGGACCCGAACCCGCAATGGTTCACGAAGCACCCGACGGATGGGTGGCTCAAGATCAGTGGCTGTTGGACCCAACCGCCGTGAACCACTCCTCTCCCTCGGACTCTCTCTTCGAAACCCTCAGGAAAAGCTTCTTCTACAGAGTTTGTCCCGATTGGTGGTCTGAGAGCTATCAAAAATGGCAAACCTGTGGACTCAAAACCTCGCAGGAGTTCTTGGAACTGGCTCTTTTCAAGAACGTGCTGGCTCCCAAACGCGCAGAACACCACGGACCCGGGCTCGAACCGACTAAGCCACTCAGCCCACTTCTCGTCCAGCGTCTCCATCGCGGGCTCGGGTAAGACCGGGCCAGTCAAGAAGACGGACTTACCGTATTGATTGCTGATGTAGGCACACAAGTCCCCTTCTATTTCTTGGCACGTCCGCATGGCGATCGCGTCGCACTCTCGCATGGCGGTCGTGCCGCGGCCATAGAATGTGATGTTGTCTCCAGACAGCTGGGATATGAATATGAGCGGTCGGGCTTCGCTGCCACGCAGCACCACCGTCTTTGATGGGTACCCATTGGGTGGCTTTTCCAGCTCTTCCTCCGTGCACGGTTTCCCCTGCGTCACCTCACGCGCCGGCACGAGGACCATGGCAATTGCAGCCGCTGAAATAACATTATAGCAGACTGTCCTGATGCCGAGCGGCCTGGCCACTTGAGGGATCCAATGGGCATAGTCGTAGAAGATGAAGTCGGGCTGCATGGCCTGCAGGGAGACCTCTAACTGGGGGCGAGTGAGGTCCATGGCGGCAGCGAGAAAGGGAGAGTCGGAGAAGGGGATGTCGGAGGCGGTTTCAGTCCCTGGAGGGAGGGTGGAGACCGAGGGGACGGTGAGCGGGTGGAAGGTGATGAGGTTGGGGTGTAGATTGAGGTTTTCCAAGAGAATTAGGGCTTTCCTGGGCAAGAAGAAGGAGATTTTGTGGCCTCTCTTGGCGAGTTCGTTGGAGAGGTGGAGATATGGGGTCATGTGACCAACTGCGAACCATGGGAACATGGCCATGTGAAACTTCGAAATCGTCTCCTCCGACATCGTGATTAGTAGATCTTCTGGTTAGTTGGAGTCTGTGAGATCTCTTTATTTTTGTTTTCCCTTGTTCGTTCACGGATCGGATGTGCAAGTATATTTCTATGTTGGGAAGAAGGAATATGCGAAGGCTGAACAAAGAAGGGATATTTTACTGAGTGTTTCGGATAGCACAGGTGGAGTGGAGGAGCTTTCTAATGGACAGATGTCTTCTGCGCATAAACGAGCATCTACAAGGCTGTTTTTAGGACAAAAAATTAGAGAAAATATTAGGTAGGTGAAACAGCGAAATGGAAAATCATACAAAATTCGACACACGTGTCGTCACATGTAATTCGGATCCCACGTTCAGGAATTCAAAATTTTGTTCTCCTCCCCTCCTCTGTTCTCTCTTCCATAGACCCTGGCCCATCTCCGCACACGCTCTGACCCTCTCTCTCCTCTCTCTCTCCCCGTTCTCCATTCCGTTGGCGGAGGGTTTAGTAGAGGGAAAAAAAAAAAAAAAGGTTCAGCGCTTTCTTTCTCGTCATCACCCCTCTCTTTCAACGAACAGAGCGAACCGCGAAGCTGACACCCCCCCTCCGCCGGTTGCCTCCGTCGCCCCTGACTTCGATGCCGACGCCGCCTCAGCCTACGCCTACATCCCCGAACCCAACGCCGACGCTGATGCCCCTCCGCCTCCCTCTCGCGACCTCCGGTCTTTCTCTCTCTTTCCTCCGCGAAATCACGCCTCTCTTTTAGCGAACCGCGACGCCGATGCCCCTCCGCCTCCGCCTCCACCAGTTGCCTCCGTCGCCCCCGACTCCGACGCCTCCGCCTACGCCCCTAACGTTGACGTCGACGCCCCTCCGCCCCTCCGCCTCCCTCTTGCGACCTCTGCTTCGCTCTCTCTCTCTTTCCTCTTCGAAGCGCCCTGCTGGCCAACCCTGACGCCGACGACCCCCTGCTCGCGTTTTGCCTCCCTCTCCGCGAGCGAAGGTCGCTTTGCTCTCTCTCTCTCTCTCTCTCTCTTTCCTCCGCAAAGCGCCCCCTGCTGCTGAACGCGGACGCCGCCGACGCCGTCGCCTCCCGAGCCCCGCTGTCGCCTGTCGTAGCCCCATTGGCGGCTCCCATACGTCCGAAGGTTAGTTTTATTATTTTTCTACATTTTTTTATTTTTGGATTCTACTGAGTAGAGTTCGGTGCGATGTTAATGTTTAAGTTTATAGATACATCTGCAGCAGGTATTGTTTGATCTCTTGTACGTGCGTTTGCAGCAGGTATCTTGGGCCATTTGTAGGCCATCTTGGCTTCAAATGGTGCTGTTTTTCTCAATTTTTCTGGATGTTGAGCATCTGCAGATATTGTAGGTCCGCCCTCTCGTGATTTTGTCACAATATATAAGTGAATAAATAATTGTGTCGGTCAATGTGCTAAGAATTGACATCCTCAAAGCGATTGTTTCTTTGCTGTTATGATGCACGTATCAATTTCATCTTTATATATTGAGGATAGTGGATTGGCCGTCCGTCGTGGTTGATATTTCCCCTATTTTTTTCTATACTCTTCAGTTTGCTTTGATTAGTGTCTAATTCTTTTAATCTGGTATGATGTCTACTGCATATATTTGAGCATGCTTTTTGGCATATTTAATTTCTATGTTGTTTCTTTTGGATTATGCGGGTGCATTATTGGAATGGAAGGGCTTTCTGATTAGAAATGCAATGCTCCTTCAATCATATCATACGCCTAATTGTTTAAGAAGTGTTCCCCCTTGTGCCTTTTTGTTTATGAATTATGATAAATTGGTCCTTACAGCATCCATCTCAATATCTAATACCTGGCTGACTATTCCCCATGGAACTCATGGGTTTGACTGCATGTAGCGGGTCATGTGCGTTGTTTCGTTTAATTTAGTTATGTTCATTTAATATAAGGAGTGTGTCGTTCCATCACACGTAGCAACAAAAGTTGCCTTTCCTAGTTGTCCTCTATAACGTGTTTTGTCTGTTCTTCTTGACACTTCCTGTGTATAGAGGCCATACTTAAGTTATAAGTTCTGACAACATATAGGGCTTCACTTTTTCATGCCCCATTGCGTAGGGGTGAGCAGCGGTCTAGGGTCGACCCTGGACCGACCCTGGACCAGCCCAACCCTGCCGGTCCTAGTCCGGTTCCCAAGGGGACTGGGTCGGTCCTCGGCCCCGAAATTCCGGGACCGACACCGCGCGGCGGAGTTGGTCGCCGGTCCCAGAGTTTTGGGTCGGCCCAACCCCTGACTAACCCCGTGTATATATTATATTACATTATATTATTTATAATTCTTTTATATATTCAAATCTAAGTAAAATGTCTGTTATAAAACCTAAGAGTTATGGTGAGATGTTCTATCAATAGCACTAATAGTAATTTCAATTTAAAACTTTTGTTGAGTATTAATTATGTGTCGTTTGTTTTGTTTTCAGGTGTTTAGAAGTTCAAGTGAATTAACAAGATGTGAAGTTATATATTCATGGTTTATATTAAGTATTTTGAATTTTTTATGGTTTAATTGTATTTTACTAATGAATTTCAGCTGCACTTTACTTTTCAATTTGTGTCAAATGGTAGAAGTTTTTGAAGAGTAGAGTAGCACTGCAGTTTCTACGGTGATTTGCTAGTCAAGTGGTATGAAGCTCATTTTTTGGTTGAGTGGACTCTACATGATTAAATGCAGGAAAACGCTTTTGCATATGGTGTTATGAATATTAAAGATAGATGATTACAAGAACTTTCCATCTTGTCCCATATCTCGATGAGCGGTTAGCAAGTACGAAATTTCTATTATTGTGTCATCTTAAATTTGTTGAATATGTATTGGTATTTATAGTTTAGTTGCACAATGCCGCATTATCGATGGATGTGTAATTTGAATTTGTAGGTTTGCTTTTTTAGGGAGTATAAAAAACAAGACAAAAAAAATTATCGATCGGTCCCGGGTTGACTTCGAACGGACCAAACCCATTGGGTCGGTCCGGTCCTTGGTCCCAGCTCAATAGGGTCGGTCCTCGGTCCTAAAAATTGAGGACCGACGTGCACTGCAGTTGGTCCTAGGGTTAGGGGGTGGCCCGGACCAACCCGGACCATGCTCACCCCTACCATTGCGTGCACTTTGGACTGTGGGTTTAGGAGTGAGAATTTATTGCCTGAGAGAATTGGATTTTGGTTTCAATTCTTGCACACAATCACTTCACTTCTTCTTCCAAATCAAACACGTGATTCGTTAGGATCTGAAAATGTTTGGGGAATTCACCTTCGTTGTCCTAATGCTTTAAATGCTTCCTATGTAGGTGGAGTATTATTTGAATGATATAAACTATGCTACCACCGACCACCTGATGAGGTTCATCAGCAAAGATCCTGAAGGATATGGTAAGATCTGTAGTTTGAGATCTTATGGCCATATTATTATGTTATATGCATGTCCCTTGCTCTAATTCTAGGACATTTATATGCCATAAGTCATTCTTCTGAACTTGTTACGCAGTCGCTTAGCTTATTTGTTGAGTATTTATTGTTGAAGGGGCTCATTATATCTAGAGAGTCTTCTATTTTGGTTGAAGTGATGCAGTACTAATAGCTTCTTCCGTCTCTCTATAGTTCCAATATCCCTTGTCGCTTACTTCAAGAAGATCAAAGTTCTCATTACTAGCAATGCCCAGCTTTCTTCTATATTGTAGAACTCATCAAAACATGTGAGTTTCCATTGTTATTTCATGATCTACTGAAGCACTTTAATTTTCTTCTGATCTTTTTTTTCATTCTTCACTTCTAACTTACTTGTTGCTGACTTGTTGTGTTATTCAGATAGTTAGTGAAGATAGGAGGAAAGTGAAATGGCGGTATCCTTTGACTGACTCAGATGTGGAGGAGCTGCAAGTACGTTTACTTTTGTGGTTCTCCCCAGCTTTACTCTTTTACTATTTGAGCATGGGCCATTACTTGGAGATTTTGTTAATTTGCTCTCTGGTTGGGTAATGGACGGTGGAATGGATTAAGTTTTTGTTCTGCTCAATTGGATTTACAAGATAATTGGTGTAAGGTCCTTCTTTTATTCTAATGTCCAGTTCTTGGTGTGGATGAAACCACCATGTCTCTTGTTGTTCGCTTCCTTTTATCAAGCGATCCGATAGGCCATAATTGTTTAGGCAATCTTATTTACTCCATTTGAAATTGCAGTCACGAGTCGTCATTGCAGAAAACCTACCAGAGGATCATTGCCACCAGAACCTTATGAAACTTTTCTCTGCAGTTGGGAGGTAGTAAAATCTTTTTATAGGAAATCAAGGCTGCAAAAGTGACTTCTCTTTTAATAAGTGTCCATCTTCCTTACACTATAGTTTGATTGAGCCATTTTTTTTTAGTGTGAAGGCAATTTGTAGCCATCAGCCTCAAGCTTCCAATGGTGGAGCTTCTTCAGCACCCAGATTAGGAAAGGCTGATGGCGTGCATTATACTAACAAGGTATTCGCAACTCTCTGATGAGATGAACGAGGATATTCAAACCTCTTATCACTGTTTTGATTTTTTTCATCTTTTTTACTATTAATCACTATAGTGGTAGGCCCTCTATTTTGGTTGCGTGAGACTCTATAGTAACTTCATGCAATATTTCGTATTGTGTTTCTGTTCTATAGTTTAGAATCATGGATTGATGAAGTGTCTGATGGCCTTTGTCTCTGTGTTCATTTCTATTGGATATCAACAAAGATAATCGTTTGCAATCTATCTCGTTGAATTTTGATTAAGCACACTCGATATTCTTTTATAGTCAAGTCTGCTCGTGAAAGTTTAGGGTGTGTTTGTTTGGACTTAACTAAAAGCAAAAGGTACTTTTTTCTTTTCCGCCAAAATTTAAAATATTTTTCAAATTTTAAACTATAATGAAAAATCTTATGTTAGTCTATGTGTCATCATTTAAGGGCTGTGAAATTTAAGGAGTTTCAGATTGAAAAAGAATCAAAGTGCGTGAGTTTTAGATTAAGCAAAAAGTAAATGTCAATCCAGATAGGTCCTTAATATCTGACATTGTATATTTTATGCTTTTGTGGAATATGAATCCATCAATGTAGCCGAGAAAACAGTGAGTACTCCCACTATCAATAAGATGCATCATGATGTATAATCTTCTCATCTTAATTAAAATGTACATGTCCTATTATTGGAGGTTGAAGAGCTAAATGATGAGGGGAACTAGAGAAGTGGCCTCGGGGTTCATTTAATGCATAGACACGGGGTATCTGTTCCTCTTTTTCTTCTTTAGTTGCACGAAAGCATTAGTTTCCAAATTTATGTAAATCTATGGTAAAAAAATAGGTAGCCATCATTTTGAAAATAGTAAAAATGACCACATTCAAAAGCTGCCCATCCCTTTTTTGGCTGAATAAATGGCACTTACAGGTTGACAATGTCTGTGATGTGAAAAGAAATGGAACCTTGCAAATGAAATCATGCATATAAAGTCACTGATAAGAACTGACATTTTCCACTTAGGAATCTAGCGTCTGCTCATCCTGCTTTTGATGCGACTGAATTAATGCTTACTTGCATGTTCACAGTATGTTGTGCAAAAAAAAATTTGAATGAATGTGACTGTTAAAAGATTAACATATAAAAGATTAACATTTTTCTGTAGAATCAGTGTTAGCTCAGTGCAGGTGGGATGGCAGATTTTTTATAGCTAAAAATTTTTCTAGTTCAAAGCCTCGAATGTATGCTCGACTTCACTTCACATTCTATGCATGGTAGATTCTACTGCGGTCTTGCTGAAAGCTGGGTGACAGACTGGGGATCTTCACTTCATTTTGTGTTACGTGCATGCCTTTGGGCTTTTAATAAAATATTGATTGAAGATTTGTTTGGCTTTAATGCACTCTGCTAAACTGGGATAATTCATCTTTGTTGGTTTTTCCCGCTCCTAGTCAAAAACCCTCTCAAGCACGGGGGAAGAAGGGACATGATGGAGAAGAACCCTGGGAAGAAGAAGATGCTTCTATATCTGAGCAACGACCAGAGAAACAACTTGAAGAGTCTTTTGAGCAATTTGATGCTCACTTCCAGGGGAATATGGTGAGTGTTGTCTCAATCTTTGTTAGTGTGACACAATGCTGCAATGATTATTTATCTTCATCAACTTAGAAATAGTTGGATTGCTGTGATTTAGGCCTTTTTATTCCCGAAGTGAGTATATCAGGCTGTGAGATTTTGCTGTCGCTATGGTGAATGGGTAGATCTACTTGTCATAAAAAGAAAAGATATTAATAGGTGGGACCCATCCCTCGTTCTGTGAGGCGTCTCTTGTGTGTAAGGTCCATAGTTTGATTTGGAGAAACTTTAGAGCCAAACTGTCTGTAGTTTGGAATTTTTTAAAGCTCAAAAAGAACCAAGCCTGTGGAGGTAAATTCCAGTCAGATAGAATGTTTCACTTTGGTTATGGTCAGTTTGGTTTAAATAGTCTGTCTTAAAACTAAAATGATGCCAAAATTAAATCGCAAATTTGGACCTTTGGTTGACTTCTGTATGGGAGCACTACTGGTTTAGGATCAGTTTGAAAACTTGGACTCCATGACGATGCAGGGGAAGGAGAATGCCGCCGATAAAGAGTTCGGGCAGAGGATAGGGCGGGGCTGAGGCCGAGGCCGGGGAAAAGGACGTAGAAGAGGCCAATACCATTAGAATAATCGGGGAAATCATTTGGGGCCTTCTTCTTTGAACATCTCACCAGTAATGAGACTGCTGTGGCGAAGCGGCCTCCGGGACCTCGCATGCCAATGGAACAAGAGGATTTGCGATGGGTCGTGGGAAGCCAGTCTCAGTTAGTACCACATGACCACGTCACGTGATAGAATTTTCAGTTGCCACTGGGACTCAGGGATTAGTAGTTACCATTTTGTGTGTGGTGTTGATGATACCCATGTGAGCTCACGCCAGGGTGGGTTAAAAGAGGATATGTTCTACTACAAGCTTCTCTCATATTTTTGGAGACGATGGACCAGTCCAGAACTACTTTATATTCCCTTTTCTTAGGCTTTTATCATGTAGAAAGGAAAATATAAAAATAAAAAGAGTGAGAAGTGAAAAAGAGAAAATAATCTATGAACGTTACATAGAAGTATAAGGGTTCGTGGAATGGCTTTTTTTTTTAGATTTTCTTTTTTTTTTTGTCTGTCTCTCCTTATATTTATAATTGATGAATTTGGCTCTTATAGCCTCTTTGCAAAGACTCTGGAGCATCTTATATAAATCGTGGGAAAGTAGAGGTTGAAAGTGTGAGACGAAGGTAATATTGGAAAGGGAAATCAATGGAATGAAAAGTCAAACCAAGAGGATGCAAGTTTCTTCAAGCCATTGCTCTTGGGCAATAGATATTTGCGATCTAATTTGATTTGTTATGAAAAATCAGCTCCACTAGGCATTAGTTAAAGATTTAGATTGAGAAGTAGGTAGCATCAACCCATTTGAGTTGTGTTATACATCGATCGAATTTCCATAAATGCACCTCCCCAAAAGTCACTGATGATTTCTAGCTTGCATTCATATGAGTCTCAACATGAATAGAAGAAAGTAAAGTTCAGGTTCTAAAACTTTTGAGCATCACATAACTTAAAGCTTGACCTGTACTTCTCAAGAAAGACACGGCATGTCCTAAATAAGCACAAAAAAATTGGAAAAAGGAAACAAAAAAATATATTCAAAATTGGATGCGGTTGCATTGTGGCCTGTGGGATTGTTTAGATGAAATGGACTAATCAATTTTTCTCCCGAAAGGGTAATGAAGCAAGAGGGAGCAAATAGTCTAAATCAAACGAATAAATTTATTCAAACATGAAAGCCAACCAAGCATTGTTATATAATGTCATGTTGCTCCCCTTCACACTTGGCAACCTAGGTATTTAAGTTGTCCTCTCTGTCTTTGCGGGGGTGCTCAAAGTACCATGTAGGATATCTAATTGTCTCGTTTCTCAAAAAATGGCTCAAGTATTAGTTACACCTTGTGGGCTGCAACTCTCGAGAAACCTTGATCCTTTCTTGTTTCCAACCAAATAAAAAATAAGCATCGGTCAAGTTTAGCATCGCTTGACGAGGAAGAAGTCAAAAAAGAAGAAGAAATGGCAAAGGATTATGATCCATGTTCATAGAATTGTTAGTAGTGTCGATGCCACACCCCGAGGAAGAAGCTAGAAGCACTTGAACCTTACAATACTAGTTGCATACACTTTGTTACGATTGATACCAAAGCTCACAAAGCCAATGTGTAATTCTAAAATGATTGTAATTGGAGCATAAGCTTTGCCTCTACATATCTGTTCTCTCTTTATTTTGGACATTCCTCAGACAATGGAAGATCTATTGATTTGTGCCGCCTCGAACACAAATGAACAAATGAACAATGTGCCATTTCAAAGAACCGTGAAAATGTTACACCACCTAAGAGAGACCATCATGGGACTAGTAAACACTAACTACAGGCATAATATTCCTTGTTATATGTGCACTCAAAACGAAGCTTTAACGGCTGCAATTATGTCAAAAGACACATATAGCCCTCTGAACCAATACCCTGACTATGCCATTTGATTATGCAGACCCTCATGTCACAGAAATAAATGTAATTATAGAATTGGATTCCCAAGTTCGCGGTCACTCATCGGGTCACATATATGTTTAATCTTAAGACTTACTTTGGCTATTTTCTAGCGAATTGCAATTGTGAATAATATTTTTATTGATATGCAATCATGTGATTTCGGCACTCATCAATATCTAAAACTTTTTCTTACTCATGAACTGGAGTTTACTTAATGAATCACTCTGTTTCACATTGCCCGAAATTTATTTTTGCACGTCTTCCTCTTTCTTTTGCCCTTGGGATTCTTCTTATATTCACTTTGGTCTTCCCAGGATCTTCCTGGAGTGCTTGATGACGCCGTAATAACTGAAGCATTGGCGTTGCATAAGATTAAAAGTCGCCAATGGGGAGGACCTTTTTGAGGGCCTCGACTGGTAAGCCATTGTAGCCAAATTGATATTTTGGTTAGCTGAGTAATCTAAGCTTAATGTTTTCATATACGTTTTAAATACATGGGGAAACTGGATGCTTTCAGAGAAGGTCTATCAATGCGTTATGATGTACTGCCAACCAATCGACCATAGTCCAACCAATTCCTAACAGACCTCACATCTTTCGTGTCTTGAGTTGAGATTTGCCTTGTAGAACTCAAGGAAAGCTTTTTCACAGTTACTAGTGAACTCATCTTGACTACCCAGTAGTTAGCACATATCCCCGTCACATGAATATGTATCTACTTTTAGGGTAAATTGAATTAGTGATGCCCAACTTCTCCTTGTTTTCTTAGTTTTCTCATGCAGCGTCAAGAGGAAACTTTCTTTATGATGCTTTTTTCCATCAGTATTTCGTTTTCTCTCTAGAATAGAATGTACTTTGATTTGTGATTGTTGTGTGTATATGCGTGTGAGGGGTTTGGATTTTTCAAAACCTATCCTACGGGTCAGCCTTCAGATGTGAATGTGCTAAACCCAATCTCCCTAAGTCTACAAGCATCATGAGACCCTTCATATCCTGAGTGGTTGGTCTTTGATAAATCTTTGGTGTGTTTTTGTGGGTATCATCTACCTTCTTATGTATTTTAGTATTGAATGCTGCTTTGTCTTGCTTTTGCTTAAGCAGGAGTAGCACTTCTCTGAGGGCTAATGCCGATATTTGCTTTGCCTCTGTGTGCAGGCTGAGTAATACGCTGAAGTCAGGAGGAGGCTAAGGTAACTTAAAGGTTGTTGGGAGATGAGAATTCAGCCAATGCCGAGCATGAAATAAAAAGGGTCTAGTCTTCACTTGGTTAAACTTGGTGATTGAGTTTGACATTCATCCACTCATATGATATAATCTGATGCCTTGATTTTTAGGAATTTTTAGTTGACTTACTTTCAAGAATTGTGAACTTTTCATCAAGCACATGAACAAATGGCTCTCACTTTTCACTTGTTACATCTTTCCTTTAAAATGTGTGCAATCTCAACAATTTTTTTGTCCTTTGCCTTTCTTCAGACTTCCGCATTTTCAAGCCTAGGGTAAAATGCACTAAAAGTAACTAAATTTTCAACCCTTTTTTCGTTAGCCCGGCACAACTTTTTACTCGTTGAAAATTTGAGGTGCTGTTCTATGTGGTTTATTTTACTACTGTTTTAGTCTTAATTGATGTGGCATATTAAACGTGCAGTGATATTGTTGAAATATAAAGAATGCTGAATGACCCGAAACTATCTAAAGCTGTATGACCTACGAAATTCATGAAGTTGAGTGCTTACGACTAAGTTTAATTACATTTGCACGCATCCGCTCTGGTAATTTTGTAGTGCTAGCAAAAGATTAGAGTAAGTCCCATTAGCTGCTACATTAGATTGTGGACGTAATTTTGGTCGGCCTGGTGGTCCGGTTTTGTCTTGATCGGAAGTCTAAGCAAAGTAGAATAACTCATTTGTTTGAATTGAGAGACTAGTCTGCATATCATGTTTAAAGTTGAGTAACCTGGGTAAGTTTCTTTCAACCCCACATTGATTTCAACAGTTTTCCCTCTCCTTACCTATAAGAACATGACATCCTTTAAAGGTTGAGGTGTCAAACGCTACTTGTGCAGAACAAATCTCCAGGAGTATAACTGGTAGAAAGAGGATGTTGAGAATGAAAATAGACAGAAAAGATGTGAGGAAGACAAGAATAGAGACGAAGAAGATCAGCTTAAGTTTTGTTCTTCAACGTTCAGTTATGACGAAAAGAAACAGTATTAAACTCAATAAAAACTAAGCAAACGAGTTTGATTATTCCGTGGAAGAAATTCAGTCTACAAGAATTTCTCTTTGCCGGCCAGACATTGTTTTTGAGATTGGCTTTTTATTTCATGTTCTGCTAGATGTGATCTTCATCAAGTTTGGAATACTTTGGTTGATGTGTTGATATGGAATTATTTGAGATAATCTTAATCCAGGCATGTTGTTCAGTAAAATGTAATTTTCTAATTATTTATTTTTTTGTATAGGAGTTAATCAAAGACTTTTCAGCATCCTTGGATAAGTGAATTGAACGAGACTCTAAAGGCATGGATAATGCATGGTTGTACCATATATAGTAGGAAGGAACTGTCATAATTCTTTGATGGGAGGGAACATATACCGATTTTGTAATTCGCTATCTTTGCCCGTTCACCAAACTTGAAGCTGTAGCTGTTTAGGATCTCTCTATATCAATACCTCTAATTTTTCATTTGAAGCTCCTGCAGATTCTGAATAAACCTGTCGATGTAGCCAGTCATGAAGTTAGGGCTCACCAGAACCTCTCTCCACTTCGCATGGTTCTTCTTCACCAACAGACCCACTTCACTCTTTTCATCCATCACGCTCTCGATGGCTCTGCACAAGCTCTCCTTCGAGAACCAACCGCTCTCTTCTCTCTCCACTTCGACGCCCACTTTCAGTTCGTTGGCCAGCAGTCTCGTGTTCAGGATCTGGTCAGCCAGATGTGGGACCATCACTATTTGGCAATCGCCCAGCAGTGACTCCCACATGGACCCGAACCCGCAATGGTTCACGAAGCACCCTACGGATGGGTGGCTCAAGATCAGTGGCTGTTGGACCCAACCGCCGTGAACCACTCCTCTCCCTCGGACTCTCTCTTCGAAACCCTCAGGAAAAGCTTCTTCTACAGAGTTTGTCCCGATTGGTGGTCTGAGAGCTATCAAAAATGGCAAACCTGTGGACTCAAAACCTCGCAGGAGTTCTTGGAACTGGCCCTTTTCAAGAACGTGCTGGCTCCCAAACGCGCAGAACACCACGGACCCGGGCTCGAACCGACTAAGCCACTCAGCCCACTTCTCGTCCAGCTTCTCCATCGCGGGCTCAGGCAAGACCGGGCCAGTCAAGAAGACGGGCTTACCGTATTGATTGCTGATGTAGGCACACAAGTCCCCTTCTATTTCTTGGCACGTCCGCATGGCGATCGCGTCGCACTCTCGCATGGCGGTAGTGGTGCGGCCATGGAATGTGATGTTGTCGCCGAAAGGCAGGGATATGAATATGAGGGATCGGGCTTCGTTGCCATGCAGCACAACCGTATTTGATGGGTACCCTACCGGTGGCTTCCCCAGCTCTTCCTCCGTGAGCGGCTTCCCTGGGGTCACTTCGCGTGCTGGCACGAGGACGATGGCGATTGCAGCCGCGGAAACAACATTATAGCAGACTGTCCTGATGCCGAGCGGCCTGGCCACTTGGGGGATCCAGTGGGCAGTGTCGTAGAAGATGAAGTCGGGCCGCATGGCCTGCAGGGAGACCTCTAACTGGGGGCGAGTGAGGTCGATGGCAACGGCGAGAGAGGGAGTGTTGGAGATGGGGATATCGGAGGCGGTTTCAGTCCCCGGAGGGAGGGTGGTGATCGAGGGGACGGCGAGTGGGTGGAAGGTGATGAGGTTGGGGTGTAGATTAAGGTTTTCCAAGAGAAGTAGGGCTTTCCTAGGCAAGATGAAGGAGATTTTATGGCCTCTCTTGGCGAGCTCGTTAGAGAGGTGGAGGAATGGGGTGATGTGACCAACTGCAAACCATGGAAACATGGCTATGTGAAACTTCGAATTCGTCTCCTCCGACATTGCTATCGGTAATTCCTTTTGTGAGTTAGGGCCTTCGAGATATCTTGATTTTCTTTTTTCCTTTACGTGGATCAACGCATGGTAGTTTTTGTTCTTAGTTTCTGTGTTGGATCGATCATTTCGCGAAGAATGAGAATATCGTGCTTGAGTTTAACGGATTGATGATGAGCCACTCCTAGTCCGTCTCTACCGAACGCCAAAGACGGATAAGAATGTTTGACCTTGCCTTTGAAATTTGAGAAAATATTAGGTAGGCTAATCTTCTTTATGTATGCGGTAGGAAGTCCATTCAACACTTACCACGTGTCTAGATGGGCCCACCGATCAATCCCATTGTCTCTCTTCCCTCTTCTACACCTCTGATTTCTTTTCTTTTTCATACTTTCTTCTTTTTTTTTCCTTTCCTTCCCTTTGACCTGTGGCTGATACTCAACCATGGGCAAGAGTTGATCTCGCTAAACTTCGAGAGGGTTCAACCCTCGTGCGAGGGTTGAGCCCTCATTAGATCTGGAAACTATGGAGGGAGGCGACGACATCGGAGTTGCGGGGGATCTCGAGGATGCAGGGACTGAGGGAGGGCTTAAGGTTGCAGGTGATGATGATAGGGTGCTTGGGCTTGGGCATTGGCTTGTTTTTGATCTAAGGGAGCAATGAACGACCTCAATGGTGGAGCCGTTACCGAAGGGGGATTAGTGAGTGATTTGGCCTTGAGAGGTGCATAAGATAAAAGAGAGGCAAGGGACTGATCAATGGGTCCACCCAGACATGTGACGAGTGCTAAATGGAGTGTCATATCGCTTACGTGACAAGACTAGCATATCTAATATTTTTTCGATGGTAGAAGATTCTCGTGTTATTTGATTTTCAAGGAGTGAAAAGGTCGAGAAAATGATTATGGAGAGGCAAACTAGGTGATGCATTGAGGATATCATGGGTTTGAAAAACATAAATCCGTAGAGAATATATGCTTGGGAAACTTTGTTTAGACATATCAATATGCTTCCTCTAACAACCGGGTCTTATTCTAAGATAAAATAATCAGTTATTCTCCGAATTTAGAATATTGAATTAGTATTGGGCAACAGTGTGAGTATCTAACAAATGAACAAGTGTTTTTTAACCTTGTAGTTGATGCAAGAAGCACTTTGTACTCATGGTGCCACGTATTAGCAATTTTCTAACGTTCCTTTTACCAGAAATGTGTATATTCACCATCACATGGTGCTGATATTGTCGGAGGGAAGGTTGTGGTGAACGAAATTAGTTTTAGTATGGCACAATTTTAGATAATCACTATATTCTTTTTCATAGACAATCCACATCGATCAATCATTGATTTTTGGTTAATTTTTTAAAACATAATGAATGATGACGAGGGATGGATCATGTAAAAATCCAAAGTACGCAGATTGTGTGCCATATAAGTTGTTATATTATTTTTGGTACAAGGGAATTATTAAAATGCTTTTGCTATTTGGAAGAAAAAAAGAGTCTAATTGCCGTTAATTTCCAAGGAATGAACTTGATTAATGGGAGGGCTTGAACGGATCAAAGTCGGATGCCTTGATGGATCCACTTCGACAGATTGGGCCTGAGAAAGACAGACATAGTTTTCTAGGTGCACATGGGCCTACTAATGGACTTGAATGGGTTTTGGGCGGGCTTAACCGAACTAAAAAGGCCCACGATCGACTCTACAATAACAAGTGTCCTCGGCATGCTCCTAGTCGTGGAAGAACAGCGGGATAATTCCATTTCTGGTCCTATAACTTATGCCTATTTGCAATGGGATCCTTTGGCTTTTAATTTGTTCCAACTCGAAATTTCATAATTTGTATGATTTGTACTTAATAAAGCTAGGATGATATGGCAAGTTTAAACATTTTAAAAAAGAGTGAGAGATTCAAAAACTCCTAGCATTAAAATTTTGCACATGTTAAGTTCACACAAATTTTTCATTAAGGCGTGTGCTCTGCATTGACAATCTTACTAAACAACACAAAATAATTTGCACTCTCGATGACTATTTCGCTTAAAGACATGAGGAGACTATATGCACCATCAAATTCAGCAACATTGAGTACACTAGTAGACGTAGAAATCAAAAATTTGGAGAAGTGAGATAAAATTGATCCACAATACCTAACTTTATGGGAAATATAACCTATTGAATTTAAATCTATTATTGGAATGTCGATTCAATTCTAGATTTTCCAAATTTATCAATTTAGTTTTAATTTTTTGCATGAAATTTCAAAATAGTCCTTTCGGCCTATCTTCTCTGAAAATCGTTAATGTGGACTGTGTGTTACGTAGAATGACCATAAATAATCGGGACCATCACACCAGTTATTATTGATGAGAACTGACTAGAAGGATTGCATTGGAATTTTTATACTAATCTTTTAGTAAAATTGAAAACTTTTAAGATTAAATCGGTATTCATACAAGGGGTTTACAACCCAATTTGCGTGATTTCCTCCCTAACTTTGAGGGCGTAGGATAGAGAGATTTTTCGTAAAATTCCATGAATTACAATATTAACGCATCAAGCACGAAGCACGAAGCAGTTTCGGGGAGAGGGGGCGAGATGGTTTGATTGAGTCCGTGGGCTCCCCCAATCAAGCCATGATCCCCGCGATCATACTCCCAATTATTGATATATAGAATAGCACTCAAATCAATAATAATTATAATAATAATAATCATCTAATACCAACTACTACTGCTACTGCCCCTCCTGCCGTAAGGGACAAAAAACAACGCCACCCCGCACGACACTCCATCCAGTTTCCCCCGCATTAAAAAAATCGAACTATGACCGGCGCAGACAAACTTAGCTGTCGCACAGGTGTACACCTACACAGCTCCCCCGTCCAGAAAAAAAGAAAAAAAGAACATCAGGTCGAAATGAATGAATGATCGAGGAAAAGAAGGAGACGAAATGGAGTCGTGTCCTGTTCTGTTTCTACGTGAACGAAAAGACCCTCACATGGGGCTGTGGGGCTGGCCTCGCCGCTTGTCTTGCGCCAATCTTCAACGTGACCATCCCCCATTTTCCCTTCATATTAAATAGAACTAATATCAAGAAAAATTCAGATCCATATATCTAAATTTTATTATCAAATTTCTAAACTACATGATACGTTGGCCACCCTTCCAAGGGAGAGAGGGGGATTCGAATCCCCACCTTCGGCGACGAATTAGTTTTAGAGTGGGTTCGACTCCCACGCCCGTACGAAAAGCAGCGCAAAAGTTTGAGAGTGGAGTTAGAATAGGAGTAGAGTAGGACCGAAAAAAAAAAACTACATGATACGTAATAATTGACAAGTATATTAATTTAGAATTTTATTTTTAATTTGTCACGAGTATATTCGTAACATTAATTCAATTTGACGATAATTAACCGAACGGTGGATTTGTCATGAATGTATTAATTGAATTTTTTTTGGAAATATATTAATTTGAAGTTTTTTATAATAAAAAAATTTGAGGTCCTATAAAAAAATCCAAACGCGACCCAACTTTCGCAAATCTCTCTGTCGCTGTCTATCATTTAATTGCTTTCGACGTCCATTTGTTTTTTATGGATTATTATTATTTTAATGGCATGGCTAGCGCAGCAAGCACATGGTGTGACTTCCTTGGTCAGCCCAATCTGCAACCTCCAATGCTCACAAGATAAGTCATTCTGACAGCCGTGAGCCGTGATGACATCCGAAGATATCGGGAGCTGCACCGATGGACGAGGCTTCTTCTTCTTCGGAGGGTTGCTTGGTCGACGGGGAAGCCGTGGATTTATTAGAGGAGAACTGGTTCTTCGGCAACCTGCTCCATAGCAAGAGCAAGATCCCCGCCATGCCGAGGTGCTTCTCCGATCCTTGCCCTTCGGTCGATGATCATCAGGCCCGCGAAATGTTAGCCGGGGACCGGCGGTGGAGTGGCTCGAGCTCTCCTTCGCCGCGGAAGACGAGTCCGGAAGGCATTGGTCGCGCTGGAGCCGAGTCCTTCTGGGCTCCGCCGGTCTTGCGCGAGGAAGCGAGAGATGGAGCGGAACGAGCGCTGGTCAACGAGGGTACTCCTGAAGAAGCGCCGGTCTCGGCCGAATTGCCGCCTTCGATCGAGAAAGGAGTTCAAGAGAGGAAATGTGATCCGAAGGAAGGTGGTTTGGACAAGAACAAGCAGCCGCCGCGCCCGGTTCTTCTCAGGGCGCCTTCCCTGCCACCTTGCATAGGAAGAGACAGGGCGTTCGAAGGAAGAGAGAATTTTCCTAGGATGATCAAGCCGAGTAGGCAAGCCTCTCTTAACTTGACCGAGTTCTTGCCGCCGCGGCATATTCCGAAGGTGCTTATCGAACCTCATTAGGGGCTAAGAGTTTGGATAATTAGTTGCATGATCAGATAGATCCATTCGTGTTCTTCTTGCACTGATAGGTCAAGAAATGCTTGGTTTCAGGGAATGACGCAGAGCGCGAGCATGTCGAAGTATCGACCGCCCAAATTAACCGATGCCGAAAAGAGCACGATAGCTTTTAACAAGGAGATGAGGCGAAGATACCTAACCAGGAGCAACTCAGGGAAGAGCCTGAGCGATCTCGAAGACGAAGAAGTGCGAGGCTTCAAGGAACTGGGTTTTTCATTCGAGGAGAAGCATTTGAACCCGAAACTTGTCAACATACTTCCCGGTTTGCAAGAGAAGACCCAGGAGAACGAGGATGGCAACGGGAACGAAGCGCCTTATCTTTCTGAAGGGTGGCTCGCGCAAAGCTATGCTCCAGCTGTCCCGAAGTGGAATGCCAAAGGCGGCTCGCCGGAAGATATGAAAGCTCAGATCAAGTTTTGGGCCAGAGTCGTGGCATCGAATGTGCATCAAGAATGCTGAAGCTGGATACACAAATTAACTGCTAATTCGACCCTAATGTGATTGTGATGAAGATTCAGATTGATCATTTGTTTTCCCCGTTAATATTACTAATTCCCAAGACCTTTTGTTCTTTAAAAGGTTGTGATTCTCGATTGACTAGCTATTCCTAATAAACCTTCACCGCGTATGCAGTAGGATTACTCAAAGTCGGTTTATTTTTGGCTGCTGTATTCTGGATAATGGAAATGATCGATGTTTATATTCTGGTAAGAAGCTCTTCAACCCCGGTCAACTCTGCTCGCATCCTTCCTCCAGCAAATCCGGCGAACGAAATTCATTAGTAAAAACCTAATTGTCCTTGCTTCTGGAGATATCAGCACATACACAACTAGCATCATCAGGTTTTACACCCAATTACCTTTGCGAGTTTTCTCACCATCATCAGTTTTTCCGACAAGCAAAGCGTTTTCAAACACAACCAGTACTGCATACACAAAATGGTTTGATAAAAGAAACAAATTGGTTTTAAGTTGGCCTCACTTTCGATTCAACTTAAAGTTTCACTAACTTACGGCTCATATCTATGATTGTACCCAATTTGTTATGGTTGTATCTATTTCTGTAGTACACTGGCACAAGCAAATAACATATGCTCGTCGAGGTACTAGGACTCATGCATTGAAGATTAAAAAAAAAGTCTTACTGATCAATCCAGGCCAGACTTTCTTATTGCCCACCAATCAGAGTAATGAGGATAAGCGCAATCCTCGCAAACACAGAACATACAAAATTTTCTGAAGTCAGACTTTGTAATATCCCAGATATAACAGTAGAGATCCAGCACCAGATCTGTGTACTTTTGTGGCTTCAACTCCTTCCCAAATCTGAGATTTCATTGAGGATTTCCCCACTCTTTTTCTTGGTTGTGAGTCAGCCAAACATTTTCGGTTCAAAGTTGTCTGTCATTTCAAGCTGTGACTTCATCGGGCACTCTCTTGCTGACATGAGCGTGGCATTAACCAGTTTTTAACCAGCTGAAGCAGAACCTGTGCCTTTTGCTCCCTGCACATTCTCAGGGTGTTCAACTCCTCTCATGGCATCAGCTGCACTGTCGCCCATTTTGCGAAGGAGGTCAAGATTCTTTTTAGGCTGAAAGTGATGCAAAGGGGTTGAATTTGTATCAAGATTGTGTAAAATCACCACCGTAGTAACCGAGCATACAAACATTGGAATTGGACCAAAAATCCATAGCAGCAGATTGGTCGCGAAGTAGATTGCCCGTAAACCGACTGACCAGAAAATACTTCCTCTTATGACTGCCTTCTGGACATAGGCCACTGGAATATCACTGTTTGGCATGCTCATGAGGAAAATGGCGTGGGCTGAACTCCTCACGCATTGTAGAAAGGACCCGAAAGCCACTAGAAAGCAACTGAGGAGGCTAATGCACTTGACGGAAATCATGGAAGGACTCGTATCCCCATAAATGAAATTGGCCGTGAAAACACTATTCAAGGAGCTTCCGATCCATGCTCCAATAAGAGAGCTCAGAGCCAAGGAGGTCGATGCCAGGAAAGTTGCTGCTGATATTGTGGTGGAGATCACTGTCAAGGGCATGCCTCTTTTCTTTGCCTCAATCTGCATATTCAAACAGAGAAATTTCTGAGATGATACAGTTCAAATATAGTTGTAGAGACATAGTTTCTGTCCAGAGATAAGAGGCAATAGAAGTTTTTACATTTCCTGACCTGCAGCATTCGCTCAACCCACACTTTCCTGCAATGGTTTTCATATCCAATTACTGTAGTTTGATGGAACTTTAGGCATCTGTGCAACAGGAAAAGATGGTAACCAGACATGATTAATAGTCCTATTGGAACCAATATAACATCTAGGTACTCCTTTCTCCAAATCATCTCTCTCTCTCTCTCTCTCTCTCTCTCTGAGAGTGTGTAAATGAAGGTCACTTATGGCACTCCAAAATAGAATAAATGGAGTGGACAAACTCATGACATCATGTGTCTCATAAAATGAAAGCAAGTGGCTAGTGGATTTGGTCATTTATGATAACAATGGCAGATGCCTACATGCATTTGCCTCATTAATTAAAAGAATAATCTTTTCAAAAGTTCAGAATTGTGATTATGTCTTGAAGTTCATGGATTCCATGGTTGGACGGTTGTCATTCCTTTGTTTACGATTAACTAATGAACCTTTGGGTATGATGATGATGATGCAAGTTTGGTTACCTTCCTTTACAACACTTTCCACATGCAAGGGAGATAAAATATAAGCATAACCTTTCTGAAAAACCATCTTCTGAAGATGCCTTAGGCAGTTGGCATAAATTATTGAAGATTTGTGGTATTGCTTTTTGCTTGATCCAACTTTTCTTTTATTTGGCACTTTTAATGGAAAACTGGTTACAGCAGCATCTACCAATATTAGTATCTATTCCTATATTATTGCTGGTGGAGTAGAACGTGAAGTTTTTGATGTTTTACTGATGGAATCATAAATATCCCGTCCTGTTATGCAGGATAACGATATGGCCACTCCTACCATTTTGCTGTGCCATCTTCAGGCACTGTTTTTTGGGTAAGCACACTTCTTTTGCAGGTTCAGTATCAAAACAAGCTTACTAGTTCCCAGCGAAGACTGTACCTCATATTATAATCAACGAAAGAAGAGAAAAGAACCCATTCAGATGTTAGGGCCATTATATTCCCGAAATATGAAGGTGTTAGCAAAATAGGGTGGAACCCTGATAGGTGGGAGAGGAGATAAGACATGAAATCATTTACATCAGAAGTCTAAGCAATGAGTAAAGCGAGATAAATAGACTAATACACCAACCATTCATTAGAAAACCTTCGTTAACTGATGAAATGAGTAATGATCCAGAGTTCCTAAAGCCATATTTGACGAAGATGTCTCCCCCTATAGCCGTGTGTCGGAAAGTTGATCATAGTGATTCTTCATCTGTGTAAAAGTATCACATGATGTGCGATTGTCGCTGTTTGTTTTCAAGTAGTGCTGCTCTTAATGAGGCTGATAGTGATCCACAGCAATTACAAAGGTATTCTGCTAAATCCAGAAATCTTGAAAAGTCAGAATTTGGCGAGAAAAATTCGACTCTTGGAATTGAATTTTCTGCGTGGTTAGCAATCATGGTGTCAAAACGAATTGTAGAGGACTGACGATTTCTTGCTCATTGACAGAACAAGTGTCTTGTTTTTAGCTTCACAATACATAAATAATCAGAACACTGGAAGGTGCATATAAATGCAGCAGATGAATCTGAAAATGGAAAGTAGAATGAAACCGCAAATCAGTGCAACATGCTACCCAGAAAAAGTAGAGGACAAAATGTGCGTAATTTCAACATCTTGTCAGCTTGAAAAGCTTTTCCATCTCAAAAATGTCTCCACCTGATGATTAAGGAAATCCTAGAGAACATCGTCATGCATCTAAAATTCCTTTGAAATTCAAACTTCTATGAAGCTCTAAGGCCCTTTTATTAGAGATGACAAGCTTGCTGAAATTGATGTAGCGGAGTGGAGTTAGTATCGAGGAAGTGCAACATCATGACCATGGTTATTGAGGAAACAAACATAGGTATTGGACCGAAAATCCACAACAGCAAAGTGATCGCAAAGTAGATTGCGCGCAGACCGAGGCACCAAAACACGCCTCCCATTATCACTTCCCTCTGCACATACTTCACTGGGACATCGCTATTCGGCATGCTGATCAGGAAATTGGAAAGGACCAGGCAGCGTACACATTGGACAAATGATGCAAAGGCAAGCATGAAACATATCAGAAGACTGATGTACTTGGCGGAAATAATAGTAGGCCTTGTGTCGCCATATATGAAAGTACTAGTCAAGATGTCATTTGAAGAGCTTGCAAACCATGCGCCAATTAGTGAGCTTAGAGCCAAGGATATTGATGCCAGAGATGTCGAAGCTGTTATGGTGCTCGAGATCACGGACAAAGGTATATTTCTGTTGGGAGCTTCAGTCTGCACATAAAAAGTAAACTTACGAACGTGAATCAGCATCAAGCGCATGATTGATTAAAGGAGGTATGAAGCTCGGTAGCATTTTGTACCTGCAACATTCTCTCCACCCAAGCTAATCTACAGTGGTTCTCATAGCCAATCACAGTGGTCTGTGGACATCTTAGGCACCTGTAGAGAAGGAAGAGATGGTAGCCAAGCATAATAGATAACCCACCGGGAACCAAGATCAGGTCCAAGTGCTCCTTCCTCCAAACCATCTCTCTCCTCTATATAAGTTAGACTCAAAGGGAGGCGATCTTAATCAACCCAAGGTTGCTGGCTCAAATCTTGAATTGCCCACTTAAGGTAAAAGCTAACTCCACTGGTTTCTGTCAATTCATTGTGCCACCTACAAATGAAACTTATGAATACAACTACACATGTCATATGAGAGAATAATTTAAAGGTTAGTTTTTCTTATCTCCTGCTTTAATAGGGTAGCACTTATGGGCTTCCTAAAGTGATATCCTTTTGGAGCGTGCGACCACCCTCTATAGAGTCTATACATCTACTATTCTTTAATCTGAAAACTACCATGACGAAGTAAAAGGCAGAATAAAATTCGCAGAAAACAACATGATACGTGATTTTCCTGGCATCTCTGCAGTCCCGTGATACCTCGCATATATACTCATTGCTTTCTATCACTGAGTTTTTTTTTTTTTTTTTGGCTATGCATGATCCGAATCCACGTAACAAAGCATGGGCTGACAGAAACTGAACTTTTCTCCAGATGATGCAGCAATTTCAGTTGCACAGTCGTGTCCAAATCAAGGGAAAATTAATTTTCCATTGTCGATACTTGATAGCAAAACAACTACGAGCTCCCACCAGTCTCATCTTGTCAATTTAATTGAGCAAGGAATTAGCAACCGGGCACATAAACTGAAAAATTTATGAAGTCTTCCCTGTCGCGATTTTGTGTTTCATTCAGACTAGAAACATCAGAAAGCTCTTATGGTCCTTTTCCCTCCAAACAGGAGCACATCTGATTTTTAGAAGTGAAGAATGAATTATGCTTGCCTTACATTTGATGCTAAAGCAAATTGACAGTGACCCTGCACCAGAGTTCTGGAAAAAAAGAACTGTTGCTTTACCTAACGCAGGATAACCTTCATTAAATGGGAGCAAAAGTGATCATGGCATTACTAGTGATCCTCATAGGCTCGTCAAAGTGAAAACCGCCAACTATTGATTCTACGCGCATCTCCAGCTTTAAAAAGATTGAAAGTGGAATAGTATTTTAAGAAGATACGGTCCTGCTAAAGAAAGAAATTGATGCCTTGGCTAGAAACTGACTTTCGAGGAGCTGCTTCTTTAGAGGATGCTGATGGAGGTCTCTCGTGTGAGAAGATAGCTATGAGTGGTCAAACTACTGACATTGAAGTGATTTGATGACTTCTCAATTAACTGACGGTGCTTTCACGAGATTTAATTAAATGAACATGCTTAAATTTAAGTCATTATCAATTCGGACTGCTTTGCTATATCTGATGCACAAGAAGGTTTCCTTTGCAATTCATCTCATGTTTGAACAACAAGGTGCAATATAATCATACATTTTCTGAATCTGTCTACAATATGCCATTATATTTGGTAGACTGAACATGATAACCGTTGCGAAAAACATAAACTTTAAGAAAACGAGATACACAGCTGTTTCTGAAAGCTTCAACCCTTTGTAGGGCAAATGCGATCCCCTATCATCTTTTCCATTTCAAGCATGTCGCGTTCGTTGAATACATTCCTCTTTCAGGGGTCCAAAGGCTTGATCTGCAGCATCTAGCATATTGACACTGAAGGAAATGTCCAGGAAATGAGTTTAGTTCAGTCAACTTTCAAAGCACCATTGTCAACAGGCTTCTTTTTTGGCTTGCGTTTCTTCTGCTTTTGTTTAAACCTGATTTGATCTTTGACGCTTTTCTCCCATTTTTTCTTGTTTCTTATATACAACAACATTGCAGCACGTGCATCCTCTACCTGAAACCAAAAACAACAAAGATATTAGCTCTGTTATGGAGAATAAGACAGATTCATCAGAAAAAATCACCGTGATTAGGATAAAGACGGAATCGATAAATAAATTGCATATAGATATTTTCAGGAAATGACTGAAGTAGTATAGAATTGTCACATATAATATTTGGTCATAGGAATGGACTATCAATGGAAAGGAGAATACAGTCAGGACAAAGTTAATCTAATTACAGGGCAGTGTTCTCCATTTTGGATAGAAGCCCCAAGAAGCTCGGCTGCAAGATGACGAAGCGCCTTTCGGCACCCTTCCCTGCATCATTGATTTGCATGTCACTAAGGAAAACCAATATAGGTCAATTAAAATGCATGAGGAAGATAGTAAGAATAAAATTCAGTACTTCTGAAAGGGTAGATATTCCGAGGTGTCTCTTATGTCTTTCTTAGGATGAGTCAACAGTAATGCCTGGTAAAAAGAAAGCATAGATCAGAATGACAAGCCATTCAAACTCACCAGAAACAAGATATTGCATACCTTAAGATCATTGTGCAATGCATGGCCTACAAGAACCCTCCCTTTAATCAATTCAGCAACTTTCTTCTGAACAGTACAGAAATCCTTGGCTGCAAATAAAATCAAAGAATGGAGTTCTTTAGATTTTCTGTGATTGTGGCATAGTCCAATATTATTGAATAGGCCTTGACCATAGAGCAGGATGAACAAAAATAATAGCATAAAAAAAGGCATGAAAGCAATGAGATCCAAAAGAAATCTCCTGCAAGGACACCCGGCAATGTTCAAATCATAATGCAGCTTACTAGATCACCCTTATTACTTGGAATTGTTCAAAAGCACTTATCCGACAATTGACTACTGGAACTACTCTACAAACTCGACTCTATGGTTCAATCTTAACAGAAGACTTTTTTCAATACCAGATGGTAACTTCAAAAATATCCCATAAAGACTCAAAACATTGGATAAGGGCATGATATAAACGATTTTTACCAGTTATAAAATTTTACTAACTGCACAATCAAGGATAGGAATTGGATAAAAAACAAGGAAAAAATGAAGAGAAGATGAGACAAACCTTTTCGCATATCACTGGGTCTAATTCCACTGACTTGTGTACGATAGTCAACAACACGATCAATTGGGCGAACAAATTCATCATACAAAACATTTCCCCATTTATTTACCTGCAATTAGCTCTAAGAACAAGTTATGAACAAGTTGAATAAGCACAATACATTTACTTATGTAAATAATTGTTCTTTTTTTTTCTAAGAGAGAGAGATTGTGAAGCAAATAAAATTAAGAGTAAAAGACTGCATGAAGCACATTCAAGAAAATTTAGCACTGTCGATCGAAAATTGTGGTGAATACTTCAGTGAATGCACTGAATGGCATGTAGTACCTTTAATGAGGAACAGTCAAGGATATCAAGGAGTCAGGAATGCCTTAAACAAATCCTTATACATGGTTATCTCTCCTAACTCACAAAGGCCCAAATAAGTGTCACGCACATTCTCCAAGACAGAAAGTCTCCAGAAACAAAGTGAAAAGTATGAAGGTGGGGGATCCAGAAACCATCTGGAAGTTGGAACAACAAGGAGGAGGACAGGTAGCTAAAGTCCATGCCATGTATACATGCAAAAGCAGTGGATTTAGTTTGAACCAGATTGTTTGCCATTAGCATGATTCCATTGAAAGTAAAAACAATACATCAAAGTTACTCCCAACTACCATCTCAACTTTGTCACTGGACCACTCACAAAATCTACAATAAACAGAAATAACATAAAGATGCAATGGCATTAGGATAGCCTTAGAATATCCAAAAATTTTCAAGAGATAGAAAGTATCGGACACTTGTCACCAATATGCCGTAATAAAATAAGCACATGACCACCATCTATTCAAGAAAAATGAGAACGCAGAAAGTAAGAATGTTCATATCCCACTAATCACTAAAAAGAAAAAGAACGTTCATATACCAGTGTAACTCGCCCAAGTGCACTCTTATTTCCTTGAGCGACACCAACCATTTCGCAATCCATGGCAATCGCATCCGACAGTCTGCATATGATTCACTTAAGGAATTATGAATAGCACAACAAATGACCATGGAGGATTTATGCCCTCCACAAGAAAATAAAGTACTAATGCCTCGAAGCTGCATTATTAGGCACAAAAGGGACCGAGGTTGGTGTCTTCTATTGAACCCCATAAATTTTTTATTCGCTAGAGTTGCTCATGATAAACGCAAGAAGCAACCAGAGCAATACTTAATATTCAGCAAGCAGTTCAGATGATTAAAGGCAACGAATGGACAAGGAAACAAAAGAAACACACCCGAAATCGCTATTGGCAGGCATCAAGGGATCAGGGCAACGATCGTCAGGTTCGGCATCGGCCCTTTCCTTGCGTTTCCCTGCACGTGAAAAAAAACCCCCCGAAGCCGGGTCAAACAACAGTATGCAAATTCAGCCGAACCTTCTTTCTTCAAAGCAACTAAGACAGCCAGTGCGCGTATGCATTACTATCTGGAAAACCCATGAAAATACGACACACACCCAACAAGAGTAGTATGGCCAAAAGACCAAAAGGGTATGACTCTGCGCGTACCCAATACGGATTTGGAGGGTCCGGAATCGGAAAGCTCGGAGCTTTTTGGAGGTCGGGAGCCATGGGACTTGAGCTTCTGCACAATCAGGAAGACGATCGATGATTAACATGCATTCGCGCACACTGACACACATACGCAGGCACGTAGAGAGAGGTACTTGTTGCAGCTGAGCCCAGTTGGGATTGAGCTGTTGAGAGTTCTTGTGCTGCTTCATCGTTGGCGCCCTCTTCGTCGCCGGGTCTGAAACGTTTGGAGGTTGATGAAATAGGTTGAGCAAGGAACGCCTCGGTGCGCTTCTTGCGACAATAGGGCGCCGCGCGATGTCGTTTTGCCCTTTTCCTCCTCTTTCGAAGCCCGCTCGTTCAGCCCGTGAACACGGCCCAGATGGTCCGACGGGTCAAATAACTCCGCACCATCTTTTTGGCCCAATGCAATTCAATCTTTTCTTTATCCACCAGCGGTCTAAACCACGATTTTGTTTCTAAAGAGCTAGCTAAACCAACAGTGATTTCGCGTGTGCTGTCGTATTACATTGCCAAGTATGAATTTGACATCGAAATCAAGGGACATGAAAATTCATGAAATTCGGCTAAGGAAATCTTTTTTTTTCCCTTTATTTGATCGGAATAAAAGTCTTTCCAATTTTTAAGTAACATGCGAGTAACAACTAAAATGTGTTCTTATAAGCATACAAAGTTCCATAATGCTAAAGAATGACTAAAAATCCAATTACAAGAAGGTTCCTAAGATCTCTGCTCCTTAATAATTCAATCCACGACTTGATTAGATTCTCTTGGGCAGTGGGGGCATGCCATTATCTCTCGAGCCAAGAGTACCATTATAGGTTATTTTAATTTTTTTGTGGTTCGTGCACACTTTTTGTTTCACATGAGAGAGTTATATGTAGGTGGGTTTCTGGGAAGCTGGCCAAGAAATACATTTTGCATATAACCTTGAGAGGGAGCGTGTAAAAAATATATCTTACTATATAACAATTTGCTAGGCAGGTCTGCAGATGGCCAACTCCTCATCTGCCATAACCGGCATGCCATTTTCAATTTTCCCCAGAAACTCACGCATTGTCTTTTGAGTCCATTCAATACTGCTGCGACTACAACCCAATCTCTCACAGAAGAGCATTAAAGACATATGCCGCCAGAAAAAGAAAAGATCCCTTAATTGAACACCATAGGGCTCTATGCTCTGCTCGTACTCTTCCTTAAATGAGAGAACGCATTTCACGTTACGGATATACCACAAGAAAGTGATATGTAACGTAACCGATCAATTAAATGTAAGAACAAATCAAAAATGGTATTCAGTAGAACTAGATTCATAGCAAGCAAGCAAGCAAAGATGATCGGTCATTTATTCATGTCATCATGGTCACGTGATGTTTCCGTCGTATAAAATAATTTATCCTTAAACACAACCAACAAACGCGAAATTATTCAAACACAAGCTAATTGGTCGGACAGACAAGAAGATACGCTATCAGACATGGAAGAATGCCTCTGGACTTAAATGAAATCATGTGCCTGTGTTCTATTCTCCGTGCAAGTCACGTCTCATGAAGTCAAATACAGAAGCTAGGCTATCAGAATACAATTTTCGAGCTTGTCCCAATAATTTAGAGCAATCACAACCCCAAGAGAAAAAAGAAGGGAAGAGCCAGAGAAAAGGAAAGAATTATACATGTGAGAGTACAACAAGTATGAAGTAGAAAACTGAAAACCAAAGAGAGTTGAGAAACTAAAGCATCTGGACACATGAGACTACTGGAGAAAATTTGAGACAAGCCTTTAAATTGCCACATGTATTCTCGCAAGACCCGGGTTGGAGAACAAAGGACGCATTTCATTTCCTTCAAATGTTTGACAGGTAAATCCTCAAGAAGAGCAGCAACCGACCTTTTTAACTTCTGAGACATCATCCTTTGATCCAACGTTAATGGTTTGTCCTTTAGGAAGAGCTGCAGGGTCATTCCCAGCCTCAAGGGCTTTCCGACTGACTACTCGATATATTTGGCTGAGCACTTCAGTAAACGCATTCTCAACGTTCATAGACTCGAGCGCAGAGGTCTCCATAAAGAAGGTATTTTCCTTTTCCGCAAATGCCGTGGCATCTTCAGTAGAAACAGCACGTAAATGTCGCAAATCCGCCTTATTCCCCACAAGCATTATAACGATGTTAGAGTCGGTGTGATCCCGCAGCTCCTTCAACCATCTCTCCACGTTCTCGAATGTGACATGACGAGTTACATCATAGACAAGCAATGCGCCAACAGCTCCTCGGTAATATGCACTAGTGATTGCTCGGTACCTGTAGCAAATTACGGACAAAACTACGTTAGTCAATGTAGCCTCATCATGAAATTTCAGTCTATAGCTTCAAAAGTTCTGTCATAGCGGAATTCTGAACAAGCACAGAAGCTCAGTACTCAGCCTATAAGTTGGAAATGAAACATCCGGAAGTGGCTTACACTGGATCTTCTGTTCAGATAAAGGCATACTTCATTGCTCTGTTTCATTAGTTCCTATCAATGCATAACCTTCTAATAACACTATTGCTTTTTTACGAATTTCATTAATCATCAAAAATAAATTTGACCTTGATAAAGTCAGCCTATTAATTCACATCTTCACCCCAGCAGCACTTGGTAAGTCTACAGACATGCATCCTACATCTACAGGTCAACCTAGACAATCCAAAGTACTGGTTGCCCGCCACCGTTTAAACCTCCAGCAATTCTGAAACAGCTTCCCCCACTTAACATAGAATATATGAAGAAACCACTTGATTTCAAAACCATGCAATGGGTCGCACATCAGCAAGTGAATTAGCAATTCAGTCCACTAAAGAATCGAGGCATGCTTAGGGATTAAAAGAACACCTGGAACAACAAAATAACACACCTTCCGAGCAAAACCAGAGTAGCACACAGGCACTCAAAATCAAAGTGAATCCACATGAAATGGGGAAGCCATTCTATTTCACTCCGACTTCCATGTGTATGAAAACCATGAATCATTTGTCTTCGCATTCATTAACTTCTCTTTCATCGGACTGCCTCACCTCTTCAAACCTAGAGCCCAAATTTGACTCTCTAACAAACACATAGCCTCTACAGCACCAAACCTACACTTGTCCTAATCAATTGGGACCTGATCACCAAGAACAACTCCTCGTGAACCCGAGTTGCGATGCGATGCCCGGTTTCTGTCCCGATCAACAAGATAAACTCAGTCTGGCGCGCGAAAAATAATCAGTAATAGACACGACTCCACCGCAACCTTAAAATGAAAAAGACTGCCTAACCTCCACTTCACTTACATGATACGCCCATCACACCTAAACGTCAGCATCAATCCAGATCTAAGATTCGCGCTCCAACTCAAAGATCGCATTTTCCAGATTCGAATTCGACCAATCACAGCACACAAAATCACAGATCCAAAACGATAGAGAAAAGGACAGAGACCCGTGCGACTCGCATCAGACAAAAGCTCCAAAAGATTAAAATAAAAAAGCAAAGGAGAGAAGGGAACACGAGGGAGGCGAATCTCCACCTCTCTTGGCCGGCGGTGTCCCAAATCTGGGCCTTCACGACCTTGTCATCGACGCGGATGCTGCGAGTGGCGAACTCGACGCCGATCGTGGACTTGGACTCCAAGCTGAACTCGTTGCGGGTGAATCTGGACAGCAGATTGGACTTGCCGACGCCGGAGTCCCCGATCAACACCACCTTGAACAGGTAATCGTAATCGTCGTCGGCCCTGTACCCGCCCGCCATCCGCCGCGCGAGGGAAATCTTCGCAGCTCCTCCCGCCGGCCGAAACCCCCCCTCGATCGGATAAAATAAAAATAAAAAAGAAGGAAATTCAAAGATTCCGGCGAGGTCGGATTGGAACGGCTGTGGAGAACGAGAGCGAAATGGAGGAGAAGAGAGACGACCGAGGCATTAGAGGAGAGGCGATGTCATTTTGATGACTCGGCGACGGTGGTGCTCGATTGCGAAATGAGTTCAGGTGTGTACGCTCGGACCGGGTCGGAGCGGACCGCTGTTTTTCGTTCTTCCGGGGCGGGTGGGCTTCGACCCGAACCCGTCCGGACTTGTGCACCGTCGAATTCGAATGCGACCGCATCTTCTCCTTCGTTTGAAGGACTACTCTCTTTTCGAGCCAAAAAGAAAAAGGGACTACTCTCTTAGGAGCACATATGAACATGGCTCTTTTGAAGTGCTCACGGGCATACTAGAGACCCGTGAGCATTTAAAGAGGTTGTATCATATGTTAGATATGGATGATTTGAAAAGGAAATAGATATCCGAATTTTCTCGAAGAAAATAAAAGATATTGAATTATGAAAACATTTGGACGCTGGGTAGGGGTGGATGGAGAGAAGTGGAAGTGCTCTTCCGGATCCATTGAGGGGATTTGATTCTGGTGGTGAGCATATAAATTAAGCATTCCAGTGTCATCATCTTATGATCATAAATAGCATAGAAAACTAGCAACAGAAATGGCAGGTCTACTCCGTTGACAAGAGACAAGACGAAGGAAAGAAAGGACGCATTATAACATATAATCATTTTATATACTTAGATATGGATATAAACTATGGTTGCAAATGAGAGAGACGAAAAGGTTCGCTTCTTAATCCACAATCTCTCTAGATTTGCTCATATTTACACAATACTTGTTAGAAGGGGAGAAGAGAAGGTTCTAAAAACAATCGTATTTGGATGAAAGGAAGAGACAGAAAGAAAAAATTACAAAGAATTATGAGAAATTAGGAATGATTGGTCTAGGCAATTTGTTAAAAGCTTAGATCCCTCCAAATATGAAGAATTGAGTTTAACAATCCCTCTTTAGTGGCTTTCCCTCCATTTCATTGCAACCTTTACTGCTTCTGCTAGTCTTTATCTTTCCCTCTATCCACATAAGATGGCAATTTTCAGAATCCTCTCTCTTTCATCATCATCCCTCCTCCATAAACGTAGTATTAGGGCAATGAACTCCCAGAAAATGCGGGCACTTCACGAATTGATGATGAATATCCAACAATGTAAGTACGAAGTTTGGTGTTCGCTTGTACGGTTTATCAGATTAAATATCACTCAGAATCACTCGGAAGCAACTTAGTATCTTTTGGGGTGAAATTATAACGGCTAAGCACTCCTCCAATTTGTGAACTCGATCCTCATTTGCTTGTGGCAATGTGATTTCCTTCAAAACACACTCCAGTCAGGCTCGGAGGGTTTGTTTGGGTGTAGTTATTCTTGAGATTATCAGCTTCATGTCCTTAGTAAAGGTAGAAAATCTTCGCTGGCTAAAATGCATGACAGAAGTCGCCTGTGATATCTAAGGAACCTCCCTAAGAATGAAAAAATAAATATATATTTTATTTAAAATATATTTATTTATTTATTAAAAAAACCAATAAAAAACAACAGCAACAACAACAAACTGACAATTTAGAATCACGCAAGAAGCATGTTGGCACAGGAGGAGCAAAATCTGCGACACGCTTCCTGGTATGCATGGTGCAAATGCCGATGAAACTCGCCAACTAGAGAACAACACGGTGAGAGTCATGCCTGTTTCGGCTGAAAGCTTGACTGAAGCCTGACAGAATTTCGCAAGTGCGTTCGCAAGAACAATAACAAGTCCTTATTAGTTCCCTCTTCTAAACTATCGCAAACCTTTACAACGTATCCAAACTCTTGCCCATACATATGAGCAGCACATGCGGCCTTGTAAGTTAGGAGCTGTATCTTGCCTGCAGGGAAAAGGCAAATGTAAAAATAAAATTAATCTAGAATGAACCATGGGAAACTGATAAAATTTGACTCGGACTAAAATCAATTGAAGACCAGCAAAAACAACCACTGGCTAAATAATTAAACTCAAACAAAGTCAAATATTGCACTTCTTGATTTTTAATCAGTTGTCGCTCTATCTCATGGAGTCGCAATTCATCATCATGGCCAGTCTATGTTGTAAATATCCTATTGTCAGAATACTATCCCCATTGATAAGAGGCTAATTATGCAATACAGTACCTTTAATCTTTTAAGACATAAGTTACTAAAAAATTTATCATGCCTACCAAACCAGGTTTCAAATCTCCTTTTGGTAAGTAGCTGAGAATATACACACTTAAATGGCACATTCAACATTAATATCCACAGTCAACAAAGCCAAATTAAGGTTTTATACATAAATGACATCACAAACCATGCAGACATCTCAGAGATAAATCAGATGAATTACCAGCTGCAATCTCTGTTTCAAGGATGCTATAGCTGAAATGACGCGTCAACCACCACCTGCACCGGAACCTCCAATTCTTGCCCAAGTCACCCTTCAGGAAATGGTCAGGGATCCGATTAAAACGAACAGAATAGTTTTGCCTAATTCCACCTTCTTTACCATCCAGATGCACTGACATGCAATCCTCTTCATGCCTAGAAAGCTTGAGGAAACACATTGCAAATTCTCTCCATATCTGGTGTTCAGCATACGTAGCATCCAGATGCAGAGAGATCATTTCCAGCATGGATCCAGTATGATAATCTCCTGCAAGTTATGAAGGGACCTAAGTTATAAAGCTTATCGAGGTGCCTTCTGCTTTGGACAGATGCCATCACAGCAACTTCCTATGAATGCCCTAACCATGTCAATAATAGCTTCTGAAAGAAGAAAAACAAAAGCAGCTGGACAATACATCTGTCAGGAAATAATCTCACAATACACAATTTTCCGCATATCAAAACAAAAAATGTCAATAGTCCCAAGACAAAATTGTTAGATAAAATTTAAGTTCCCGTTGTCAGAAACTAATAACCATTTAAACCCCAATTTGGTTGCAAAGAACATCTTAGCCCACCTTATGAGAGAGATGTGCAGTATGGTAAAAAATTTCCTCTGTCTTTACCTACTACATTTGGTTAAATTTGTTGAAAAATTGGGCGATGGGGATTAACAGCGAGGCTCATTGACATACCACTTTGATGCATAGTGACAAGCCTTGCCACTGAATGGTAGCACGTTGGATCCTTCTTTAAGATTTCTTCATAACATGATGAGAGCTCGACAACATTTTCATGAGCAAAATGTTCCAACAGAGCAGCTCGCACTCTAATCAAATTCAAATGTTAGTTTCCACAGAAAAAGGCAGACATTGATAAAGAAATGGTGATACTTAGCAAGAAAACGCTAAGGTACAAATCCAAATAAGAACATTAAGTCCTACGGATTCAGTAAAATTGTGTATGTTACTTCCAACTTTGTTTGCTTGTATCCAAACCTAAACTTGTGATGGGACAGTAGTACCTTAAAGGAAGGGCAGTATCTGCATGATGACAGACCTCGTCGAGCACATTGAACGCCTCATCTACTTGCCCGCCAATCAGCAGCAACTAACAGAAAGTTGCAAAAAATCAAATGAGATTCTCGCAATATGATAGAGAAGCAAGTGACAATGTGCATACATACAAAAACTATTTAACCAGCCAGGAGAGAAACCCAATATGTGATTTATCTTCTGCATTTCTGCAGGATTAAGCTCACCTAGTCTTAACTATTTCATCAACACAACAAAGTTCTAACTGCAGATGAAAAGGGCCGTAATAAATTTGTTCAGGCAAGGCAGAGGCAATGTGCAAAGAAAGCAGACAAGAACTCCATCTGTTTTAGATCAAAAAGTTAAAAGCACTTTGGAGCTGTAATATAAAGTGAGCATCGACATACGGCAATGCACTAATGGATAGGATCAGGATGACCACTATAAGGGTGAGAAAGATTCTTTCAAAAGTATTTCACAAGATATTTCTGGAGTCTACATCAAACAAACTTTTGCTACACCTGAATCAGAGGAAGTAGGGCATCTGATATTGTGGCTGATGAATCAAGAGCTAGTCGCAAATACTTTACTGCACCCTTGTAGACATCACGCATCTCCGGCTGCCACAGGTTCTCAGAATTCTTGATGTCTTGTGGCAGTCTTATGGGCAACAGCCATGAATCCAGGCCAACTATTTAAAGACCACGAGAAACACTCTCAAGAATCAATGAAGAATCCAAAACCTTTTAATAGACTGTAGCAAGTGAAAGCAATATAGGACAAAGATGTTAGCATTTTAGATTAAAGTAATGATACGAAGTGATATGACGGAACATGAGCGGTATATAAAGGAGAGTAAGATTGGTCTACAAAGTTGATTACAAAGTGATTTGACAGAATGCAAGTGGATATATAAGCAAATTGAACATATTCAACACCCGATTAAATCAGCCATCTCATTTTGGCACCAATTTCAAAAACTAGTATTATTACAAACACCGCCTATTCTTTTCTCAATAATAGAATGCTTAATTTCCAAATACGATAGTGAAGCATTCTGTTACACCACAAGTAATATGCCCGGCATGAAATCAAGTGTTTAAGCTGACCAAAACTGTAAAACTATGGTCGAAAAATTATGCTACTCACCTAGATCAGATACAGAAGAAGCACAATGGACATTTCCAACATCAGTAGGCTGTGGGGCTTCATCTTTAGGAGAATTCAAATAAAATCGTTGTGATTGCTCCTCCTCCAAATTATCCTCAACCTTCACAGGGACTTTTGTAGGTCCTTCATAATTAGCATCCACCGATATCCTTTTATCCTTCATGACAGAAGTATCAGAATTGTATTGTGAGGATGTGCTGGCCTCGCAACTATAAACAGGAGGATATCCCTCTGAGTTCCTAGCTGAAATGTCAAATCTTTCCTCCAACATCCTAGTTTGTTGACAAGCATTAGTTTGCAAATCTATCATTTGCATGTCTTTTGGGATACTCGAATACCACCTTTGATAGCATGTCAAACCCAATATCAGAATTGCAGTCGAATCCGTCCCAAGTTCGTTTTGTGTGAGCCTGAGAAAACACAAGGGTATGTCAATAAAATAAAAGATTTCAATCTTTTTTATCTAATGTAACCTTCAAGATGCGTGTTCATTACACCTTGATTCGCAAAGCTTTTTTTATACTAAGTAAAGCCGCATTAAAGAGGTGGCACCTTCCAACTAAGTCCTTATCAATGCACAATACTAACAAGTCTTGCAAATCCAAAAGCATGTCACTGTCCTTTGTCTTGCCACAACAAATCATCATTCAGAAAATATTAACTAAGGCACAAGGCGCATTAATCAAGGGATGACTATTCCTGAGTGGATTTGAGTTTTAATGAAATTTTCATATTTAAAGGGAAGCCAGTCATCAAGGATAAGTAACACATCATTTCAGGAGAGAGAAAAAATCTTACGATAGAGCATTCTGATGCGCTTTCTCAATATCCCCTTGAGTAAATAAAAAGAGGATGAAGTCCAAATGAACTGCAAGCAAATCCTGCCCACAGAAACGACCACATATTAATAAGAGTCTGCTGACTGCAGCAGAAATAGAAACACTCAAGGAACTTAAAACCATTTCATTCCAAATTATGTAAATATAGTATGAGGAAAGAAGGTCAAAATAATGTCTTCAGACACAAAAATTTCAAAAAGATACCTGCGATTGGCATTTTTTTTTCGATCCTATCCTTGCCATCCAAGCATCGTAAATCAGCTTGATCCTAGTGGAATTGATACGCTTGGCTTCCATATGCTCAAGGACCTCCATTAGCACCTGAAAAACACGGCATCACATTGCGCCTATACACAATATTTCGCAAGAGCGGCAACTCCAAATACCAAGGTTAACTGCTATTAAAAAAGGGGGAGAAGGGGAGCCACCACTAAGTTTAGCCTAAAAATTAACACATTTTGTACTCTGAGAAGCTGATTGCAAATTAATACTCAGCAATTCCATCTCCAAATTACCATGCAACCAAAGAGTGACTTCTTCTCTACAATTCCGGAGCCGAAAGCAATCACGAAGCAGCATTTCTACCCTTTGCCCGTTAACTTTTTTTCTCTCCTCGCCATATGACAGCACTCTCCTTTACTCTGAACTAATTTTCCCCAATTCCGTCGAAAAACAATCACCGCAAAACAAAATACAATCCAACAACAACCGAATAGGCCAGAGAATAAATTGGGGCCTCACCGAATACTTGAGCCGATTGAGCTCGGGACACTTCTCCTGGCACGTCGCCTTCAAAAGCACGCTCAGGACCCCGCTCGCCTCGGCCCACCGCTGCCGCCTCACGAGCTTCCGCAGGAGCCGAGTCAACCTGCGGCGATTCTCCGACCGCAAGCTCCCCCCGCCGAGGCCGAGGGCGTACGACGGCTTCGTCAAGGAAAGCGTGATCCTCTTCAGCAGCCTCCTGTCGCCCGCTAAGCCAGCGCCGCCGCAGACATCGGCTTCCGCGCCCGCCCGCGACTTCCTCTTGCGGCTCCCCTTGGCCTCCTCGACGGCGCCGTCGGCTTCCACTTCCATCGCATCGTCGTCGAATTCGAGCATGGCTGAAACGGCCGCCGGCGGTTCCTAGATACCGACGATCGGAACGGCGTGGGGTTTTGGCGAAGACGACGCGAGGATCCGCAAATTGCAACGGATGTTTCTTTTGGCGCGATCTGATTTTTATATGTTCGTGGGGGAACCCTAGTGGGTTTTGGGGGGTTTAAGCGATTTTCTCTTTTCCCCGTATTTTTCCGAAAAATAAATTTAATTCTCTCACTTATACCAAAATTTCGTAAAATAACTTTTTTGAATGCTGAAATTTATATTACTTAGATATCGATTTTGTTGAACACCGCTGTAAAAAAAAAAATTTATGATTTGTAATGTTATATCCTTCTCATATTACGATTGATTAATATATAGGAAATCAACATATTTCTCAACTAAATATGATTGAAAAGTGTCGCGAATTACTCGTTAACAAAACCCTTTAGTTATTTATATAATATATAAAATAAAATATTATTACTTTTTGTCTTTAAATTTGATAACTACTAATAATAAATTTTAGAATTTGATTACCAAATTTGTCGGATTTAGCTCTTCATACATCAAATTGAAACTTTGATCTCATTACCTTAGCAAGTTGTTAAGACCTCATTAAATGTTCGAGTCAATAAAGATCAAGCCGTCAAGCCCTCAAATCTAATATCTAAAAAGGAATTAAATATGGTGCTATCTAATCCGAGGAAAATCCATTAAGAGCCTTGGATCGTGCTTATGTGAAAAATCGGTATAGTATGTGACTTGAGATCAAATTATTAAGTCATCGAATTGCATTCAGAGTAGAATTAAGTTTCATGTCGTTCGAGTGGAGATTACACCATTGAAGCCTTCAAGTATCATTTTTTATTCCTAAAGGAAAAGAATCACAAGGGTCACAAGAGATTACACCCCTTTCTCATATCAATGAGATTTACCATAAAATCTTTCGTTCGAATATCATTATGTAATTTATTTGTGTCCGGTATAATTGAGTGACATAAATTTTTCAGCTTAAAAGAAGAAGTTAACGAATTTCTCCATTCCTGTCCCAAAAAAAAATGAATCCCTCCATTAATGCAAATTTTATCGATGTATCGTATTGAATCGTTGGAGAAGGTTGGTCACGGCACGGGTGTTCGGCTCAAAAAATAGAACCGATGGCACGCTGGTCACAACATGTTATTTCGCCGCAGCTGCATCCTCCGTTCGTGTCGGACCAATGTGTTTAACGTTTCTAGTTTGAGGACACTCCACCGACTTCACAAGACCGAACATGCAAGATCATCGATCAAACGTTTTGTCAACAGATGGGGAAAAGGGCGGAGGCAAAACGTTTTGTCCTCTCTCCCAGCTCATCCTCCCTACAATCCTACTCCTCCTGCCTGCCTGCATCCGTATGCAATCTCGGCACGTCCCGACCAGCGATGCGATCACGCGCCGCACGTCAAAATCCCACCTTCGACCTCAGACGGCGAGGGTCGAGAGCGGGGGGTTTAGGCCCCCGTGAGAATTTGAGGGGAAGAGGAGGGGTCCTACGGCACGTGGTGGCGAGATTCCAGCAGCGAATAAACAAAAGAGGAGAAAGGGGAGTCGCGCGACTTTTGAAGGGAGGGATACCCATTCTTTCCTCCTCAACAGCTGGAGCTAGCTGTGTCCCCGTCCCCTCCCCATGTGACCTGCGACAAATACAGTAAACTAATGTCCGACGCACCCCCTATGCCCAGAGAGAGGGACACAGAGAAAGTGTTCTTGTATTGTAACCTCGACGAAGAAATGACATTATCGACATGCCTCTACGTTCGTGTCCGATTCTCTCTCTCTCTCTCTAAACCCTCTCTGAATCCCTCCCGTCCGTGATCTCGACCAGCTCCGATTGCCGGTCCGTTTCGTTTCGTTTCGTTGGTCTTGGCATTCTTTCGTGAGTTGAAGTCTCGACATTTGCAGATTGCCAGATTGCAGATTGCATGGCGCAACCGCCGCCACCCCATGTATCCCACCACATCGCCCCGAACTGGCCTCCTTTCCCTCACCCCGGCGCTAATTGCGGCGCTGGCGGCGGAGGCGGCTGCCAGCCTTCGTGGGTCGACGAGTTCCTCGAGTTCTCGTCCTCGAGGCGTGGGGCCCACCGGAGGTCGGCGAGCGAGTCGATCGCCTTCCTCGAGGGCGGGGAGTGCCAGAATTCGGCCCGCCACGACGGCGGCTACGGCGGGTTCGACCGCCTGGACGACGAGCAGCTCATGTCCATGTTCTCGGAAGACGGGAACATGACCGTCACCGTCGCCGCGCTGCCACCCCCACCCTCCTCCTCCGGCCCGTCCACGCCGTCGGATCAGAACAGCAACAGCGAAGAGATCAAGCCGGCCCCGGCAAACGCAGACCCCACGATGCGAAGACAATCGCCTAAGACCAGGCCTGGAACGTTGGAGGCGGATGGTTCGTGCAAGGCCGAGTCGGATGCGGGCAAGGCCGCTCGGGCTTCCTTCAATGCCGATGCCGTTTTCGACCCAAAACGGGTGAAGAGGTAAAACGAAACGACCAAAAACATCCATTGACGTATCGAATGTTGGTCAATCCATGAGATGGAAAAACAAAATTTTTGTCGAATGTCAGGATTTTAGCAAATCGGCAATCTGCTCAGCGGTCGAGGGTGAAGAAATTGCAGTACATTTCGGAGCTGGAACGGATCGTAACCACGTTGGAGGTACGCCATTAATTCTTTTCGGCATCTAACTCTACTTATTTACGACAACCTGAGAGAACATCCATGCCGCGAGCTGCCGTGTTTGTTCTCGAGTTATAATAGGCGTAGGAGCTACACCGTATGTGCAGAGCGAAGTATCGGCGTTGTCGCCCCGAGTCGCGTTCCTGGACCATCAACGCCTGATTCTGAACGTGGACAACAGCGCTCTCAAGCAACGGATCGCCGCCTTGGCTCAAGACAAGATTTTCAAAGACGGTAAGCAACTCCGACCTCCGACCTCCGGCCTTTCATTACGCTTGCAGATTCATACGCATCATGCACGAGCACACCGTAGCAGAATGGCGACGCCGCATGTCGATCGAACGATGTCGAGCACTTTTGCTTTTGGACAAAAACATATGTTAAGGTATTAATTAAAAAAAAAAAAAAAAAAGGTGGCCTATATTGCGTCTTTTTTTATGTGTCAGCTCAACAAGAAGCACTGAAGAATGAAATAGAGAGATTGAGGCGGGTGCATCAGCAGCAAAATGTCAAGAAGACGGCCGACGTGACGGCCACCACCAATCCATCTTCGCCGACGTGGGATCCACCGGAGAGATCCGACAACAACGGATCAAAGGATAAGGACCAACTCCTCGACCATCAAAATTGAAAAAGGGAAGGAGGGTCCCCTCGATTGGGGCCATCCCGATCGCACGGTGCGGGTTCCTATCCTTCCCCTAAAAAAAAAACGAGAGAAATTCAAATGGCAAAGCCCTTTTCTTTCGATCTTTCCCCCTCGAGCAATCATCATTATACTTGCTCTCTAGCCCTTTCGATTTTTCAGACTTCGGGTTGGAATCTTGGACATCAATGGGTAAATATTGTAGCAAAAGAGCAGTTATTTGTAATGAAATTATTGCGAAGGTCTATCTTAACTATGTTCTAAATCTACACATTAGTCAATGTTTTCCCTTCCTATAGTGTGTTTTACTGCAGCAGATCGAAGGATTCATTCATTCGAATAGATATGTATGGAGGTATCTGTTAGCACGACTGCTCTCATGCGAATCAGACTTCTCGTACATAAGATAACGTGAATGTAATTGCATCGACCATTTAGTGGCGAATTGGATAGAATAAATGGGAGAACCGACAAAATGACCAAGAGGAATGTGACATTTTGAATTTTTTGACCCGTGCTCTGACAATATGCCAATGTTGGCCATATATTTGTTTTCAAAAGTTTAAATCGCCGAGAATTGAACTCCATATTACATTTTTGTTGCTCCGGCCATGGTCCTTTTCGTGCTGTATTGGACTCTAGTTCGCAGCATGAATCGTCGCCTCGGGAAATATGTGAAAAATTCATGCACGAATGAGCCCATGATACACCTTCGCTATATGGGCTAGGAGTAGGCCCAGATTGACTGTGCGATAATCCAGCTTAGGCCCGTTACGTTGAGCTCCACAATCCAGCTTGGCTATTCTAGTCTTAGGCCTACCCAAAAGTGGCGATTTTATGAACAGCTATTCTTTTCATTATCTATCCCAAGCACAAAAAATGGTTGGTGGAGATATTTCCGACCCACGATGGAAGAAAATCTCGACTCTTGATGACCACTCTTGGTTGTCCGTCCTTGGTTGGGTACGGTGTGATATTAGATGAAATGAGGTAAGATATATCAATATTTATCTTGTCTGATGATTCTGTTAATATGACGGTTGAAAATAAAAATGAACAGTGAAAACCATCACCGTAATCTATGGACTCATTTGATTCAATATGGAATAGGATTCCTCAATGAATAGTACTCCGATTCCCTTGTTTTTCATGTTTGGACAAGAAAGGTGTATGGAGATGAATTCCGCATCGGAATAGGATTGCTTTGCTTCACCATCGAGATTCCATGTTCAGTCTCCCAAAACAATAAAGCCAGCCAACTCCACCGCAGACAGCCGTCGCAACCAATCACCGCCAGTCGCCAGTTGCTAGTCACGGTCGCCGACAGCTGCAACGAGCGTGGATCACCGGCCTTCCGCCGTCGCAATAACAGTTCTTCAACAAACCCGAAGCTGTCTTATCATGCAGGCGATGGGAAGCATGCGACCCGTGGTTGGCGGCACCTAGATTATTAGGATGGGATATAAAGCAAACCCATCTCACTGGTGCTCCAGGGGTAGGTCCTCCTAGGCCCGTGATGCAAATGGAGCCCGATATTCACGAGCTTTTTCTTGCGGTGGAAAAGAAAGTTTGGTAGGGGGCGGTCAAGGGAATTTGGAAAGTAGGTTGCGAATTTGGAATTTTGTCGCCGCGAACCGTCCTGTCCGGTTCTTTTCAACGCCCTGTCGGAGCGGTTAGTCCGTCATGCGTGGGCCAGTCGCGCACTGGCAGTTAATGAATACTAGAGGAGATATGGCCATATCTCTATCCTTCAACCGCCCCCACCTCCCACGCGACGCTTTTCTCACTTCGACCCCCGCGTGTCCTGCGCACCGCGACCCGCGGATGAAGACGGCAGCGAAAGTGGTTGTCCTAGTGGCCTGCCTATTCTTCATATGCGGTTGCTTTTTTGTGTCCAGTCGATTTCGTGCGCCGGCCCATCGGCTTGCTCCCGCGTTTTGTGCTCCGGACACGATTACGCCACGAGCGGCCTAGCATGCGCGCTCTGTGTGAGGGGGTCTAGACTTGTGATGGATCCTTACTTGTGTGCTGATCCATCGGCTGCTCCGACAAAAGCGGTTGTCTATTTTTCACGTCCTCAGTTTGTGGCTGTCCTGTATGTAAGAATTACAGCTATAGCATAATATGGGCAAAAAGAAAGTCCAAATGTCACGACTTGGCATGAGAATACACTTATTGTCGAGAATTAAAAAAGTGACACTTAATTACTATTTAAAAAAAAAAAATGGGACACATGGGTGAACTCCTCACCGAAAATCCTTTCGTTGGAAATCCTATGCGACAATTTTTTATTAATATTGCTTGTTTATGTGGCTCGCTAAAGAACTAACTCAACAAAGAAGTCTTCGCCAAAACGACGTCATTTTCGCATATTTGAATTTTAATATAAATATTAATTAAATTAAATTTAAAAAAACCAAATTTATTCATAATTATATAAATAATAAAACAGTTGCAGAATAGCGAGAGTTGAGCCCTCACCGTTGCCAAGAAGGGCAGCGACGATGGGGGAGGGTCAATGACCTCGGCCAATCGTGGCAAGGGCCTATGAGCCCTCGCCCAAATCTCGGGCGAGGGTCATGACCCTCCCCCAAATCCAATTCTCTTGTATTTCATCTTATTAAATCACTTTTGGTTATTTGTATTTCATGACTTTTTGAATTTTAAAAAAATCATTTTCTTTCCTCTCCTTTGGTTTTTTCCTTTTCCTTCTTTTTAGCCTTGGCCTGACTGGACGAGGGTTAATGACCCTCATCGAATCTAGGGGAGGGTTGCAACCCTTGTCCCAAATCTAGGCAGGGCTCACAGGCCCTTGCCTTTAGTTGGTCAAGGGCCAGCAGCTACCTTGGTTGACCCTCCTCCCTCACCAACCCTTTCCAACAACAATGAGGAGGCATCAACGAGGTCTAAGCCCTCAACCACCTACAATCTTCATCTTCTTTACTTTAAAAAAAAATATTTATTTATTTATATAAATAAATAAATTCAATTTTAAATTCAATTTAATCAATATTTATATTAATTATCTAGCAATGTCAGAAAAAACGATGCCGTTTTCACATTTATCTCGCTAAATCAATGTGCAAAACAACGTCGTTTTGTACTTGTTTCACTAGAAAATGTCACGTATGCATTTTGATCAGATTTTCTCGCCATTGGCACGTAACTCATCAATTTTACTTCGATTTTTATACATAAGTGTCCATTTCCTAACTTTTAGTATTTAAATATCTCCCGTGTCAAGTTTTGAAGGACTCTAATAATATGTGTGCACAGATAGCACATACTCTTGGATTCCACACTGCCCATATTTAATTTAGATTTGCAAAGATCATTTGATAGCGATCTGATTGGTGAGATGTGCATTGATTTTCTCAACTGTAGATTTGCATTGACAGTAAAGAATTGATAAAAAAAAATTACTTTATTGCGATTTTAGTTCAAGCGACAATCGGACCGACGCTTTGATCTCCTCGAGATACAAAAGTCTGGATTACCTTGTCAATTGGGTCTATCTCGAAATTAAATACTAAAAACATGCCTTTAAAGAATGAACCGGACCGTGCGCAACTTGCCTTAAAGAGAATGGATTAGATCGTGTACAGGTTGCCATAAAGAGAATGAACGGGGCCATTTTGATCTGCTCCTGCCGATCTATTAAATTGAAACAGATATTTATTCATTGCTGCAGGGGAGCGACTCGGTAACCGATGAGTCATTCTGACCATTGACTTTTTTATCAGCCATTAGTTTCTCTTTGCACAAAGCCCGTTCGTTACATTCCTCCACCTCTGCCCCAAAAATTACCCAAAAGTCGTCAATATACTGCATTAATAATAATTCAATCATAAATATTTTAATTGAACCAATATTGTTATAAATATTTTCATATTAATACCAATTGAGTTCACCGAATCAATTCAAGATCCGTTCGTTTCGCGGAAAATACTTTCAGGAAAACGTTTTCGGATTTTCCAAGATTCGTTTCACGAAAAATTAATTTTTAAGGAAAATGTTTTCTATCGAAAAAAAAAAGTTTTAAAGTAAGAGAAAATGTTTTCCACTTTTGAAAAGTGGAAAATATTTTCCTTACTGATCTCTCTCTCTCTTATTTTACACTTCTACAAATCCCGACTTCCTCCTCCGCTTTCTTTTTCTTCTTTTCTTTTTTCATTCGAATTATTTTTTTAATTTTCTTTTTCCTTTTTTAATTCAAATTATTTTTAATTTCCTTTTCCTTTTCCTTTTTTCCTTTTTCTTTTTTTTCTTTTTCTTTTGTTTCCTTCTTCTTTTTCGACTAGTCGTCGACCAAGTGAATCTCAGCTCGTCGATCTCAAACTCGCGCCGCCAATCCGTGAGCGGAAAATATTTTTCTTACCGAACACCTGGAAAAATATTTTCCGAAACATTTTCAAGTTTTAAGAACACCATAAAATATGTCATTTTCTTTGGAAAATGACTTTGAAAAAAAATATTTTCCGAAATTCAAGCCATTTTTCGCGAAACGAACGGGACCGTTAAGTTGGAAATTACTAAGATTGACGCCGGCCATCTTATATGACATGATTAGTATTAACGTGGATAAATTTAATAATTTCTAAATAAAATTTTCTAATTTTTTTATAATTTTCCCCCTTTTTTCATTCTATTTCTTTTGGTCCGTGCCTAGCACTTGGCCATGCCCGTCGACTAGCCACAGGTAAGGTTTGCCCTTGCTAAATATAGTATGGGCCATCCTTGCCTGTGGCAAATGATCGGCTATAGGCTAAAAAGAAGGAAAAGGAAGAAACAAAAGGAGAGGAAAGAAAATTTAAAAAAAAAGAAAAAAAATTATCCATATTAATATTGACTATATCATGTAAAACGCGTGTGATGTTCATATTAGTAATTTCCAGCTTAAATTGATCAAATTGATTCAATTGATAAAACGGGAACAAATTTAAGATTAATTTGACACAATAAAAAGTTTTAGAACTAAATTAATTTCAATATAATAAATTTATGAATTTTTTTTATACTTTTTCCACGTTTAGTCGCAGCTTTTACTTTTTTCTTTTTTTACCACATTTCTCTTGAAATAAAATCACGCAATTATATACATTTTCACATATCGATATCACGCGTTTCTAAAGAATTTGAAGCGTTGCAGGCCGTACAAAAAGTCCAGCATATAAAACAAATGTATATATATATATATAGTACGTCGTGTCCGTGATGTTGCGTGCTTTGAAGAACTTGAAACGCTTCGCAACGAAGAAAAGCAAGATAAGGAGTCCCAAAAGTGGACTCTTTATATATATTTATAATATAATATTTCGTGTCCGCGATGTTACGTGCTTTGAAGAAATGGAAACGCTTCGCAACGAAGGAAAGTAAGATGAGTAAGGAGTCCCAAAAGTGGACTCCTTTCAATGCTTTCATTACCTAAAAAAGTTGACCCCACTGTTGCCGGAAGTGAAGGCGAGACGAGTCCGGAACGCCATCATTCCCGCCTCCACCTCACAATATCATTTTGACAAAACGGATGATTGCTGACCCACCCGAGACTCGCTTTTCGCCCTTTCCAAAATGACGATTGCGATCGGACGGTGATCGAGGCCCCCACCGCAGCTTCGGGCCCTCGAGATCGTGGAGCTCGGTTTGCATCCGCCGGTCATCATCCGAAACGACCGCAGATCTGATCGCACGCGGATCGAATATTCATTCGAAATTAAAATTAATTCACAGTGCTCTTGAGACAACCTGCGGTGACACTTCCACTCCGTCGCACTACACGTCGCCGCGCTTTTTGACTTTTAATAACAGAATTACAAATAATCGGCGACTAAAAATAATATCGAAAATCCGACGTCGCGCGGGCTCTCCACGTACCGAAGCGCGATGTGCATTAGTTTCCTCAACTGATGCTTCGCATTTTTCAGTTGGAAAATCACATCGACGGTGAGGGACCGATGAAAGATTTATTTCCCTGCGATTTAGTTCAAGCATCAAATGGACCGATACTTTTGACCCCCCTTGAGGTATACAAGTCTGGATTATCTTTCGAAACTGATTTATAGGTTAGTTTATTTAAGGTAAAAAATAATTTATAGAAAAATATTTTTGATTTTTGACATTTATTTCATGAAAAATGAACGATCGTAAAAAATATTTTCCATCAAAGAATAAAGTCTTCTAAAAATAGGAAAAATATTTTTTACTTTTCAAGTTGGGAAAAACATTTTCCTTACTCACTCTCTCTTGTCTCATACTCCACTAGCACTAGTTTTCATTTTTTATAATTCAAAATTTAAATCATTTTTTTTTTCATTTATTTTTTTTCCACCTTCTTCTTTGGCCAATCGCCGATACGACTATAGTCGGCGATCGGCCACAGGCGAGCCTCGTGCTCACCGACCTCGGCGGAGCTCGAGGCTCGCCATCGGGTCTTGGGCCTTGCCTAGCTCGCTGATCTCTAGCGAATGGCGGATTGCCCACCTCTAGTGCTACTCATCGCTCACCAGATTGACAAGCGCGAGCCTCTGGCTCACCAATCCGATGAGGCCAAAGGTCAACGAGCTCAAGGTGTATCACTTCAAAATAGCTAGATTAGGCAGCGAGTGCGAGCCTCTGGCTAGCTAATTCGATGAGCTTGAGCTCACCACTTGCTAGATCCACAAGCCAACAAAAGCTGGAAAAAGATAAAAAGAAAAAAATAAAAAATAAAAATAATTTTTTAAAATAAAAATAAAATCGTTTTTTTAAATAATTTAAAATTTTTAAAAAATAAAATAATAATTATTGAAAAATGCATAGATAAAAGATTTTCCTTACTAAACAACGAAAAATACTTTCCACTTTATTTTTAGATTTTACAAGAACATTGGAAAATAAAAATATTTTCCTGAAAAATGACTTTCTATAAAATATTTTCTAAAAACGTTATATTTTTCGTAAAACGGATAGAGTCTAAATACTAAAATTACGCGCTTAAAGAATGAATGGACCGTGCTGGCGCAACTTGCCTTAAAAAAAAAAAAAATGGATTAGATCGTGCACAGCTTGCCATAAAGAGAATCTACGGGACCATCTGGAGCAGATCCTGTCAATTTATTGTATTGAAAACAGTTATTTATTCCCTACTGCGGCAGCAGCCCATTCAATCCTCTTCAGATCTAGATGATGAACCTTTTTAGTCTACCGATGAGTCATTTTAACCGTCGATTTTTTTTTGTCGGCCATTGATTTGTCTGTTCCCTCCCACTTGGTTTCAAGCTTCAGCTGCAGAGGAGAAAGCGGAGTGCGTGAAGCCTGTTTGCCACATTCCTCCGCCTCTAGTGAAAAAATATCAAAAAAGTTCTAAGATTGCGTTTGGATTTTTGATTAGATAGGATTAGATAAGATAAAATATGAAATTAAGGGATTTTGTTATATCTTATCTACTATTTGGTGATTACAGTAATAAAATCGGATATATTCATATCAATATCATATACATTGTTTAGTATAAACAAAGTAAAAAATTTACAAACAAATATGTTAAAATATCTCAAATCACTCTCACCTACTTTATTTTGATTTTATTTTCTCATCTTTTTTAATTAATTTATTTTTTATTTCTTTCTTCCTCTTCCATTATTCTCTAATAAAATTTTATTAAATAGTAAACTGTATTAAAATACCTAAAATATGTAACAAAAATAACATAAATATGTGACAAATATACAAATATATTTATATTTATATATTGAATTTATATTATAAAACAGAATTAATTTTGAATATATAAATAAAAATAATATTGAATTAAAATAGCTAAATTATTATTTTTTGTTATATTGAATTTCTTATATTAAAATTCAAATATTAATAATATTCAAATATAATTTTAATTTTTTTAATTTAAGATTTTTGTTATTCGATAAAAAAAATTTCCAATTACGATATTAGAAATCTTATCTACATTTATTCCACCTCCCCAAATGAGATAATTTTATTCGGTTTATATCCCATTTATATTTAACTTTATGCTATCTTGAGCAGATATCAAATTTATGATATGATAAGTTTTATCCTATTTTGAATTTTATTTTAACTGCCAAACACAACCTAAGTATATTCCATTAGTATCAATTAGTCTCAAACCTTTCAATTGAGCTAATGTAGTTATAAATATTTTTCACGTTGGTATTAATTGAGATCATCCGGCCAATTTAGGTAAAAAATTATCGACGTTGATATTGACTATCCTAAGTGGTAAGATTGATGCTAATATGGACAATTTTAATAAGTTTTGCAATTTTTTTAATAATTGTTCCCTTTTTTCCCCTTTTCTTTCCTTTGGCGAACATGATTGAGAACCACCAAAAAGCCAAAGAGAATGAAGAGGAAATAAATAAATAAATAAGAAATTCGAAAATTCGAAAAATATATTTAAAATTGTTCACGCATAACAACCGGCATTCACGTCAACAATTTTTTGCTTAAATTGGTCAGATGAACTCAACTGATACATATGTAAAACGTTTATGGTTAAATTATTTCAATCAAAATGTTTATAACTAAATTAATATTAATATAATAAGTTCTTGACTTTTTTGTACTTGTCTCACTTGTAATCACGGCTTTTCTCTTCTTTATTTTTCTTCCACATTTTGCGAAATGAGTCCCCACGCAACTGTACACATTTCGGCCAGTCCACATCATCCATTTACAAAGAATTTGAAATGCTTCAAGCCGTTGGATAGTCAAGCACGGAATTTCGTGTCCACGATGTCACGCGCTCTGAAGAATTCGAAATGGTTCGCAGCAGCGAATGAAAGTAAGAAAAGAAGAGTCCCCAAGGTCGACTTCTTCGATCACCTTGACAAAATTGCTCCGACTGTTGCGGGAAGCGGAGGGCGAGACGGGTCCGCGACGCCATCATCGCCGCCTCCACCCCCAACAAGATCATGCTAGAAAGACGATAATTTCTCGATAAGAAGTCAGAGAAAGGGACACTCAGTATCCCACGGGACCCACCCGCGACTCGCTCCGCCCCATTTCGAAACGGTGATGCGATCGGACGGCGAGCGAGTCCCCACCACTTCTCCCTGCTCTGGGGTGGCAACGGCATCTCCCTGTCCCGATCCGGAACGACGCGGATCGGATCATACGCGGATCGAAATTCGAAACTATAAACAGACAAACAAACGGAAAAAGAAATCGTACTCGTAAATATTACGTTGCCGCGCTTTTTTCCTGTTACCGACAGAATTAAAAATAAACGGCGATCGAAAAAAAGGAAACGACACCACGCGGCGCTCCATATAGGAAGCCGCCCTTTGCCGGCCGACCTCTTTCTAGTTGCAGTCCGGGTCCCCCTCCTGCACGGACGGTCTCTTCATCTTTCATCCTTCTTTCTCATTCGCCCTCTCGCTTCCGTTATCGCGCGACGTGTCCTGTCTCCCTCCTTCTCGCTCCTGGAACGATGACCAGCCACCGCCGCCTCCTCCTCCTCCTCGTCATCGTCCTCGTCTCCATCTCCGCCGTCCGCTGCCGCTCCGTCCGGCTCTCCGATCAGGTCTCCGACGGCCTCGGCAAGGGGCTCGGCCGGGGTTCCCCGCTCCTTCTCCCGTCCTGGGCCGCCTCGTCCGACACCTGCGATGAGACCTACGGCTTCTTGCCCTGCACGACCAATTGGATCGGCAACTTTTTCCTGATTCTGGTCTACGGCTATCTGATGTACACGGCCGCGACGTGTCTCTCTGGCGGCAGCGAGATGTTGCTGGAGATTCTGGGGCCGGGGCTCATCGGTGGGCTCGTTTTGCCGATCCTCGGGGCGTTGCCCGACGCCTTGCTCATTCTCGGTGAGTTTCGTTGTCCGTTTCGCATTTGCTGGATGACCTGTGTTTGTGGGTGTGGTTCCTGAGAAACTTTGAGAAAACGAAGCGATAACATTGCATTAGAGAGTGCTCTGGTTGAGTGCTAAGCAGTAGAGTAGCTTATAGAGGAGTTGGTTACGTTTCCCTTCTGAAAATTTCCTGTTTTGCGGTTCACCGAATCTGAACTTTTGCTGTTGCTTTTATGTGCTTGCTTTTAGTCGTAACTTATTTTACCTGATGCAGTTAGAGTATTACTGGAATCTGGAATTAGTTGAGTTGTTTCAGCCGAAGATGTGTATGTAATTGTCTTACTACTGAAGTAGCATCTCGATTTCCTGTATTTGCCTGGACCCTAACGCACTTCCACTACCGTAGTCAGATTATCTATAATCGAAGGACACCGCCAAGGTAGATTTGCTTTTACCTGCTATAATGGGACTAGTGATGTTCAGTTCTGCAAGTGCTCTGCTTTTTGGGTCAGGATCCCAGATGGGAAAAAGATTCGCACATTTGAAATATTGAGAGATCTGTTCCTGGGGATTGTGACAATATCAAGTTAAATAGATTCAAGTGGCAGATGCTCGGTTGAGCAATGGAATATAGGAAGGCATCTTCTATTTCCCAGTCATGAGTGATAGTGTAGTCCTTTGGTCTTTGTTGCATAGCTTTACGTCATGACCTCCTCCTGTAGTAAATACTCTTGTGGGGATGACTTTCATAATTCCTTGCCTCAGTTGCATTTCTGTTGTTGGCCAGTTTGTCTGGTTGATTGCTTTCTAACATTCTGAACATCTCGGCACTTTTTAAACAATAACGTAATAATTCTTACTCTGTTACCCAGTATGGAAAATTTCACCACTTCTGTGTATAAATGAGGGTTCCTCCTGTTTCTGATGAACGACGATGCATTTTTCATTTTATGATTGTAATGAAGATCTTGATGAATGCTTTTCTTTATTGTTTTCTGCAGTATCTGGACTGTCTGGAAGCACAGAAACTGCACAAAGTCAAGTCTCCATTGGAATGGGCTTGCTCGCGGGTTCAACTGTGATGCTTCTAACTGTCATATGGGGTTCATGTGTTCTTGTTGGCAAGTGTGACCTGAGTGCTTCAGATTCAACTGCAGAGGATAAAACGGATACAAAAGGGTTTAGTTTGACAGGTATACCTTTTGCAGGCATTTCTCAATTATTTATGCTTATTAGAGGCTCTCACTGTAAGATCTTAAAATTTTCTTTTGATGTGTGTATATGAATGCCTTATATATGTTTGCCTAATCTACTCTCCACCAAGTTTAGCTGCTTACCCTTAAAGAAGTTGCTTTAGGGAGGTAAAAATCTCCAATTTCCAGTCCTCCCCCTTGGGAATAGAGGTTTTATTTGGCTGGGAAAAACTTTTGAGCTTCTTTGCAAGTGGTTATTGCCCGGTGGCAACAATAATACCTCAAGCTGGGAACCTCATCTAATTAAAGCTTAGATTGGATCATGCAGAAGGCAGCCTTTATTGTGAATGAATGATAGCTTTGCAGTAATGGTAGTTATGGTTAAGGTTGGTATGCTTAGGGGTGTGCATGGTCGGGCGGGCGGTTCCCGACCTAGAACCGGGAACCGCCCGCTAAGGACCGGTTCCGAAAAATTGGAACCGGGATCCACCCGTTTGTTGCATGGATCCACCGGGAATCGGACCGCCGGTCTGGTCCGGTTCCCGGGTGGATCCATGGAACCGATCTTGACGCAAAACAATTTTGGTTTTCAACATGAACGGTCGGGTCATGAGTTGGGAAGGAGGGGAGGAGGTCTATGGTCGGGTTTTCAACGTAGAACGGTCGCAAAACAATTTTGGTTTCCCGGACCGCCGGTCCGGTCCGGTTCCCAAGTTTTGAGCTCTAAATTCCAAGTTCCAATCTCCAAAAAGTAAAACAATAATTAATAGATAATTGCTCAACATGAAATAACAGTCAGCTACACGTGAATGACAAAAAAAACCAAGTGCGGTGGGGGAAAAAACCCTCAAGATGACTCATAGGGTACCTCTACTTCTAGATGAGATCTAATCTTGGTTTCTTTTAGTAATTTTTTTTTAATATTAAAAAGGTTCCGGTCCGGTCCGGGTGGGCGGGTGGACGGATCCGCCCATAGAACCGGGAACCGGACCGGTACCCACCGGTTCCCATAAATTGGAACCGGGAACCGGACCGGTTCCCTCAAGAACCACTGGTTCCGGGCGGTTCCGGTCCGGTTCCGGGCGGTCCGGGCGGTTCCCGGGTATTTTGCACACCCCTAGGTATGCTCTTGTATGGCTAAATAAGGTTTCAGTGTAGGAAGCAGGTTACGTAGGCAAGGTGCCCAACTGGCTTTAGAAATTTTGAAGCACTTTACTTTTTCAATTAGTATAAGTTGGTCTTACTTTGCTGGCAATCTAAAGGTTCTGTGGCCTCTTTAAATCTGTTCGACCCTGGTCCACTGAGCCAAAGAGAAGTTGTGGCTGTGATTCCTATAGACTGTTCAACCCCTCCTATTTCTTAATTTGCATTGTTATCACTACCAGTCTGAAATGGCTCATAATCTCACAGTACATCATAAACACAACACTTACAGGTTCTGGTGTTACTACCGATGACTTAACAAGCTATGCAGCAAGGATCATGGTTATCTCAGTTATTCCATTCCTTGTCATTCAACTTCTTCAACTTCTCAATTCAACATCAGGAAGGCATGTGGCAGTCTTGGTAGCACTGATTTTGTCTGTGGTTCTACTTATCTCTTACTGCCTATATCAGGTATGTTATTATGAATATTTATTCTTAACCATACTCTGCAACCCTGTCTCTTGTCATGTATCAGGTGTGCTTTATGTTGCCATGAATATAATAAGGATGTTCAGTATGAAGACTTTTAGGCCGCGACCTCCATGTATGGTGGCTGGCACCAATCAACTGGTTTAACTGAGTGAAGGCGACTGTGCCCTCATGAACTTCTGTCCTAACAGCGAGATGGGGATGCTGTTCTTGTGGACTTTTCTTTTTCTTTCTATGCTTTGATGATTGTGTGTATACACATTTCTGCGTGAGTCCATGAGCAAGCAAGCTTAAGAAATGTATCTTTGCCTATGTTTTTGTATGACACGAGGTCCTGTATTCTGACTTTATAAAGTCGGCAGGTGCTCCAGCCTTGGATCCTAAGGAGAAGACTTGAATATTGGCAGCAGAGGCGTGCTTTATTTTCATTCTTTAGACATGTGAAAAGGCGTCACCCATCCCTAGGAAAGCTTACAAAGGATGGTGAAGTTGACACAGATATTGTGGATAAGTTAGTGCTGGTGCTAGTTTAATTGTTTTAGTTTTGCTTTACTGTTTAGGTGGCTCACACTTTTTTTTGACAGGCTATTCAAAACCATTGATGCAGATAAAGATGAACGACTCGCTCGTAGTGAACTACAGGCATTTGTAGTAGGAATCCAATTTGAAGAGATAGATCTGGAAGAGAGAGATGCTCTAGATAAAATCATGAAAGCATTTGATACCTCTCGTGATGAGTACATTTCAAACAATGAGTTCAGAGAGGGTATCAAAAAATGGCTAAATGAGGCGGAACGTGCAGGAAAAGGTCTCAGTCTCAGAACTTCTGACACAATGAAGATTATTGATGTCGCTGGCCATGTAAGTGGCTGAGCAAGTTCCCATGTTCTTTAGTAAATCACTAGCTAGTTTGTTTGGTTTCACAAACCCTTCTGCAATTTCCTTGTGCAGCGAGCAAAAACAGAGCACGAGCAATTGTTAGCGGGGGAACAAGGTGATGAGGTGGTTGAGGTTGTTGAAAATGCTAAAATGATCTCCTTAAAAGCAGTGGGGTTGTTAATTCTTGGAACAGTCATAGCAGCAGCGTTTGCTGATCCCTTGGTAGATGCGGTTGACAATTTCTCAGATGCCACTGGTATCCCCACTTTCTTCATTTCGTTTATTGCACTACCTTTGGCTACCAACTCCAGTGAAGCAGTGTCGGCAATAATCTTTGCTAGTCGTAAAAAGCAGAAGACAGCATCACTGACATTCTCTGAGGTGCGCCTTTGACTTATTTGTATTCACCTTGACTTGATTATTTGAGTCTGGTGCAACAATGCCATAAATATCATTGAACCTAAGTTTTCTTTTCGGCATGGAGATTGGAATGATTAATCTCATCATCAGTCATTGCATCGTTGCTTTTTTGTTATATTTAATTGCTAAGTTGTTTGTCTCGTGTTCAACGAGAGTGACAATATGCTTAGTGAGTGACATCCTATCTCATTTTGTACCTTGTGCAGTTATATGGGGCAGTGACCATGAACAATTTGCTTTGCTTAGCAGTCTTCTTGGCTCTTGTCTACATCAGAGGACTGACATGGGACTTCACATCAGAAGTGATTGTTATTCTTATTGTTTGCATTGTGATGGGAATATTTGCCAGCTTCCGCACCACCTTTCCTTTGTGGACAGTGTCAGTAGCCTTCATACTTTATCCTTTCTCCTTGGCGCTGGTGTACGTACTAGACTATGTCTTGGGTTGGTCATAGATTTGTTCTCAGGGTACCTCATGGGGATGCCACAGCTTTCTGTCATATTCCCTATTTGACTTTTTTATGTTCATCTTTTGGAGTAAGATAGCATCCGGATTTATTCCATAGCTGTAGTAATCTGAGAAGCAGTGTTTTGTAGTGAAAGGATTAAGAATTTTGCCATGCTGCTGAGATGTGGAATGAAACATTCTGTTTGCGGAATTACATTGTGATGCTGCCTCCTCTTATTCATTCTTATGCATTCATATGCTTGAGTGGAACTGCCTGCCTCCTTTTTTTCCCTCTGTTAGGGTGTATGCAGAGCTGTTATAGATGGATACGAATGTGAATGTTGGATATGGTGACCTCGCCACCAGGAATAAGAGGACAATCATGACCGCCGTGCAATCAAGTGCATGATTCATCATCCACCATTCAAACCAATTGGCAGAAATAACCCAAGAAAACCAACATCTCTCATCATCAAATATCACATCCTAACAAACATATCTACTAACCAATCCCATTTTAACTTTTCTCCTTCTCTCCACCTCCCTTTTCAAGTCAGTACGCTCATTTTAGCCTCGCATGGAACTTTGGGGAGCCCATCTTGAAGTTTAGGGAAAATAAAGGTATTTCTTTTCTGAGCTTACCACCCTGATAAGTTAGATGGCTCTTTATGACTTCATCTTGGCCACCCATCTCTACAGTTTCAAGTCAAGATCAACGCTTCCTTCTGCAACTCCATTGCGAAAAATGGTCGTGTTTGCAGCTCCTTCATCAGAATGCTTTTTTTGCCAGAGGGAGGAAGCTGTAGTTAATTCCCTTGCTGATTGACCCACCTCGGTCCCTCTCGAAATTTTGAATCTTGCGCACGACCCTTTTAACAGATGTAGCTAATCAAATCAGATGTAGAATCACGAGGACAGCCATGCGAACCATAAGGCTTGTCAAAAAATTTAATCTCACCTTACAGCTTGGTCTCTCATTATCGGGAGGTTCACAGTTGGCAAAGGCCACAGAAGCAAATGGCCGGTTGCTCTTGGTAGTCGGCCACATCGATGGCAAAGTAGGAAGGCCTAATGTGAGGAACTCATTGCTGAAAACTCCGTTTTGTTTCTCACTTTGAACTGATTTTGCATCGGAAACTGAAGCTTGAAATGAAGAATACCTGCAACGATGTCAAGTGTATATGAAGAAGCACGACGCTTGATGTTTTGGTGAAAACAAAATGAAAATGTACCTATAACTCCCGGTCCCTGGTTGGTAAATCAATTCAGCTCTATAGTCAGATGAAGCCGAGTCGTCTGACCTCTGGGGAGTATTGGCAGATGTAAGAAGCTTTAAGTGGACCGGAAATGGAGGGAGCTTTTCTGAAGAGAACGGACATGACGACTTCAAGCCACCTATCTACATAGCAAGTCAATGAAATATATAGCGATTTCCAAGTCCAATATATGTAGTGCATGAAATCAAGACGAATTCTCAATTGTTTCCCAAACACTACCAATCAAGAAACATGTAATATATGTACGTGTGTATCGCAATCACAAAGGCTAGACTCATGTGGATGTCCTCGTCACCGACTGCTGAAGGAAAACTTGCTAGTCCTGAAAAACCATGAATTTTGTGTCGATGAGGGTGTTCACTAAAGGAAAGCCTAGAATTATCCAGATTTCGACATACCTTCTCTTCCTCCTGCCGGATGGGAGCACAATTGCCATGATAGCTTTGGTTTGAAGGGGGCTCTGTCTGAGAATTTAGTACGAATGATGATGAAGTTGTCGATGCATTCACCTGTAGCATTCCCACTACGTTAAAAGTTCTTATACAATCTTTCAACAGAAAGGAGAAAAATGACCAGAGGAAACTTAGTAAATCAGAAGTCACAAACTGAAATTTCCACCGACAACAAGCCATTGCCTTACCGTGGAAGAAGGTGGTGGATCATACTGGGGTAAACCTGACAAAGGCCAAAGATAGTCAGATTCACTAGGCAGAAGTAATTTCGAGCAGAAAGTGAATCGAGCGTCTATCCTAAGACCATCCTCGGCAATATGCTCACAAGAATTCCACACTTCACGATCGTTCCGGTTTGAATATGCTGTACCGTGCTGACTAGTATTCTCAAGCCCATCATACTTTAAGGTGCTTGCCAATAGAACAGTGCCTTTAGCTAGGACTGACGCGGCTCGACGTCCGTGTTCAATTCTCTCCCTCTCCCTCTCTCTCTCTAAACCCTCTCTGAATCTCTTCCGTTCGTGATCTCTACCAACTCCGATTGCCAGTCGTTCTTGTTTTCGCTCGCCTCGCCTTGTTCATTAGTCGTGACATTCTGTCTTTGGTTGAAGTCCCAAAAGATTGCAGATTGCCAGATCGCAAATTGCATGGCGCAACCCCCACCACCCCCGCATGTCTCCCACCTCATCGCTCCGAGCTAGCCTCCATTCCCTCACCCTGGCAATGCAGGTGGCAGCGCCAGCGGCAGCTGCCAGCCTTCATGGGTCGAGAGTTCCTCGAGTTCTCGTCCACGAGGCGCAGGGCCCACCAGAGGTCGGCTAGCGACTTGATCGCCTTCCTCGAGGCCGGGGAGTACTGGAATTCAGTCCGCCCCGACGGTGGCTACAGCGGCTTCGACTGCCTGGACGACAAGCAGCTCATGTCCATGTTCTCAGAAGACGGGAGCACGACCGTCACGGTTGCCGCGCTGCCGCCCGGGGACTTCTCCTCCTCCGGCCCATCCAAGCCGTCGGATCAGAACAGCAACAACGAAGAGATCAAGCCAACCCCGGCAAATGCGGACCCCGTGATGCGACGGCAATCACCTAAAACTGAACCTGGAACGTTGGAGGCGGATGGTTCGTGCAAGGCAGAGTCGGATGCGGGCAAGGCCGCTCAAACTTCCTCCAATGCCGGTGCCATTATCGACCCGAAACAGGTTAAGAGCTAAGACGAAACGATGAAAAACATCCATTGAGACGTAACGGTTATATATATCCATGAGATGGAAAGATTAAATTTTTTGTCTTGAACACCATGTGAAATATTAGCAAATGTCAGGATTTTGGCAAATCGGCAATCTGCTCAGCGGTCGAGGGTGAGGAAATTGCAGTACACTTCGGAGCTGGAATGGAGCGTAACCACATTGCAGGTACGCCATTAAATCTTTTCTGCATCTAACTCTACTTATTCACGACAACTCGGGAGACCGAGAACTTAATTGTGCACGCGAGCATCGATGCCATGAGCTGCTGTGTTGTTTTTCGAGTTACAGTAAACGTAGGAGCTACAACGTATGTGCAAAGCGAAGTATCGGCGTTGTCGCCCCGAGTCGCGTTCCTGGATCATCAACGCCTGATTCTGAACGTGGACAATAGTGTTGGATATTTCAACAATATTTTGAAATATTTACAATAATAGCTTCGATAAAAGTTATGACCGCATTGAAGACCATTATTATTTTTAACGGTCACATAACAGTTTCTTAATGGCTATATAACGGCTTTTCAATTGTTTTGTAACATTGAATTTATTTCTCAAATAAAACTTTCATTATTTTACAACGGCTCTTTTAACTGCTCTATTTTGTCTGTATATAAAATCTCATGAGACAGTGTTAAAAAATACACTGAATGAAACAGAGAATATTTTTCTTTAGAAAATATTTCCTTTCCTTTTCCTTGCTGGGTTATACACAACGTTGTTTCTGTTCCTTCTAATATTCAGTGCGGAATATAAAAAAAAGGTTTGTTGTATCTTGGGAGGATAGCCGTCAGAAACCTATCGTACCGAGTTTCACACTTCGAGGGGCGGAATTATCCTTAAGAACAGTGCTCACGTTTGCACGCCTCAGACAAATTTATTTATTCTCAGAAGCTTTTTCCCACAAATAGTGCTCTAAAGCAACGGATCACCGCCTTGGCTCAAGACAAGATTTTCAAAGACGGTAACCAACTCCGACCTCCGACCTCCGACCTCCGACCTTTCATTACACTTGCAGATTCATACGCTTCATGCATGAGCACGCCATATGGATCGAACGGTGTGCGCTTATCCTCATCATATTCAACGTCGAGCACTTTTGCTTTTGGACAGAAACATATGTTGAAATAATAATTAAAAAAAAAAGGTGGGTTATATTGCATATCTTTTATCTGTCAGCTCATCAAGAAGTAGGGGTGAGCGCGGTTCCCGGGTAGAACCGGGAACCGGAGAACCGAACCGGAGGTTCCGGTTCGGTTCCCGGTTCTTAAAGGACCGGTTCCGGTTCCCGGTTCCATTTTTCCGGGAACCGGCGATCCCGGTTCCGGTTTCGGTTCCACTCGGAACCGGAACCGGAACCGGAACAGGTCGCGGAACCGGAATCGGAACCGGTCGCGGAACCGGTTTCGGAACCGGTTTTGGAACCCCCTCCCCTGCTCACCTCACATCTATTGCTCTGCTCTTGACTCTTGAGTCCCGACCCTCTGAAACTCTCGCCGGACGCCGCTCGCCGCCGGACGCCACTCGCCCTGAAGGCCGCCGCCGCCGGACGCTAGTCGCGGAACCGGTTAGGGTTCCAAAAGGAACCCCCTCCCTTGCTCACCTCACATCTATTGCTCTGCTCTTGACTCTTGAGTCCCGACTCCCGAGTCCCGACCCGGGACGCCCTCCCCGTATGTTATAGTTTTTTTTGGTAACGTGCGCGTACGTTATAGTTTTTTTTGGTAATGTGCGTGTACGTTATATATATTTTTTTTGGTAACGTGTGCGTACGTTATAGTTTTTTTTTGGTAACGTGCGCGTATATTATATATATATTTTTTTTGGTAACGTGCGCGTACGTTATAGTTTTTTTTGGTAACGTGCGTGTACGTTATATATATATAGGTAACGTGCGAGTACGTTATAGTTTTTTTTGGTAACGTGCGCGTACATTATATTTTTTTTTTTTGGTAACGTGCGCGTACGTTATAGTTTTTTTTGGTAACGTGCGTGTATGTTATATTTTTTTTTTTTTTTTTGGTAACGTGCACGTACGTTATAGTTTTTTTTTTTTGGTAACGTGCGCGTACGTTATAGTTCAAATATGAAAATAACAAAAAAAAAAAAAAAAACCTGTTGAACCTGTTAACCGACCAGGCAAAACCCGCGATGACGGGGTAGGTTCAGAGGCCCAAGTGCCTCTGCTTCTAACGGCAGGTTAGTGCTCCTCACCGTTTTGAGGAACCCGTCCGAGGTAGGTTCCAGGTTCCAGACGGAACCGAACCGGAACCTGGAACCGCTCACCCCTATCAAGAAGCACAGAAGAAGGAAAAAGAGAGATTGAGGCGGGTGTATCAGCAGCAAAGTGTCAAGAAGACGGCCGACGTGACGCCTACCACCAATCCATCTTCGCCGCCACGAGATCCACCGGAGACATCCGACAACAACGGATCGAAGGATAAGGACCAAATCCTCGACCATGAAAATTGAAAAAGGCAAAGGAGGGCCCCCTCTATTTGGGCCATCCCAATCGCACGGTGCGGGTTCCTATCCTTCCCCCATAAAAAAGAGAGAAATTCAAAATGCAAAGCCCTTTTCTTTCAATATTTCCCCCTTGAGCAATCATTATTATACTTGTTCTCTAGCCCTTTCGATTTTTCAGACTTTGGGTTCGAATCTTGGACATCGATGGGTAAATATTGTAGCAAAAGAGCAACTACTTGTAATGAAATTATTGTGAATGTCTATGTTAACTATGTTCCAAATCTATACATTAGCGGATCAAAGGATTCATTAATTCAAATAGATATGTATGCTGGAGGTATCTATTAGCACGACTATTCTCATGTGAAGCGGATTTCTCGCAAAAGACAACGTGAATGTGACTGCATCAACCTAATAGTCGTGAATTGGGTAGAATAAATGAGAGAACCGACAAAATGCCAAGAGGAATGTGTCATTTTGAATTTTTTTACTTATGTTCTGACAATATATCAATGTTGGCCATATATTTGTTTTCAAAAGTTTAAACATATCTATGACATATATTCACATACATCAAGCGTATCTATTACATTATTGTTGCTCCGACTATGGTCCTTTTTGTACTGTATTGGACTCTACTTCGTACCACGAAGAAATAAGTGCAAAATTTGTCAATGAATGAACCCATGATACACGTTCGCTATATGGGCTAGGAGTTGGCCCAGATTGACTGTGCGATAATCCAGCTTAGGCCCGTTACGTTGAGCTCCATAATCCAGCTTGGCTATTCTAATTTTAGGCATACCCAAAAGTGGCGATTTTATGAACGGCTGTACTTTTCATTATCTATCCCAGTTAGAAAAATGGTTGGTGGAGATATTCCCAACCCAAGATGGAAGATGTTGTACTTTAGCTGGTACGTCCATGATGGGGTGCGATTGGACGTACCGTTTCAAGTTGAAACGTTACGATGGAAAGACATTAATGGAGGGATACGAAGGGAGACGTATATAAGCCTCCCGAATACAACCGTTGGAAAGGTTGTCAAATCATTTGCATCAAAATCTCTCTCCATTTCCATCGTCAAATAAGAAGGCATTCCATTTCAATTTTGCAAGAACGGTTTGAATTTACGCCGTGGAAATCGGGTGCTTTCCTCGTGATCGCATCCAGACCAACGTGAGGTGGTGTTGTTCGTGATTGATTCGCAATTCAACGTTCATTCCGGGGCTATTTGCTGTTTGCGCATCGGAATTAGGTAAGTTGTCTTCCGCCGACTAGAATTCCAACACTGGTATCAGAGCCCGGTCGTGATTTCTGCCTTGTTTTTTATTGAATTTTCTCGTTTACCTTTTGATATTGAGATCAAGAGTATGAAATCTACATTGTTTAGATGTCTAGGGTGCGCATGGTAAAATTTCTTGGCTGGGGAAGAGTTTTTTTCCAGAAATAGTTTTTTTCTATTTCTATTCCGGGGAACAATTTCTAAGCAAAAGAACCCATTTGATAACCGCACAAAATTTCTACTTGGAATAGAAAAAGAATAGAAATGCGTTTGGTAACGCAACGATTCTTTTTGTATTTATTTGTTTTTTATTTGTTCCTTTTTATTTGTTTTTTTATTATTTTTTGTATTTATTTGTATTTTTTTTTTTTTTATTCTTTTTTTGTATTTATTTGTTTTTATTTATTTGTATTTTATTTGTATTTATTTGTTTTTTTTATTTTCTTGCATTTTTTATTTGTATTTTTTTATTTGTATTTATTTGTTTTTTTATTTGTTTTTGTATTTATTTATTTTTTGTATTTATTTTTCTTATTTTTTTTTTTATTTGTTTTTTCTGTATTTATTTGTTTTTTTTTTTTTTGTATTTATTTTTCTTATTTTTGTTTTTTATTTGTTTTTTTGTATTTATTTGTATTTATTTGTTTTTTTTTTTTGTATTTATTTGATTTTTGTATTATTTGTTTTTTTATTTTTTATTTTTTTATTCTTGCTCACGGTCGGCGGCGGCGGGCGGCGGTCGGTGGTGGCTCCGGGCGGTTGGAGGTGGCCACGGCAAGAGAGAAATAAAACAAAAATAAAAAAGAAAATTTGCTTATTTCTAGAAATTATTCCTGAATAAGAAGAACTTTTTTTTTTTTTCGTTTTTATTTACATTAACTTTTCTATTAGGGGAATAGAAATCAACTGCCAATTATCAAACAGGTTTTTATTCTTTTTTTGTTAGGGGAACAAAAGAATAGAAATTATTGGGTGAGGAAGGTTACCATGCAGCACCCTAATAGTCGGAATTGCCATCTGAAAAACTCGAAATCGAACCGAAGCGAAGAACGGACTCGGGGTCGCGTGCACCCGTACGGTTTTGGCCATTTTTCGAAATAATTTTTTGGCCAAAATTAATTTTTGAATACACAGGGTGAAAGATCTCGTCGAGACGAGTCCAACGGTGGGTCGAGCGCCGCCGTATGACGCCGCACGCGCCCACATGCGCGGCCAGAAGCCGCTGTGCGTGGGCGCCACGCGCCTGAAGCGCTAGCTTGGCCAGTGCGTGTGGCGCACGCGCCGGTCCGCGAACCGGCGGGTGTGCATCACGCGCCGGTCGGCGAACTGGCGCGTGGTGACGTCATCCAACGGTCGGTAATCGTTGGGATGACGTCATCGATGACGTCACCGCTGGCGGTAGTTGGCCAGCCGGTCACCGGCCGGCGACCCGACCCGACCCGTTGACCGTTGACCCGACCCGTTGACCGATCAACGGTCGGACCGTCAGATCGGTCAACGGTCGGACCGGCCAGGAGCCTTTTGGCTCGCTGGCGCGTGCGCCACACACGCCGCGCACTCAGGCGGCGCGTGGGGGCACGTGTGAGCTCCGATTGGAGCGTGGTCGGTGGCATTGGGTTCGTATGGATGTCCCCTACACTGTGGTATAATTATTTTTCATTTTTGGATTTTATAAATGTATAAAAATGTGTAGGGAACCCTATGTACGCGTATTTTTTGGGGTTTAATGCATAGTTTATTCATTTGTAGCTTGTATTTTCTTGTGGTTTAGGAAATACAGTAGCTAGCTTGTGTGCAAATGATGTCATATATGCTATGTAGAGCTTGGTTCAATGATATCATGTATATAGTTTAATATAATTGCAATTTTCAAGTTGCTAGAAAATTCGAACAATGGTAGGAAATCCATTACATGTTGAATTGTGGTTTATGATTTGAGTAGCTGCATGATTGTTATTTGTACATTGGTTTACATCATGCTATACTTTCGTGTTAATGGAAAAATGTAGACATTACATGAGGCCATGTAATTATTTTTCCTAGTGGGAGTTCGTAGGTTGGTAGAATTTGAAGGAGTTCTCACCTAGAACTCAAAATTTGTGCAAATTAAACTAATTAATGATAATAGAGCAATCGTACATAGAAGTTGATTGGGAACATAGTGAACTTTTGTTTCTGTGTCTTTTGTTGAATTATCATTATTTTAGTTTGTTTTTGCTGCAAATTAAATATGTGTGTTACTCTGAAAAATGTGCTAGTCTTGATTCTGCGTCTATTATGTCAATGTGTTATAGCAATTGATTATGGCATCGGCATCCAAGACCATTGTGGCTGACCTCAATAAGGGTGAGAAGCTGAACGGTGACAATTATGATATTTGGCACCGAAAGGTTCAGTACATCCTTGAGGAGCAAGAGGTTTTGGAAACCCTCAACCACACCATGGATGACCTGAGCATGGAACTTCAGCTCAACACAGGAGAGATCTAGAAGCTTATCAAGCTTGGAAAAAGAAGAATAGCATTGCTCGCATCACGTTGCTGAGCTGTATGCGGGGATGATCTCATGTGTGAGTTTGAAAGTTATGATAAAGCTCATATAATGTGGGTTGCCTTGAAAGATAAGTTTGGGGGTACATCTGCCACTAAGCTGAGGAGACTCACCATCAAGTTTGACACATACCGAAAGCGCCCAAATATAACAATGAGGCAGCACCTTCGGGAGATGTCAAATATGATTCGTGAGTGAAGTCGGCGGAGTCACTCCCTTACCGATGAACAAGCGGGTTCGACCTGTTATAAGGTCTCTTCCTGACAATTGGGAGCATATGAAGATCAATATGACACATAATGAGAATATTGTCACTTTTGATGATATAGCGCGTCATTTGGAATTAGAGGATGAGCGCCTAGAGGCTGCGAGATCCTCTACTCATGCTTATGTTGCTGAATCGAGTTCGCGCAAAGTTTCGGGCTTCAAGCGCAAAAGGAATTCTCAATTCTACAACAAAGGGAAGAAGACTGATCAGGCACCTAAAAGGGCTAAGACCTTCCAACGCAAGAAGCGTGGTGGGAAGAAGGACAATGCCAAGATGAAGTGCTACAATTGTGGCAAGATGGGTCACTTTGCTCGTGAATGCACTGAGCCGAAAGAGGTACCCTATTACTCCATTACTCTAAGTAATGTTTTTGTTTCTAGTACTGTAATGCTTGCTGAATCTCATCCAATATGGACTATAGACTCAGGAGCAACAGACCACATAGCTAGAGACCGAGAAGCATTTGTGGAGTATCGTCGGATACAGCCTGGAAGAAGATGGATATATGTTGGGAATAATTCAAGAGTTGAAGTGAAGGGTATCGGCACATGTAAATTACTTTTATGTAGTGGTCGAAGCCTATTCCTACATGATGTCCTCTATACTCCGGATATTCAACGAAACTTGGTCTCTGTAGTTGTTCTTCTTAGCCTAAGTTATGTTTTAAATTTTCATGGTGATTGTGTTGACATTTTGTATGGAACAATTTATTATGGTTCAGGTCATGTATTGAATAGTTTTATGGTGTTAGACATTGACTATGATCAGTACAATGTTAATGTTAATGGTTGTTTTTCTTTAATTGCATATTCTAGTAATGTTGAGATTGATGCAAACACTTGGCATGCTAAATTAGGTCACATTGGGTTGCAAAGGATGCAAAGATTAGCTAGAGAAGGCCTTTTAGGGTCACTCACTAATGTTGATCTACCCGTATGTGAACATTGTCTAGCGGGAAAAGCAACTAGAAAACCATTCGGTAAAGGGACTAGAGCTGAATTTCCATTGCAACTCATACATTCTGACATTTGTGGTCCTTTGAATGTGAGGGCGAGGCATGAAGCCTCATATTTCATTACTTTCATAGATGACTTCACGCGTTTCAGTTATGTCTTTCTGATCTCCCATAAGTCCGAAGCATTATAATGCTTTAGACGATATATAACGATGGTAGAGAATCAGTTGAACAAACAATAAAGGCATTGAGAACCGATCGCGGACGTGAGTATCTATCGGAGCAATTCAAGGCTCTTTGTGATGAAAAGGGAATTGTACGACAATTGTACGACAATTGACTATTCCTAATACTCCACAACAAAATGGGGTAGCTGAGAGAAGGAATAGAACCCTATTGGAAATGGTTAGGTCTATGATGGCGCAAGCAAATTTACCTATCTCCTTTGGGGAGATGCATTATTGACTGTTGCCTATGTACTTAACCGAGTGCCCTCAAAATCGGTCACTTCCACCCCTTATGAATTATGGACTGGTAGAAAACCAGACTTAAGTAGTCTACGTCCATGGGGATGTCCAGCTTATGTTCATGAATCTTCTCATAAATATGGCAAATTAAGCCCTAGAGGGAAGAAATGTATCTTTATAAGATATTCTGAACACTCCAAAGGGTATGTGTTCATAGGTGAACAAGCTAATGGGAGTGTGACCGAAAAGGAGTCACGAGATGTCACATTATTGGAGAACGATTTTCCTAGTAGAGATGAGATTGATAAGGATTTCCAATTATATGAGATGGAAGATCCTAATAATACACCCACTAATGTTATGGAGGAAAATGAAGATTTACCTCAACATGAAAGACCTAGTGAGAGTGTTGCATCGTCTGGCGAATTGAATTCAAGAGAAATTCAGTTGCGTAAAAGTAATCGTAAAAGTATTCATCGTCATCATTTTGAGATTGAAGGGGAAGCATTTATGATTGCTCATAAAGATGATGCCGAGCCTAAGACTGTTCAAGAGGCTCTCTCATCCTCTGATAAGGAAGAATGGAGAAAAGTTTTGGAAGACAAGATGGAGTCAATGAGGACAAATCATGTCTGGGACTTGATTGATCTACCACCCAATCGTAAGGCCATTGGAAACAAATGGATCTTTAAGATTAAGCAAAAGGCGGATGGATCCATTGAAAAGTATAAGGCTCGTCTTGTGGCGAAAGGTTATACTCAACAAGAGGGTATAGACTACGAGAAAACCTTTTCACCAGTTGTAAGGTTTGTCTCAATACGCCTTATTCTAGCCATCGTTGCACGTTTGGACCTTGAATTACATCAAATGGATGTAAAGACGGCATTTCTCAATGGAGAACTAGATGAGAAAATTTATATGAAACAACTAATAGGTTTCATAGCTAAAGGTCAAGAGCATAAAGTTTGCAAACTTCATTGCTCAATATATGGCCTTAAGCAATCATCTAGACAAAGTGGTATCTTCGTTTTCATCGAGCCATAACAATTTTTGGTTTCACGATGATCGAAGAAGATCACTGTGTATATGTCAAGCGGTCCGAAGATAAATTTGTGATTTTATCACTTTATGTGGACGATATTCTATTGGCTGGAAATGACAAGATTATGGTAATCACTATAAAAGAATGGTTGTCCTCCAATTTTAAAATGAAGGACATGGGAGAAGTTGCTTATATATTAGGAGTTAAGATCGAGAGAGATCGATCAAGGAAACTCCTTACTTTATCACAAGAGTCTTATATTATGAAGATTCTTGATCGTTTCAATATGCAGCACTGTAATCCCATTGATACCCCTGTCATGCAAGGTGAAGGCCTAAGTACTGAGATGTGTCCTAAGACTCCAGAAGAAATTAAAATGATGGAAACTGTTCCTTACACTAGTGCAATCGGAAGTTTGATGTATGCTATGATGTGTACTCGACCCGACATATGTTATGCCGTGGGATTGGTGAGCCGATTTCAATCAAATCCCGGTCAAGCACACTGGAAAGCGGTGAAGAGGATCCCGAGATACTTGAAGGGCACCATGGACTATCGACTTTGTTACCAAGGGAATGATTTACGCCTATTAGGTTATTCAGATGCTGATTGGGGTGGAGACCTAGATGAGCGTAAATCGACTTATGGATATGCATTCTTGCTCAATGGAGGTGCAATTTCTTGGAATAGCAAGAAACAAACATGCACAGCCTTGTCTACTATGGAGGTTGAATTTATTGCGTGTTCTGCCGCAGTGCAAGAAGCAGTATAGCTAAAACGTTTCTTTGAAAATTTAGCCACTGTTACTGAGATTCCAAGACCGGTGACAGTTTATTGCGATAGTCAAGCAACCATTGCCTATGTGAAAGATTCCAAGTATCATGGAAGGACGAAGCACATTGACATAAAGAATAACTTCATCAGAGATATTATAGCGCAGAAAGAAGTGATTCTACAATACATTTCAACCAATAGAACGGTTGCTGATCCATTTACGAAGGCTATTCCTAGAGACATATTCTTGACACATAGGATGTCACTAGGTTTGCGTAGGATGTGATATGTGTTATTGTAGAGGATCATTGTTTTATGTAATTATGGACATATGTATTGTACTTGTTTATTTATTAATGACTTGATGTTTTATCAAGAAGTACAAATCCATTATGAGACTAGCACAAGCACACATATATTATTGGAAAGTATGTCGGCGAGGTAATGATTGGCTCACTCACACGAGCAGTCGCCTCAAGTGCTATAGTTAGCACGTTGAGATGAGACGTTATGTACAAATAAATGCTGAAGAGTAAGTCTGGTACATAAAATATGTTGCCTTGATTGGAGTCAAGATGAGGTCTGTGATTTGTTTATAATAAGACCGAACATGATAGTCCCATAATCATGTATGCCTGTAAGATGCCGGATGCGAGTACTTAATTGGGCACTATAGAAAGCGAGCTAATATAGCACTTGATCTAAACATGAGTACGTGAGAAACACGTGACTATGTTTAGGCTAAGATCCGTATAGTGGATATATTTAAGAAATGACATACGCTCTTATAGAAAGAGAAATCCAATATAGCATGTAATTCATACTACATGTGCATTGTTCGACCGACAAGGGAATGTGAGTAAAATTATTCCTATTTACTCATCGTGTGAGCCCTTGAGGTAGTTTATAATTTACCTCAATTTGTGCCCTATGTTACTTCTGACTATGTTCTCGAAATGAAAGATCAATGTTGCTACTTTAGCATGGTACGGGCGGTCATGAATAGATATGGCCTATGGGACGTGTCTAGGAAAGCAGTTGTTCTAAAATTGAGAGAGACATGAGTGTGAAGGAAGACTGTTGTTGTTTTACATCTATCACATGTATTTACTGGTCGACCAATTATATCGCCTTATGTGATTGCGAATATAATTGTAAATACATGGTGTTTTGAGGATAATCAAGTATAGCCTTTAAAGGATAGGTATACTTGTATTGATGTAACAAAATATGTCAAAAGACTTTGTGAGACATCAATTGTTTATTTCTTTTCCGGGGTTGTAGCCATTATGTCATCCCTAACAGGTGCATAATTTGAGCTCCCAAGTGCAAGTGTACTCACTGGTCGCACGGCTTACTTGCTAGTATGAATTGTTCTGTAAAGTTGATGAATATTGAACGCCTTACCTTATATTCTTGATAGAGCGCTATCAAGCCCATCATGTCCGAGTGGGAGATGTTGTACTTTAGCTGGTACGTCCATGATGGGGTGCGATTGGACGCACCATTTCAAGTTGAAACGTTACGATGGAAAGACATTAATGGAGGGGTACGAAGGGAGACGTATATAAGCCTCCCGAGCACAACCGTTGGAAAGGTTGTCAGATCATTTGCACCAAAATCTCTCTCCATTTCCATCGTCAAATAAGAAGGCATTCCATTTCAATTTTGCAAGAACGGTTTGCATTTACGCCGTGGAAATCGGGTGCTTTCCTCGTGATCACATCCAGACTAACGTGAGGTGGTGTTGTTCGTGATTGATTCGCAATTCAACGTTCGTTCCGGGGCTATTTGCTGTTTGCGCATCGGAATTAGGTAAGTCGTCTTCCGCCGACTAGAATTCCAACAGAAGAAAATCTCGACTCTTGATGGAAATGTCTAACTCTTAGGCTACGTTTGGTCGTCCAGATTTCTAATTAGGATAGGACTGGATAGGATAGGATATGAAATCCTAGGATTTTTTTATATCCGGTCTATCATTTGGTGAATGGTAGTATTAAAGTCGGATATATTCACATCATATCATGTATATATATATATATATATATATATATATATATATATATATATATATATATATATATTTATATAAATGGCATATCGGTGTAAATGAACCTAAATGTTCATAAACGGAGATGGTGAAAATCTCTCATAACATTATTCTTTAATTAATTTTTATTTATTTTTCCTCTTTTTATATTATTTTTTTTTATTATTTTTTTTTTCCCTTTCATCATTCTTTAATAAAATTTTATCAAATAGTAAACTGTACTAACATACCTAAAATACAAAGATACCTAAAATATATAATAAATATAAATATTTAATTTATAGATTGAATGTTTATTATAAGATAAAATTAAAGTTGAATATATAAATTAAAATAAGATTAATTTAAAATAAATTTCTATTTTTTTCAATTTTAATTTCTTAAATTAGAATTCAAATATTATTTATATTGAAATATAATTTCAATTTTATTAATTTAATAAGTTTGTTATTTGAGAAAAATAACTTTCCTATTATAGACATTAGAAATCTTATTCACCTTTTTCCCACCTGTCCCATGGGATTATTTTATCCTATCTATATCCCCCTTATATCCGACTTTATCTTGTCCTGAGCGAGCACCAAACGTAGGATAGGATAAATCATATCCTATCCTGAATTTTATCCTAACTATCAAACGTAGCCTTACATCTAATCAAACCACTCTTGGTTGTCCTCCTTGGTTGGATGCGGTGTGATATTAGATGGGATAGGATTGGATATACCAATGTCCATCTTGTCTAGTGATTAAATTTGATACGATAGTTGGAAATAAAGATGAATAGTGGAAACTATTGGGGTAATCCATGGACTTATTTGATTCAATATGGAACGGGATTCCTCAAGGATCCGATTCCCCTGTATTTCATGTTCGGATAAGAAAAGGACGTGGAGATGAATTCCACTTTGGGAATTGGATTACGTTGGTTCACCTTCAGGATTCCATGTTCCCCCCTATAACAACAAAGCCAGCCAACTCCACCACGGATAGCTGTCGCCATCGATTACCGCAGGTCGCCGGTCGCCGGCAGCCGTGACCAGCGTCGATCGCCGGCCTTCTACCATCACGGTAACAATTCTTTAACAAACCCGAAGTTATCTCATCATGCAACCGATGGGAAGCGTGCGAACCGTGGCTGGAGGCACCTAGAATATTAGGATGGGATATAAAGCAAACCCATCGAACTGGTACTCCAGAGGCTGGTCCTCCTAGGCCCGCGATGCAAATGGAGCCCGATATTTACAAGCTTTTTTTGCGCTGGAGAAGAAAGTTTGGTGGGGAGTAGTCAAGGGAATTTGGAAAGTAGGTTGCGAATTTGGAATTTTGTCTCCGCGAGCTGCTTCGGCCGGTTCTTTTCAACGCCCTGTTGGGGCGGTTACCCCGTCAAGTATGGGTCAGTTAAAACCCACCTATCTTAAGTCTTTGATTATTAAACCCATTTAATTACTTTTTGTCAAAAAATAAGTGACCATATGGTCATATATGGGTCTAAGACCCATTTTGCCACCTCTAATTGTGATTAATGAACACTGTGATTAATGAATGGGTAGCTAGGTTAGGTGCACCTCTAGTCCTGTGGGAAGTGATGAGGCTAGTGTCCTCCCTCCCTCTTGAATGAAGTCGTGGGGCCCCTTTCCCGTGTATGCCCCCGATAAAGCTGCTAGTACCAAGTGAACTCATGTCAGCCAAAGTGGAAGAGAAGGAAATGGTAGAGAGATTCGGGATGGTGCTCACTAAACCTCTAATATCTAACAAGTCGAGTTTTATGTCGGTCATATAGAACACCAACACATAGAAAAAGGAATCTTTCGTTGCATAGCCTCTAAAGCTTCTGCGAATATATTTCCATTTGAGTTTTAACAAGAGGAATTGGAAATAGCTCTTTGCCTTTCTGCTTCAAAAAAAGAGGTGGGGAGAACCATAAATTGAATGGATGGAGGAGATACTAAGAAAGACAATATAAAGATGTGGGAGAAAACCTCCATAAATCCATATAGAACCGAGAAAAAGGTTTGAAAATTGAAAAGAGGAGACAGAGTTTTAAGCGGCAACTTAAATTCGAGCATTAATTATTAGGAATTCTCTGTCATTTTTCAGTCAGTTGACAGAAGAATATATTTCTGTTTGAGTTTTAACAAGATGAAAACAGCTCTTTACCTTTCTGCTTAAAAAAAAAAGGTGGGGAGAACCATCGGTTGGATGGATGGAGGAGATACTAAGAAAGACAATATAAAAATGTGGGAGAAAACCTCCATATCCATATAGGACCGAGAAAAAGGTTTGAAAATTGAAAAGAGGAGAGAGAGTTTTAAGCGGCAACTTAAATTTGAGCATTAATTATTAAGTCTTCTTTGTAATTTTTCAGTCAGTTGACAGAAGAAGAAGAGAGAAAAGAAAAAAGCCCCACATTTTAGACTTTTTTACTTTCCAAGTCAATCTAAGTCAATCGACGCGCGTCCACATTTTGGTGGAGCCACCTAAGTTCAAGCGCACCAACATGAAGATTGTGAACCACTAAATATTTTCTCCCTCCAGCACGGACCGTCTCTTCGTCTTCTTCCTCTTGCTTCTGTAATCGCACAACGTATCCTCTCTCCCTCCCTCTCGCTTCTGGAGCAATGGCCAGCCACCGCCCTTTCGCCCTTCCCCTCCGCCTCGTCCTCGTCATCTTCCTCGTCTCCATCTCCGCTGTCCGCTCCCGCTCCGTCCGGCTCCCCAATCCGGTCTCCGATGGCCTCGGCAAGGCGCTCGGCCGCAGGTCCCCGCTCTATCTCCCATCCTCGGCTGCCTCGCCCGACTCTTGCGATGAGACGTACGGCTTCATGCCCTGCACGACCACTTGGATCGGCAACTTGTTCCTGATTCTGGTCTACGGTTACTTGATGTACACGGCCGCGACGTGTCTCTCAGGCGGCAGCGAGATGTTGCTGGACATTCTGGGGCCGGGGCTTATCGGTGGGCTCGTGTTGCCGATGCTCGGGGCAATACCCGAGGCCTTGCTCATTCTCGGTGAGTTTTGTGGTCCGTTTCGCATTTGCTGGATGACCTGTGTTTTTGGGTGTGGTTCCCGACAAACTCTGAGAAAATGAAGTGATGACATTGCATCAGAGACTGTTTTAGTTGGGTGTTGAGTAGTAGGGTAAGCTATGGTGGATTACGAAATATTGACATTATCCAAGAGTTTTCGTGTCATGTCGGACATTTTGACACGTGTCCAACACTCTTGGACACTCTCCGATACTTGTTCAACATAATGTCAGAAAATATGACACCTAATTAACTTTTCCGACATTCGAGTCGAAATTCCGATATACGAGTTTCGATACGTGATTTCGCTATTAATGTCCATTTTAAAATTTTTTAATGAATTAGAGGTCAAAATATATATATGAAAAAATAAAACACAATAATAAAAATAATAAATAAAAAAGAAAAAAAAATCTGGTATTCTCTTCTCTTTTGACTCTCATTTCACATGATATATAATTCATCTCTTAAGTTTTTTTTTTTTTTTCTCCTCTTCCGACATATTTAACATGTGAGTCCAGAATGTTGATTCTTGTTTTTCTTCAAGTTTTATGAAAATTATTGGGATAGAGTTGAATTTGTCAAATTGAAATAATGAATGATATTAATAAATGGTGGATCAATGTTTTTAGTATAAATTCATTCTAGGCTTATTTATTTATTTATGAATTTGAATCAAATTAAAACATATATATAAACATATATTTAATATCCAACATGTTTTAATGTGTCGGAATTTTTTATTTTTTGAGAAACGGCGTGTCGTGTCGTGTCGTATCGCGTGTCGTGTGTCGGTATTTAGTTGTATGCTATTTTACCTGGACCAATTAGAGTATTACGGGAATATGGATTTAGTTGGGTTGTCTCTGCCGATGATGTGTATGTAATTGTCTCACAACTGAAGTAGCATCTCGTCCGACCAAAAAAAAAAGAAAAAAAGGGTAGCATCTCGATTTCCTGTACTTGCCTGGATCCTAAGGCACTCCCACTGGAGTGTAATAAACCAAATCGCAAAATTCGATTATTTTCTCATTCGCTTCGATAATATTAAAAATCAAAACTTTTTTAGTCAATTAAGTTTTCAACTTTTAAGTTAATCAAACCAAATCTATAAAATTTAAAAATTTGTCCTTTTATTTAAAAAATCATATTTTATGTTTTTTAGTTTCTTTGTTTCTTTTTATTTATTTTTCTTCTTCTTTGTTAGCTAGTCCCCTACCATGGTGATGGCCAGTGACCAACTAGAGACTAGCTAGGCTCTGCCTCACCTAATCAGGTGAGGTCGAGCTCGCCCAACCCCCACGAACTCAGGCCTCGCTAGTCTAGCCATCGAGGTGGGGCTCGAGCCTCATCGAAGTTCGCAAGACGTCGGATTATAGATAATCTCACTATGATAGTGGAAATTAGGGATATAAGTGGTTCAATTCAGTTCATATTTTTCGAAAAAATTTGAACCGAATTGATAGGGAAATTTATCGATCCGAACCGAAATCGAAATTACAGTTGGACTCAATTTTTCGTTTTTCACTTTTGTTTTTGCTTTGTTTTTTCCCACCTCTTTCAATAATTTTTTTATTTAAAAAATAATTTTTTTATTATTTTATTATTTTTCTTTCTTTTTCTTCTTCTTCCTCAGTGGCAAGGTCGTCGGCCACGTCGGCGGCCGGCGACCGGCCAGAGACGAGTTGGAGCCTCGCCACAGGCCAGCGAGGCTCCAGCTCGCCAGATTCCGGCGAGGTCAAGCCTCGCCACCGGTGAGCTTGAGCCTGCCAGATCCGGCGAGCTGGGCGAGGCTCGAGCCTCGCCGACGTCTGGCGACCTCTGGCAAGGCTCGCTGCCTGAAATATGGGACTAGTGGAGTTCAGTTCTTCAAGTGCTCTGCTTTTCGGGTCAGGATCCCAGATGGGAAAAAGATTCGCACATTTGAAATATGGAGAGATCTGTTCCTGGGGATTGTGACAATATCAAGTTAAATAGATTCAAGTGGCAGATGCTCGGTTGAGCAATGGAATATAGGAAGGCACTTCTATTTCCCAGTCATGAGTGATAGTGCAGTCCTTTGGTCTTTGTTGCATAGCTTTATGTCATTACCTCCTCCTGCAGTAAATACTCTTGTGCGGATTACTTTCATAATTCTTTGCCTCAGTTGCATTTCTGTGGTTGGCCAGTTTGTCTGGTTGATTGCTTTCTAACATTCTGAACACTCGGCACTTTTTTTCTGGGATCAGTTCTCATTATCTTGTCTTTTCTAAACAATAACGTAATATTTCTTACTCTGTTACCCAGTATGGAAAATTTCACCACTTCTGTGTGTATAAATGAGGGTTCCTCCTGTTTCTGATGAACGATGATGCATTTTTCATTTTATGATTGTAATGAAGATCTTGACAAATGCTTTTCTTTATTGTTTTCTGCAGTTTCTGGACTGTCTGGAAGCACAGAAACTGCACAAAGTCAAGTCTCCGTTGGAATGGGCTTGCTCGCGGGTTCAACTGTCATGCTTCTAACTGTCATATGGGGTTCATGTGTTCTTGTTGGCAAGTGTGACCTGCGTGCTTCAGATTGGACTGCAGTGGATAAAGAGGATACGAAAGGGTTTAGTTTGACAGGTTTACCTTTTGCAAGCATTTCTCAATTATTTATGCTTACTAGAGGCTCTTACTGTAAGATCTTAAAATACTCCTTTGATGTGCGTATATGAATGCCTTCTATGTGTTTGCCTAATCAACACTCCACCAGGTTTTGCTGCTCACCCTTAAAAAAGTTGCTTTAGGGAGGTAAAAATTTCCAACTTCCACTCTTCCCCCTTGGGGATAGGGGTTTTATTTGGCTGGGAATATTTTTTTAGCCTCTATTGTGAGTGGTCATTGCTCAGTGGCAACAACATTCCTTCAAGCTGGGAACCTCATCTAATTAAAGTTTAGATTGAATCATGCAGAAGGCAGCCTTTATTGTGAATGAACGATAGCTTTGCAGTAATGGTAGTTATGGTTAAGGAAGGTACACTCTTGTATGGCTATATAAGGTTTCAGTATAGGAAGCAGGTTATGTAGGCAAGGTGCTTATCTGGCTTTAGAAATTTCGAAGCGCTTTACTTTTTCAATTAATATAATATGGTCTTACTTTGCTGGCAAGCTAAAGGTTCTGTGGCCTCCTTAAATCTGTTCGACCCTGGTCCACTGAGCTGAAGCATAGAAGTTGTGACTGTGATTCCTAGAGACTGCTCAACCCCTCCTACTTCTTAATTTGCATCATTATCTCTACCAGTCTGAAATGGCTCATCATTTCCAGTACATGATTAACACAACACTTTCAGGTTCTGGTGTTACTATCGATGACTTAACAAGAAGTGCAGCACGGATCATGGTTATCTCAGTTATTCCATTCCTTGTTGTTCAACTTCTTCAACTTCTCTATTCAACATCAGGAAGGCATGTGGCAGTCTTGGTAGGACTGATTTTGTCTGTGGTTCTACTTATCTCTTACTGCCTATATCGGGTATGTTATTATGAATATTTATTCTTAACTGCACTCTGCAACTCTGCCTTTTGTCATGCATTTTGAGTATATGCAGCAATCGCAGAAGTACGAGTGAGGTGTGCTTCATGTTGCCATGAATATATTGAGGCTGTTTAGTGTGGAAACTTTAAGGTCGCGACCTCCATGTATGGTGGCCGGCACCAATCAATTGGTTTAACTGAGTGGAAGGCGACCCTGCCCTCATGAACTTCTGTCCTAACAGCGAGATGGGGATGCTGTTCTTGTGGACTTATCTTTTTCTCTCTTTGCTCTGATGATTGTGTGTATACACATTTCTGTGAGTCCATGAGCAAGCAAGCTTAAGAAAAGTATCTTTGCCTAGGTTTTTGATGTTCTATGACACGAGCTGATAAAAACGTGCAGTATTCTGACTTTATAAAGTCGGCAGGTGTTCCAACGTCAGATCCAAGAGAGGAGACTTGAATATTTGGAGAAGCAGCATGTTATATTTGGATTCTTAGGACGTGTAAAAAAGCATGCCCTAGGAAGGCTTATGAAGGATGATGGTGAAGTTAACACAGAAATTGTGGAAATGTTAGTACTGGTGCTAAGTTAAATTATTCAGTTTTGCTTTACTGTTTAGGTGGCTCACACTTTTCTTTGACAGGATATTCAAAACCATTGATACGAATAATGATGACGTACTCACTGCTGGCGAACTAAAAGCATTCATAGTAGGAATCAATTTTGAAGAGATAGTTCTGGATGAGAGTGATGCTGTAGATAAAATCATGAAAGAATTTGATACCTCTCATGATGATCGTCTTTCAATTGATGAGTTCAGAAAGGGTATCAAAAAATGGCTAAAGAAGGCGGTACGTTCAGGAAAAGGTGTCAGTCTCAAAAATGTTGTTGGCACAATGAAGTTTCTTGTTGACAAGGACCATGTAAGTGACATGAGCAAGTTCGCATGTTCTTTAGTAAATCACTAGCTAGTTTGTTTGGACATTTTGAAGGTTAACAAACCCTTCTGCAATTCCCTTGTGCAGCAAGAAATAAAAGAGCGCGAGCGATTGTTAGTGGGGGAACAAAGCGATGAGGTGGTTGAGGTTGTTGAAAATGCTAAAATGACCTCCTTAAAAGCAGTGGGGTTGTTAATTCTTGGAACAGTCATAGCAGCAGCGTTTGCTGATCCCTTGGTAGATGCGGTCGACAATTTCTCAGACGCCACTGGTATCCCCACTTTCTTCATTTCGTTTATTGTCCTGCCTTTGGCTACCAACTCCAGTGAAGAAGTGTCGGCAATAATCTTTGCTAGTCGCAAAAAGCAGAAGACAGCATCACTGACATTCTCTGAGGTGCGCCTTTGACTTATTTGTATTCACCTTGACTTGATTATCGGAGTCTGGTGCAACAATGCCATAAATATCATCGAACCTAAGTTTTCTTTTCGGCATGGAGATTGGAATGATTAATCTCATCATCAGTCATTGCATCGTTGCTTTTTTGTTTTATTTAATTGGTAAGTTGTTTGTCTCGTGTTCGATGAGAATGACGATATGCTTAGTGAGTGACATCCTATCTCTTTTTGTACCTTGTGCAGTTATATGGGGCAGTGACCATGAACAATTTGCTTTGCTTAGCAGTCTTCCTGGCTCTTGTCTACATCAGAGGACTAACATGGGACTTCACATCAGAAGTGATTGTTATTCTTATTGTTTGCATTGTGATGGGAATATTTGCCAGCTTCCGCACCACTTTTCCTTTGTGGACAGTGTCAGTAGCCTTCATACTTTATCCTTTCTCCTTGGCGCTGGTGTACGTACTCGACTATGTCTTGGGTTGGTCGTAGATTTGTTCTCAGGGTACCTCATGGGGATGCCACAGCTTTCTGTCATATTCCCTATTTGACTTTCTTATGTTCATCTTTTGGAGTAAGATTGCATCTGGATTTATTCCATAGCTGTAGTAATCTGAGAAGCAGTGTTTTGTAGTGAAAGGATTAAGAATTTTGCCATGCTGCTGAGATGTGGAATGAAACATTCTGTTTGCAGAATTACATTGTGATGCTGCCTCCTCTTTTCGTTCTTATGCATTCATATGCTTGAGTGGAACTGCCTGCCTCCTTTTTTCCCCTCTGTTAGGGTGCATGCAGAGCTGTTATAGATGGATACGAATGTGAATGTTGGATATGGTGACCTCGCCACCAGGAGTAAGAGGAGGACAATCTCGACCGCCGTGCAATCAAGTGCATGATTCATCATCCACCATTCAAACCAATTGGCAGAAATAACCCAAGAAAACCAACATCTCTCATCATCAAATATAACATCCTAACAAACATATCTACTAACCAATCCCATTTTAACTTTTCTCCTTCTCTCCACCTCCCTTTTCAAGTCAGTACGCCCATTTTAGCCTCGCATGGAAATTTGGGGAGCCCATCTTGAAGTTTAGGGAAAATAAAGGTATTTCTTTTCTGAGCTTACCACCCTGATAAGTTAGATGGCTCTTTATGACTTCATCTTGGCCACCCATCTCTACAGTTTCAAGTCAAGATCAACGCTTCCTTCTGCAACTCCATTGCGAAAAATGGTCGTGCTCGCAGCTCCTTCATCAGAATGCTTCTTTCCCAGAGGGAGGAAGCTGTAGTAGTCGTAATTCCCTTGCTGATTGACCCACCTCGGTCCCTCTCGAAATTTTGAATCTTGCGCACGACCCTTTTCACAGATGTAGCTAATCAAATCAGATGTAGATCACGAGGACAGCCATGCAAACCATAAGGCTTGTCAAAAAATTTAATCTCACCTTACAGCTTGGTCTCTCATTATCGGGAGGTTCACGGTTGGCAAAGGCCACAGAAGCAAATGGCCGGTTGATCTTGGTAGTCAGCCACGTCGATGGCAAAGTAGGAAGGCCTAATGTGAGGAACTCATTGCTGAAAACTCCGTTTTGTTTCTTACTTTGAACTGATTTTGCATCGGAAACTGAAGCTTGAAATGAAGAATACCTGCAACAATGTCAAGTGTATATGAAGAAGCACGACACTTGATGTTTTGGTGAAAACAAAATGAAAATGTACCTAAAACTCCCGATCCCTGGTTCATAAATCAATTCAGCTCCATATTCAGATGAAGCCGAGTCGTCTGACGTCTGGGGAGCATTGGCAGATGTAAGAAGCTTTAGGTGGACCAGAAATGCAGGGAGCTTTTCTGAAGACAATGGACATGACCGCTTCAAGCCACCTATCTACATAACAGGTCAAAGAAAAATATAACGATTTCCAAGTCCAATCAATGTAATGCACGGAATAAAGATGAATCCTCCATTACTTCCCAAATACTATCAATCAAGAAACATGTGACATATGTACGTGTGTATGGCAGTCACGAAGACTAGACTCATGGGTATATCCTCATCACTGATTGCTGCAGTAAAACTCGCTAGTCCTGAAAAAACATGAATTTTGCGTAGATGGGTGTTCACTAAAGGAAAGCCTAGGATTACCCACGTTTTGACATACCTTCTCTTCCTCCTGCTGGATAGGAGCACAATTGCGATGATAGCTTTGGTTTGAAGGGGGCTCTGTCTGAGAATTTAGTACATATGATGATGAAGTTGTCGATGCATTCACCTGTGGCATTCCCACTACGTTAAAGTTTTTATACAATCTTTCAACACAGAAGGAGAAAAAAGACCAGAGGAAATTTAGTAAATCAGAAGTCACAAACTGAAATTTCCACGAACAATAAGCCATTGCCTTACCGTGGAAGAAGGTGGTGGATCATACTGGGGTAAACCTAACAAAGGCCAAAGATAGTCACATTCACTAGGCGGAAGCAGTTTCGAGCAGAAAGTGAATCGAGCCCCTATCCTATGACCATCCTCAGCAATATGCTCACAAGAATTCCACACTTCACGATCATTCCGGTTTGAATATGCTGTACCGTGCCGACTAGTATTCTCAAGCCCATCATACTTTGAGGCGCTTGCCAATGGAACAGTGCATTTCACCGGGACTGACACGTCAGGATCTGAATCTTGTGGAGGTGTTAACGTTGAAACTGCAGCAACAGTTGCATGGCTCTTCTGTTGTTCTTCAATCCTGATCTTCTCCAACTGTGCCACTCCAAGTCCTCGCTGTGGCACTTTCTTTTGCTTCTGCTTTTTGGAAGATCTTGTTCTGATGCCACCATAACTACTGATGCTACGCTTTGGATTTTTCTCTTCTTGTCCCATCTTGATCTATCTAAATCCAAAATGAAAGGGCCATCGTAGTTCTCCTTAAAAATAAAAGTAACCACTTTCTCATGGCAAAGGGTTTATTGAACAAATATACACACGCTTCTTTCGAAGCAAAGAAGGCGAAGATTTCATTGATACCCCAGACAAGATTATCACCAAGAAACTTGAGTTTAGAATAAAAAATCTAGAGGAAGATGGAGAACCCAAATACCTAATAATAGAACAAAATAATGACTGGTCAATGAATCCGAGAAACCAGTTACTTTTGTAGCCCTAGGAGGAAAATCATCCAAAAGCTTAGCCCATTTTTCAGCTAAGATTGACGAGGGCAGAGAGAGAGAGAGAGAATCTGAGTGGTTCCGGATATTTCTCACAACCAGTTGCTTGTCTGAGAGGCAAGACAGATCAGATCGAACCTATACAGTTTAGGTGGAAGTATGAAAGACCCTTTTTTTTGCTATTGAAATTCAAATTAAAAACCGAAAAAAGTTCAACTTGCACTGTCATTTCTCGCCCTTATTATAGCATCTCCTGTTTCTCGTTTGTTCCTTGCTCGACTCTGATGAATTCACACCCACACTCTGAGCGGTTACAGAACTTAAATTACCACATCGAAGATTTTCTCTCTCTCTCTCTCTCTCTCTCTCTCTCTCTCAAAATAATGGCTTCCAATGTGGAGTTCTAAATGAAGCTAAGAGCGACATTGCTTGGCAATGTCACCTTACTTTGTTTGCTGCAAAAGAGAAACAAACTTTGTCCAGAATCAGCGTGAGAGAGCTTTCATGGGGCGTTTGAAGGTTTCCCACAAGCGCTTGTCATGATAGAGAGAGAAGGGAGCTAGTAGTTTTCCAAACGAGATATTCTCACCAGATGCATCATTCCATATACGTACGCATGCATACGTAGAGACGAAATCCTTACGGTTATATGACTACCGTCTTTTAAAAGGTGAATGGGCACGTCAAACAACGCATCTGAGAAGATGTGATTGGAATAACTTGGCCTAGATAAATGGTATCCGCGTGCAACGATAAAAACCCGTGCCCCCGTGAAGAAATTCTCTACTACTTTTGTGTCGACACGTGCGACTTTTTGGTAAAAATGCGGATTGCTGTATAGTTGAGCCAGTGATGTGAGTTAAGGATGAGAGATCGTGAGTTTATAATCGAACCTGACAAAATTTGACCGGAAAGAAAACGCAAAACTTTACCGCGGTTAAAAGGAAGTCACTGGCCATTATGGTCCCTCACAAGCTATGGTGCTACCTGTGAGAAACTGCTTTCTCAAGTCACAACCAAGAAGGAGCGCTTCTGCTTTTCTCCACTCTGTGTAGAAGGGTCCACGTCTTTAACTTCTATTCAAGAGAGGACACCAGTTTTGCCTTCTGCTTGAGGACACCCATGTCCATCATCCTTTAATTGCAGTGGAGCCCTTGTGTGACCACACCCTCTTTTGTCATGTAAATAATGCCAAGACTTTTCTAATGGAATACGAGGAACCTATACAGGCATCTATCGGAAGATCTACTTTGTTTATGCATATTTCCCGTTCTCATTTGGTTCTCGATTGGCCATTATCGATCGAATAATCCATGCAGCATTAAAACAACCTTTCTTTTGTGTAAATTACAGTCGACACCGAGATCTTAGTGTGAAAATAAGTTACGGCCCTTTTTTTTCTTCTCAGATGATCTGATATTCCTGCCCACTCCTAAATAAAGAAGTCGTGGGCCCCCTTCCCGCCTATGCCCCCGATAAAGCTGCAAGTACCAGGTGAACTCATGTTGGCCAAAGTGAAAGAGAAGGAAACGGTAGAGATTCGACATGGTGCTCCCATAATATCTAACAAGTTGAATCTTATGCCGGTCATATAGAACACCAATACATAGAAAAAGGAATCTTTCGCTGTATGGCCTCTGAAGCTTCTGCAAATATATTTCCTTTGAGTTTTAATAAGAGGAACCGTAAAAACAGCTCTTTGCCTTCTCCTTCAAAAAAAGAGGTGGGGAGAATCATAAGTTGGATGGATGGAGGAGAGACAATATAAAGTAGGGGTGAGCATCGGTCTAGGGTCAACCCTAGACTGGCCCAATCCTGCCGGTCCTGGTCCAATTCTCAGGAGGATTGGGTCAGTCTTTTATCTTAGAATTCCTGGACCAACATTGTGCGGGTCAGTCCTCGATCCTGAAAGTTTCGGGTCGGTCCAACCCGAACCAATTCTGACTATATATATATATCTAATATATTATTTATAAATTTTTATATAGAGAAAACCTTAAAATAAACGGCGTCAACAACATTAAACAACTCTTTAGTGAGGAGTTCAAGTAATTTTATATTGTTTTTTAATAACTTAGATTTTTCTTGTCTTTTACGGCATCAATTCATAATTTACGAAGGAGGAAAATATTTTTGTGAAGAGTCCTCATAGTGTCCAAAAATGCATAAATAACTTCTTATGGCATCCTCATCTAGTATTCGTTCTCTTATGTCTTATTTATCCTCTTAGTCTTCAATTTGCCAAAATCGAAAGAAACAATTTCTCCGTTTGCCACTTGACACTCACCTCGCTCGCTTTGGGTCACTCATGCCACTCGCCGCTTGATGCTTGCTTGGCTTGTTGCTCCCCGCTTGACATTTGATGCTCATTTTGTTCGACGCTCACCCCACTTGACCTTCACCGCTTGCCTTTCTTAGCTAACCTCGCTCATCTTCGAACCCATTTGGTCAGTACGGTCCTCGGTTGTCCTTTCAAGGAGTACAAAAAATGAAATAAAAAATTATTGGTTAATCCTGAGTTGACCTTGAAACCGGACCAAACCCATTGGGTTAGTCCGATCCTCAATCGTTTTTTTAAGGAGTATAAAAAATGAAGTAAAAAATTATTGGTTGGTCCCAGGTTGAATCTAGAAACAAACCGAACTCATTAGGTCGGTCCGGTCTTCAATCCCAAAAATTGAGAACCGGCACTGTGCGGATTGGTCCTAGGGTTTGGGGGAGAACTGGCCCAACCCAGACCATGCTCATCCCTAATATAAAAACGGAGGAGAAATTGAAAAGAGGAAGGAGCGTTTTAAGCGGCTACTTAAATTCGAGTATCAATTGTTGGGTCTTCTCTGTCCTTTTTCTGTCAGCTGACCGAAGAGACAGAAAAGAGAAAAGCCCCGTATTTTAGACTTTTCTACTTTCCAGGCCAAGTCATCAGACACACGTCCACATTTTAGTGGAGCCATCTAAGTTCAAGCGCACCATGTAGGACGATGACGTGGTGATTGTGAACCGAATATATTCTCCCTCCAGCACGGACCGTCTGTTCATCTCCTTCCTCTCGCTTCTATAGTTGCGCAACGTGTCCTCTCTCCCTCCCTGTCGCTTCCGGAGCAATGACCAGCCACCGCCCTACCGCCCTTCCTCTCCGCCTCCTCCTCGTCCTCATCATCTTCCTCGTCTCCATCTCCGCTGTCCGCTCCCACTCCGTCCGGCTCTCCAATCCGGTCTCCAACGGCCTCGGCAAGCCGCTCGGCCCAGGGTCCCCGCCCTATCTCCCGTCCTCGGCCGCCTCGTCCGACTCTTGCGATGAGACCTACGGCTTCATGCCGTGCACGACCACTTGGCTCGGCAACTTGTTCCTGATTGTGGTGTACGGCTACCTAATGTACACGGCCGCGAAGTGTGTCTCGGCCGGCAGTGAGATGTTACTGGAGAGTCTGGGACCGGGGCTCATCGGTGGGCTCGTGTTGCCGATCCTCGGAGCATTACCCGACGCCTTGCTTTTTCTCGGTGAGTTTTGTGGTCCGTTTCGCATTTGCTGGATGACCTGTGTTTTTGGTTGTGGTTCCTGAGAAACTCTGAGAAAATAAGAAGCGATAACATTGCATCAGAGACTGTTTTAGTTGAGTGTTGAGTAGTAGAGTAAAAGCTATGGTGGATAGGAAAGAGGACTCGGTTACGTTTCCTTCCGAAAAATTTAGCGTTTTGACGTTTCGTTGAATCTAAACTATTGCTGTTGCTTTTATGTGCTTGCATTTTGTTGTAAGCTATTTTCCCTGATCCAATTATAGTATTTCGGGAATATGGATTTAGTTGGGTTGTCTTTCCCGATGATGTGTATATGTAATCGTCTAACTACTGAAGTAGCATCTCGTCCGATCAAAAAAAAGAAAAAAAAAAAAAAAAAGGTAGCATCTCGATTTCCTGTAGCTGCCTGGATCCTAAGGCACTTCCACTGGGGTGTCATAAACCGAATTAAAAAATTCAATTTTTTCGGTTCTGTTCATATTCAATTCGAATGATATTAAAAATCGAAATTTTTTTAATCAATTCGATTTTTACCTTTTCTGTTAATCAAACCAAATCTATAAAATCTAAAATATCATTTGTCGGCCACGGTGGGCGAGCTAGGCTCCGCCTCACCTAATCACATGAGGCCGAGCTCGCCCAATGTCGACGAACTCAGGCCTCACCAGTCTAGCCACCGTGGTGGGGCTCGAGCCTCATCGAAGGTCGTCAGATGTCGGATTATAGATAATCTCACTACGGTAGTGGAAATTAGGGGTATAAGTGGTTCGATTCAGTTCGTTTTTTTAAAATTAAACCGAATCAATAAGGAAATTTATCAAACCAAATCGAAATCCGATCCGGATAACCAAAATTGAAATCCAATCCGATCCGAATTGAAATCAAAATTATGGTTTGATTCAATTTTTCGCTCACTTTTGTTTTTTTCCCACCTCTTTCAATAATTTTTTATTTTTAAAAAATCGATTTTTCTTTTCTTTTTCTCCTTTTCTTTCTTTTTCTTCTTCTTCTTTATTGGCCGATCGTCAGCCAGGTTGGCGGCTGGTGATCGGCCAAAGGTAAGATGGAGCCTCGTCACAAGCCAGTGAGGCTCTAGCTCACCAGATTCCGGAAAGGTCAAGCCTCATCACCGGCAAACTCGAGCCTACTAGATTCGACGAGCTGGGCAAGGCTTGCTGCCTGAAATATGGGACTAGTGGAGTTCAATTCTCCAAGTGCTCAGCTTTTTTCGGGTCAGGAGTCCATATCCAAATGGGAAAAATATTCGCACATTTGAAATATGGAGAGATCTTTTCCTGGGATTGTGACAATATCAAGTTAAATAAATTCGAGCAACAAATGCTCGGTTGAGCCATGGAAGATGGGAAGGTCGTAGAAAATTATTCACATAAACAACTTATTAATAAAAAAGAATCGGATCTATATATGACTGTAAAATACTGAGATCAATAAACACAGTGAAATTAAAGCGTACTTGTTTGAACCATTACTTCACTTAATGAAAAATATATCACTTTGATAATTATAAATCTATTGGAATGCCAGATCTTCCTCTCAATAACCTATTTCAGTATAGCAGCTTTCAATGGGATTAAACAACTGATAGGTATAATCTACCTTTTTATAGGCTAGAATGGAGACCTAGCAAACCCTAATCAATAGTGTGTCAAGTGAGCCCATCCCATTATGAGCTTCAGTCAAACAAAATTGCCTACACTTTGCTGCTCAACTAGGCCTGTTATTAATAGATGTCAAAACCCAATTCAATTATATCACTTAAGGGTTTAACAAATATTGAAATATTTATTAACCTGATTATTTAAAATAAAAAAATTAATTAATTAATGTAAGCCCATATTATAGAAAATTTCTAACATTCTCCCATTTGGGCTACATTAATTAACTTATTTTTATTTTGAAAAAGATTTTATATTGAAAACGACACTATCGGGTTAATAACTGAAAATTTTGTTTTATGTGGCCACAACTTTAAAAAAAAAATATTCCAATAACGGCATCTCAAAACCACTCCAATCCTATATAACCTCAATATAGGATTATGGAGATCAATATGTTAAGAAAATACCACAACACATAACTTTCCATAACCACATATAATAAGCATTATATTTTCATGGATCATGGGTAGTAAGAAATAGTGTCAACATGTGATCAAAATATACACTATTTCTTATCAGCAATTTCTCAACAACATGAAACCGCATTAGTGTAATTTCTAAATAACATGAAATTGCATGACTATATCACAATCTAACATGAGATCTCATAATTAGTGACATCCAGTTGTCTTTAAATTAAAATTGTTTAAAGATACTGTTTTATACTTCTATTTCTCAATCAACGAGAGAAGAGATAACAATAGAATCAACAATAATGATTATTGAAAATAAATGCTTTACTAGACATCATGAAAGCATTATCAGTTTGCATATAACTATAATATCTAGAAATACAAATTATATAATTCCCCCTAACAAAAAAATCAAAAGAATCTAAAACACCCATATTCTTCACATGTTTTTTAAACAAAATGGGTCGTCAGCTTTTTGTTAGAAAATCAGCCAATATGGACTTAATTATGATATCTCGATCACAATGTCTCTCTTTTTGACCAAGTCTTTAACAGTATAATATTTGATCCAGTTAACATTTCAACCGTGGCATTGTTGTTATTTACAGCGAAGGTAATTGTTTGTCACACATAATGCAATAAGATCAATTATGGGCAATAAACAATTCAACAAAAATAATTAGTACATTATAAACTCCCATTTGGGTAAAGTGTACAATGCACCATTATTTTACACAGCATGAAGTTTATAAAGCAACAACAAGCAGAATTACATATAATTGTCAAAGATCCATCCCCTTTGGGCAGATAAGTCCTTTAAATTATACATCTTCATAATATCAATATAGAGGGGAATTACATATAATTTTCAAAATATTTATCCCCTTTGGGTAGATAAATATTTTTCAATTATACATCCCCATCTTTTAAATATGGGAATTAATCTTCATGTTATTTTCCAAATTAATATACACAATAATCCCCTTTAGGCAAATTATTATATGTACTAATTTTTTTCATTATTACTCCAAAAATTTATACACAAAATTCATCTAACAATATGAAACACTTTACAACATGTGCTTCCCAAGTTCATAATACATTTATCAAGCAACAATTTTTGCCACAATTTTTTTAAAAAAAAAATTATTATTTTAATGTTTCGAATCCTCCTGCGGGCCCTCACCTACGCCCGGCCCATAGACCGGCAAGAGCCCACGCAAGCCACTTGAAACGGGCGGGCCACGAAGCCCACGCCTCTTTTAATTAAAATGTCCCAATATTGGGCTATAGGCCCATGTCCTTTTTTTTTTATATGTTTCTGGTTCTGGGCAAGAGCCCAGAACCTTTATTTCATTGATGGTTCTGGGCTCACGCCCAGAACCCTTTTCTTTTCCTTGGTTCTGGGCCTTGGTTCATGGGCGTGAGCCCAGAACCAAGGATATAAACAAAATGGGCTTATGCCCATTACAAGCCCGCCCTGCTGGAGGTCTTCTTCAACCTCCAGCCGGGTCCCGAAATACCTGCAAACCGGGTCGTGTGACCCGGTTTCGACCTGAAACTCCAAAAACACACACTAATTTGATTTTTCTTGAAATTTATTCATCGGTAAAGTTTCGGATCTAAGCCTCCTATGGCTGAAAATTCGGTTTTCTTAAATTTAAACCCTAAAAACTTACTTTAATGCAACAAAAGGATGCTAAAACATATATATAACCATACCCATGCAACAATTTACAAAGATTATCAATCAATTGTATGTAATTTAAAATTCTAGAACTTTTTCCATGTATAAACCCTAGAATTTCAAATTTAAAATTCTCACTCAATTCTCAACAAAAATATACAAATTATATATGGTTGGAAAGATCTCGACATGTAAAACAAGAGCCTAAGGTTTTAAGATCAATCGAGCAAAAAATCCCCATGTAAAAATAATGACAATATTCGGCTCAAAGAGGAAAATTTCGAATTTTGTTCATAAAAAAGAATTTTGGGTTCTACAATCATATATGACTTGCTCTGATACCACATGTAGAAAATTATTCACATAAACAACTTATTAATAAAAAAGAATCGGATCATTATATGACTATAAAACACCAAGATCAATAAATATAGCGGAATGAAAGATACTTTTGTTTGGTATTATTTCACTTGAAGAAAAATATATCACTCTGATAATCAAAAATATGTATCTTCTTATTTCAATATAACAGTTTTTAATGGGCAAAACAACCGATAGATATAATCTACCATTTTATAGGCTAGAGAAGGCACTTAGCAAACCCTAATCAATAGTGTCTTAACTGGGCCTCTCCCATTACGAGCTTCAATTAAACACAATTGTCTACACTTTGCTGCTTAACTAGGCCCGTTATTAATAGATGTCAAAATCCAATTTAATAAGATCACTTAAAAGGTTTAACAAATATTGAAATATCTATTAACTCGATTATTTAAAATAGAAAATTAATTAATTAATGTAAGCCCATATTATAGAAAATTTCCAACAAAGGCATCTTTGTTTCTCAGTTATGAGTGATAGCGTAGTCCTTGGGTCTTTGTTGCATAACTTTATGTCATTACCTCCTCCTATAGTAAATACTCTTGTGAGGATTACTTTAGTAATTCTTTGCCTCAGTTGCAATTTTGTTGTTGACCAGTTTGGCTGGTTGATTGCTTTCTAACATTCTGAACACTCCGCACCTTTTTTATGGGATCAGTTCTCGTTACTTGTCTTTTCTAAACAAGAACGTAATATTTCTTACTCCGTTACCCAGTATGAAAAATTTCACCATTTCTGTGTGTATATATGAGGGTTCCTCCTATTTCTGATGAACAATGATGCATTTTTCATTTTATGATTGTAATGAAGATCTTGACAAATGCTTTTCTTTACTGTTTTCTGCAGTATGTGGACTGTCTGGAAGCACAGAAACTGCACAAAGTCAAGTCTCCGTTGGAATGGGCTTGCTCGCAGGTTCAACTGTGATGCTTCTAACTGTAATATGGGGTTCATGTGTTCTTGTTGGCAAGTGTGACCTGTGTGGTTCAACTGCAGTGGATGAACAGGATACAAAAGGGTTTAGTTTGACAGGTTTACCTTTTGCAAGCCTTTCTCAATTAGTTATGCTCATTAGAGGCTCTCATTGTAAGATCTTAAGATTTTCCTTTAATGTGTGTATATGAATGCCCTCTGTGTTTGCCTAATCAACACTCCACCAGCTTTAGCTGCTCACTTTTAAAAAAGTTGCTTTAGGGAGGTAAAAATTTCTAACTTCTAGTCCTCCCCCTTGGGGATAGAGGTTTTATTTTGCAGGGAATATTTTTTTAGCCTCTATTGCGAGTGGTCATTACCCAGTGGCAAAAACACTCCTCAAGCTGGGAACCTCATTTAATTAAAGTTTAGATTGAATCATGCAGAAGGCAGCCATCATTGTGAATGAATGAGAGCTTTGCAGTAATGGTAGTTATGGTTAAGGAAGGTACACTCTTGTATGGCTAAGTAAGGTTTCAGTATAGGAAGCAGGTTACGTAGGCAAGGTGCCTAACTGGCTTTAGAAATTTTGAAGCGCTTACTTTTTCAATTAGTATAATATGGTCTTACTTTGCCGGAAATTTAAAGGTTCTGTGGCCTCCTTAAATCTGTTCTGCCCTGGTCCACTGAGCTGAAGCATAGAAGTTGTGACTGTGATTCCTAGAGACTGCTCAACCCCTCCTATTTCTTAATTTGCATTGTTATCTCTACCAGTCTGAAATATTTCCAGTACATGATAAACACAACACTTTCAGGTTCTGGTATTACTACCGATTACCTCACAAGAAGGGCAGCATGGATCATGGTTATCTCAGTTATTCCATTCCTTGTTATTCAACTTCTTCAACTTCTCAATTCAACATCAGCAAGGCATGTGGCAGTCTTGATAGCACTGATTTTGTCTGTGGTTCTACTTATCTCTTACTGCCTATATCAGGTATGTTATTCTGAGTACTTGTTCTTAACTGTACTCTGCAACTCTGCCTTTTGTCATGCATTTTGAGTATATGTAGCACTCGCAGAAGTACGCGTGAGGTGTGCTTTATGTTGCCATGAATATAATAAGGCTGTTTAGCATGAAAACTTTAAGGCCGCAACCCTCATGTATGGTGGCCGGCACCAATCAATTGGTTTAACTGAGTGGAAAGCGACCCTGCCCTCATGAACTGCTGTCCTAACAGCGAGATAGGGATGCTGTTCTTGTGGACTTATCTTTTTCCTTCTTTGCTTTTGATGATTGTGTATACACGTCTGCATGAGTCCATGAGCAAGCAAGCTTAAGAAAAGTATCTTTGCCAAGGTTTTTGTATGAAACGAGCTGATAAAAATGTCCAGTATTCTGACTTTATAAAGTCGGCAGGTGTTCCAGCCTCAGATCCAAGATAGGACACTTCAGTATTGGGAGCAGAGGCATATTGTATTTGGATTCTTAAGACATGTAAAAAAGCATGCCATTGGAAGGCTTATGAAGGATGATGGTGAAGTTGACACAGAAACTGTGTATAAGTTAGTACTGGTGCTAAGTTAAATTCTTTAGTTTTGCTTTACTGTTTAGGTGGCTCACCCATTTCTTTGACAGGATATTCAAAACCATTGACATAGATAATGATGACCATCTCACTGCTAGCGAACTAAAAGCATTTGTAATAGGAATCCGTTTTGAAGAGATAGGTCTGGATGCGAGCGATGCTGTTAAAAAAATCATGAAAGCATTTGATACCTCTCATGATGATCGTCTTTCATATGATGAGTTCAGAAAGGGTATTGAAAAATGGCTAAAGAAGGCGCGTTCAGGAAAAGGTTCCAATCTCAAAAATGCTGTTGACACAATGAAGATTATTGATCACGCCAGCTACGTAAGTGACATGAGCAAGTTCCCATGTTCTTTAGTAAATCACTAGCTTAGTTTGTTTGGATATTTTGAAGGTCCACAAACCCTTCTGTGATTCCCTTGTGCAGCAAGCAGAAAAAGAGCGCGAGCAATTGTTAGTGGGGGAACAAAGCGATGCGGTGGTTGAGGTTGTTGAAAATGTTAAAATGACCTCCTTAAAAGCAGTGGGGTTGTTAATTCTTGGAACGGTCATAGCAGCAGCTTTTGCTGATCCCTTGGTAGATGCGGTCGACAATTTCTCAGACGCCACCAGTATCCCCAATTTCTTCATTTCGTTTATTGTACTGCCCTTGGCTACAGGCTCCGGTGAAGCAGTGATGGCCATAAGCGTGGCCAGTCCTAAAAAGCAGAAGACAATGTCACTGACATTCTCTGAGGTGCGCCTTTGACTTATTTGTATTAACCTTGACTTGATTATCGGAATCCAGTGCAACTATCCCATAGATATCATCGAACCTAAGATTTCTTTTCGGCATGGACATTGGAATGATTAATCTCGTCATAAGCCATTCCATGGTTGCTTTCTTGTTTTATTTAATTAGAAAGTTGTTTGTCTCGTGTTCAACAAGAATGACGATTTGCTCAGTGAGTGACATCCTATCTCTTTTTGTACCTTCTGCAGTTCTATGGAAGGGTGACCGTGAAAAATTTGCTTTGCTTAGCAGTCTTCTTGGTTCTTGTCTACATCAGAGGATTAACGTGGGACTTCACATCGGAAGTGATTGTTATTCTTATTGTTTGCATTGTGATGGGAATATTTGCCAGCTTCCGCGCCACCTATCCTTTGTGGACATCATTAGTAGCCTTCGTACTTTATCCTTTCTCCTTGGCGCTGGTGTACGTTCTCGATTATGTCTTGGGTTGGTTGTAGATTTGTTCTCAGGGAATCTCAAGGGGACGCAACAGCCTTCTGTCATATTCCCTATTTGACTCTATTACGTTCATCTTTTGGAGCAAGATTGCATCCGGATTTATTCCGTAGCTGTAGTATCTGAGAAGCAGTGTTTTGTGGTGAAAGGATTAAGAATATTGCCATGCTGCTGAGATGTGGAATGAAACATTCTGTTTGCGGAATTACATTGTGGTGCTGCCTGTTCTTATTCATTCTTATGGATTCATATGCTTGAGTGAAACTGTCCGGTCAACATGCTCAAGTGGAACTGCCTGCCTCCACTTATTCCCTCCCCTGTTAGGGTGTATGAAGAGCTGATGCAGATGAGTGAGTGTTTATGTTGGATATTGTGACCTCGCCATTCAAGGAATAAGAGGATGACAATCACGATCGCCGTGCAATCAAGTGCATGATTTATCATCCATCAGTCAAACCAATTGGCAGAAATAACCCAAGAAAATCAACATCTCTCATCATCAAATGTAACATCCTAACAAACATATCTACTATCCAATCCCTTTTCTCCTTTTCTCCACCTCACTTTTCAAGTCAGTACGCTCATTTTAGCCTCGCATGGAACCATGTGGAGCCATCTTGAAGTTTAGGGAAAATAAAGGTATTTCTTTTCTGAGCTTGCCACTCTGATAAGTTAGATGGCTCTTTATGACTTCATCTTGGCCACTCATCCCTACAGCTTCAAGTCAAGATCAGCGCTTCCATCTGCAACTCCATCGCAAAAAGTAGTCGGGCTTGCAGCTCCTTCATCAGAATGCTTCTTTGCCAGAGGGGGGAAGCTGTAGTAGTCGTAATTCCCTCACTGATTCACTCACCTCGGGCCCTTTGAAATTTTGAATCTTGTGAACGACTCTTTTCACAGATGTAGCTAATCAAATTGGATTTAGAACCACGAGGACAACCATGCGAACCATAAGGCTTGTTAAAAAGTTTAATCTCACATGATAGCTTCGTCTCTCATTATCGGGAGGTTCACAATTGGCAAAGGCTACAGAAGCAAATGGCTGGTTGCTCTTGGTGGTCGGCCACGTTGATGGCAAAGTAGGAAGGCTAATGTGAGGAACTCATTGCTGAAAACTCCGTTTTGTTTCCTACTTTGAATTGATTTCGCATCGGAAAATGAAGCTTGAAATGAAGAATACCTGCAACAATTTCGAGTATATATAAAGGAAGCACGACACTTGATGTTTTGGTAAAAACAAAATGAAAATGTACCTAGAACTCCCGGTCCCTGGTTCGTAAATCAATTCAGCTCCATATTTAGATGAAGCCAAGTCGTCTGACCTCTGAGGAGTATTGGCAGATGTAAGAAGCTTTAGGTGGACCGGAAATGCAGGGAGCTTTTCCGAAGAGAACGGACATGACCGCTTTAAGCCACCTATCTACATAAGAGGTCAAAGAAAAATATAGCATTTCCATGTCCATTTTATGTAATGCACGGAATCAAGACGAATCCTCAATTGTTTCCCATATACTACCAATTAAGAAACATGTAATATATGTCCATGAGTATCGCAATCACAAAGGCTAGCCTCATGTGCATATCCTCATCACTAATTGCTGAAGGAAAACTTGCTAGTCCTGAAAAAACATGAATTTTGTGTAGATGAGTGTTCACTGAAGGAAAGCCTAGGATTATCCAGATTTTGACATACCTTCTCTTCCTCCTGCTGGATAGGAGCATAAATGCCATGATAGCTTTGGTTTGAAGGGGGCTCTGTCTGAGAATTTAGTACGAATGATGATGAAGTTGTCGACAAATTCACATGCAGCACTCCCACTACATTAAAAGTCCTCATTCAATCTTTCAACACGAAAGGAGAAAAACGACCAGAGGACATTTAATAAATCAGAAGTCACAAACTGAAATTTTCACGAACAAGAAGCCATTGCCTTACCATGAGAAAAGGTGGCGGATCATACTGGGGTAAACCTGACAAAGGCCCAAGATATTCAGATTCACTAGGCATAAGTAATTTCGATTGGAAAGTGATTCCAGCGTCTATCCTACGATTATCCTCGGCAATATGTTCACAAGAATTCCACACTCCATGATCGTTCCGGTTTGAATATGTTGTACCGTGCGGACTAGCATCCTCAAGGCCACCAAATTTTAAGGCCTTTGCCAATGGAATAATGCCTTTTGCCGGGACTGACACGTCAGGATCTGACTCTTGTGGAGGTGTTAATGTTGAAACTGCAGCAACAGATGCATGGCTCGTCTGTTGCTCTTCAATCCTGATCTTCTCCAACTGTGCCACTCCAAGTCCTCTCTGTGGCACCTTCTTTTGCTTCTGCTCTTTGGAAAATCTTGTTCTGATGCCACCATAACTACTGATGCTACGCTTTGGATATCTCTCTTCTTGTCTCATTCTGATCTATCTAAATCCAAAATGAAAGGACCATCATAGCTCTCCTTAAAAATAAAAGCAAAGGGTTTATTGAACAAATAACGACACGCTTCTTTTGAAACAAAGAAGACGAAGAGTTCATCGATACCCCAGAAAAGATTATCACCAAGAAACTTGAGTTTAGAATAAAAAATCTAGAGGAAGATGGAGAACCCAAATACCCAATAATAGAACAAAAGAGTGGCTGGTCAATGAATCCGAGAAACCAGTCACTTTTGTAGCCCTTGGAGGAAAATCATCCAAAAGCTTAGCCCATTTTTCAGCTGAGACTGACGAGAGCAGAGAGAGAGAGAGAGAGAGAATATGAGTGGTTCGGATATTTCTCACAACCGGCTGCTTGTCTGAGAGGCAAGACGGATCAGATCGAACCTATACAATTTAGGTGCAAGTATGAAAGACCCTTCCTCTTTCTCTTTTTTTTTTGCTATTGAAATTTGCTTCACCGGTTTTGATTCCCGTGAATAATCTTTTACCAAACGCTGCGTTTTGGTTTTATTATTGGGGACTCAGTTCTGTGTTAAGTTTGGACAGAGAATGTCCAATGCGAAAGGGAATTTTATTCTCAACTTATATGTATAGCCCTAACAACTTATGGCCAGATGACTCAAAGACAAACAATTTCTGAATGCCAATTACGCTAGAATTTAATTGATGACATCGAACACAAATAGCTAGATAGTCTGTGCTCTAAACCCAAACTACAATGGAATTTAATCAACATCACAACTTGCTTTTGATATAAAGCTGGAATCAAACCGATAGCAATACTTCTGGATATAAGCACAATGCTGGAATCTAATCAATAACACTGAACTTTGTGGAACCGGAATTTAATCAACGATGCTGGACTGAATGAAGATGCATGCCGGAACCTAATTAACAATGGGAATCCTAAACTACAACTAAGATGCGATAAAATAAAGATAAAATGAAGAAGATTGTTGTGTTTTTTGCACGGGGTTCTTAGTGGAGAAACTGTGGTATTTATTGGGAACCGATGTTCCTTAGTCAGTTATTCCTTCTTGGGCACTACTCTTTGCAATCTTTACGTGTTTCTTTTCCCTTGGACGTCCTTATCATTTAGTAACTGCCTCTTGACCTGTCGATGATGCTCGTGTAGCTTACTCTTCAAGTAAATAATCGTTCCCTATTTTTACGCACATTTCTCGCAGCAGTTATTTTCGTTTGAATTCCAGTGCTAATCCTCCTTAATCTTCAAATTCAGCGCATCATCCTCATAGCGTGACACATGTTAATTAACTTCCCAACCATTGACTTTGAGTTTAGCTCCTATAATTCCGTTGAGGCTTAGCTTAAGTAGCATTCACGAGAACTGCTTTCCACTGATTTCCTAGATCAAAACGGGTGTTTCATTTAAAATTCCTCTTGACCAACATGTGCTTTTGGGGTAAACTTGGGCGTCAATATATGCCCCCATTTAAAAGAAATAAATGAATTTATTTCGTTTAAAGAAATACCTTATTTTTGCATAGCCTTCTAGGGCGACCATGCCTTTTTGTCTTTTGACATCCTTTCTGATATGAATTTTCATTCTCTGTATTATCTCAATATGTGTCCTCTAATCTCGTAACTTTTCTCTTTTCTCCTTCCAAGGCGTCGTCTTCTACCCATACCTCTTCAAGGCTTTCATCACAGCATTTCATCTTCTTGTTTTACCCTACCTCTTCGTGGTTCTTTTCATCTATAACTTGTCATCTGTTATGGCGCCCAAGAAAACTTCTAACTATGACTCCTCAAACTACATCAGCAATTTGATCACTCTTCAAACGGGGGAGCATGCTAAAGCTTGCCGTTTTAATCTATTGAGCAAAGTTGAAGACGTGACGGGCTGCTTTCTTTTAGGTCCCAGTATTATCGATTATAATAGAATTCCTTCTCCAATCAAGGCTTGCTTCCCCACTAAGAGCGAGACCTTAGCTTTTCAACACAACTATTTCCGCAACATCATGTCTTCAGCCTTTCCTCTATTTCGTGGGTTTCCTTCATTTGAATCGGATTTCCACGAGTGGTATATTCGGCTAAGGGGTGACGACTCAACTCGATTGGCTTGGATGAACGATGGGATTGAGAAAACACTCGTGATCAGCATGCCCTTATATGATGTTAACCGTGGACTGGTGGGGTCAGTAGTAAGCTTCCGGTCCTCCTTAGTTTACTGTTTCCTTTTCCCTTAGGAACCCATGACCATCACTTTTCTAGGCATGTAGACCATAGCAGATTTTCAAGTACTTGGTCATTCAGCTGAACAATTACCCCCAATAGAAATTGACTTTCTCATCTCAGATAGAGTCCTTGCACATAGCAAATTTCTCGAACGATTTCGTGAGGACACTGGCCGTGTTGATGAGAAAGAGCATATCACTTTCTTGTTTTACTGGTCATCAAGATACGTTTTTTGTTGTGCCACGATTAAGGTGAACAAGGATTATCTTCAAATAGCTGCAAATCTTGCACATGGTAGGCATATTACTCTAACTCCAGTAGTTCTTGCTTCTTTGTACCGTAGGCTACCGCATGCCTCATTGGTTATGAAGGCTGAGAAGAGTGGCGTTATTTTTGGCCCTTTCTGGATGTTACAAGCCTGGATGTCACTATACCTGGAATTCATTTTCGATCTAGGTTCTCAAAACCTGTCTTACTATCATTTGCCAAGCACAACATTTATAAGGCCCATTCTAGGCTATCGACTTTTGAATCGCTTGCCCAAGAAAACTCCCTCAGACGTTCCTCCTTTTCTCCGCTACTTCCAAACCATTCTGGAAGTTGACCATAGGAATATTGACTTTTTTCCTTATAGAATGAAGATCATTATTACCTTTCTGATCCCAACAACATAACTCTTTTTCAAGATTTCTCGGTTTGTATCTTGTCTTTAGTAGATCTTCCATTATGGCTATCCATAAAGGATGATTCTATCCAGGTTTTGAGGTATATTCTCCTCATTACTGTGCAAGACAGTTTGGCTTCTTTCAAGCCATCTTATGCCCATTCCTTATTCTATGGACTTCTCACTGCCAAAGAAGAGGGAATATGACTTGGAAGATCGAAAGCCTTTAATTTGTTGCATCGAAATAACCATGACCATGTATGCCATATATTCTCAGGATCTTCAAAGAGACTTCAAGCCTTGTCCTGGTTAACTTCCTAAATGGGAGACATGGTGGGTCAATTTTACTCATGAGGGTCCTTACGAAAAGGGTATGGTAACAATAGTCGATCGAATTGCGGCACAGGATAAAATTAAAGTAGGCTCGTCGTGTCACGCCCTGAACCCCGGGCACGCGCACATCCCTCGATGGTCGACTGAAAATTTGTGACGTCCCAAGACGCGTCGCCGACCCTTTCGTTTTATGCACATGCATAAGCGAACTAATAAACCCCAGACAACAATCAAATATGGGATAGAAAAATAGGACAACCAATTTTCACAAAACCCACTTTATATACAGAGGTCTATTTCAAAAAGAAACTACTAGACAATCTACACCCCGGACCCTTCCATCTCGGGCTCCGGATTCTCCATCCTAAGAACCTGAAAAAGGGTTAACCACCACGGGGTGAGAATAAATCTCAGCAAGTCCACATCCTAAACCCTGATTAGGACGAAAATTCACCTAGAGGCAACCTAAACATGCATCACTCACAACTTACCTCGCCTCAGCACCTCCCTACACATTAGTACATCTCATATATCATATATACACAACAAACATAATCAATAGCTGGAACACATCAATTCATTCTCAAACAATTACGGGGTCCTGATTATAAAGCCAAACCGTTATGACACGTCTCATTCCGTGCCACACAATTTTGTCCCATAATTAGACGCGCTATCTCAAAAAAGGGTTTATTGAACAAATATACACGCTTCTTTCGAAACAAAGAAGGCAAAGATTTCATTGATACCCCATAAAAGATTATCACCAAGAAACTTGAGTTTAGAATAAAAAATCTAGAGGAAGATGGAGAACTCAAATACCTAATAATAGAACAAAATAATGGCTGGTCAATGAATCCGAGAAACCAGTTACTTTTGTAGCCCTAGGAGGAAAATCATCCAAAAGCTAGCCCATTTTTCAGCTAAGATTGATGGGGGCAGAGAGAGAGAATCTGAGTGGTTCCGGATATTTCTCACAACCAGTTGTTTGTCTGAGAGGCAAGACAGATCAGATCGAACCTATACAGTTTAGGTAGAACTATGAAAGACCCCTTTTTTTGCTATTGAAATTCAAATTAAAAACCGAAAAAAGTTCAACTTGCACTGTCATTTCTCGCCCTTATTATAGCATCTCCGGTTTCTTGTTTGTTTCTTGCTCGACTCTGATGAATTCACACACACTCTGAGTGGTTACAGAACTTAAATTACCACTTCGAGACTCTCTCTCTCTCTCTCTCTCTCTCTCTCTCTCTCAAAACAATGGCTTCCAATGTGGAGTTCTAAATGAAGCTAAGAGCGACATTGCTTGGCAATGTCACCTTACTTTGTTTGTTGCAAAAGAGAAACAAACTTTGTCCAGAATCAGCGTGAGAGAGCTTTCATGGGGCGTTTGAAGGTTTCCCACAAGCGCTTGTCATGATAGAGAGAGAAGGGAGCTAGTAGTTTTCCAAACGAGATATTCTCACCAGATGCATCATTCCATATACGTACGCATGCATACGTAGAGACGAAATCCTTATGGTTAGATGACAACCGTCTTTTAAAAGGTGAATGGGCACGTCAAACAACGCATCTGAGAAGATGTGGTTGGAATAACTTGGCCTAGATAAATGGTATCCGCGTGCAACGATAAAAACCCGTGCCCCCGTGAAGAAATTCTCTACTACTTTTGTGTCGACACGTGCGACTTTTTGGTAAAAATGCGGATTGCTGTATAGTTGAGCCAGTGATGTGAGTTAAGGATGAGAGATCGTGAGTTTATAATCGAACCTCACAAAATTTGACCGGAAAGAAAACGCAAAACTTTACCACGGTTAAAAGGAAGTCACTGGCCATTATGGTCCCTCACAAGCTATGGTGCTACCTCTCTAGTGAGCAACTGCTTTCTCAAGTCACGACCAAGAAGGAGCGCTTCTGCTTTTCTCCACTCTGTGTAGAAGGGTCCACGTCTTTAACTTCTATTCAAGAGAGGACACCAGTTTTGCCTTCTGCTTGAGGACACCCATGTCCATCATCCTTTAATTGCAGTGGAGCCCTTGTGTGACCACACCCTCTTTTGTCATGTAAACAATGCCAAGACTTTTCTAATGGAATACAAGGAACCTATACAGGCATCTATCGGAAGATCTACTTTGTTTATGCATATTTCCCGTTCTCATTTGGTTCTTGATTGGCCATTATCGATCGAATAGTCCATGCAGCATTAAAATAACCATTCTTTTGTGTAAATTACAGTCGACACCGAGATCTTAGTGTGAAAATAAGTTACGGCCCTTTTTTATCTTCTCAGAGGATCTGATATCAAAATGTCACAACAAAAGAGGATGCAGGTTTTCTTTCTTCAAATGGATCCTCATCTTAAACAACAGGCTGCATTAGTGGAAGAACCCGAGTTCGATGATAGTGAATTTTCCTTCACTCTTGTTAATTTGAATGATAGGGATGTGCAACCTTTAAGTTGGAGAACCAATTCATGTAGCTGGAAAGTTGTAAACAAGGGGCAAGACAAAGTACTCTCTCCATTTCCACGAAACTGTGTTCAAATCTTAGATGGTTGAAATGGCAACAGCACCATAAATATGTGGATCCAATCTTAGGAATTCGAGGAGGACCACACCGGATTCTCTATCTCCAATGATGCTGTTTCTGTGAATTCGAACCTCCAATAAGATATGATGTGAGCCCTGCAGTGGACTACAAGAAGCATCCTCCCCATAGTAACAAAACAGAAGAACTGACTGCACGGTTGACGTTTGAGACGACCAGCGTATATAGTATATTCTCTTTCCTAATACGCCCAAAGTCGAATGTATTTGACAGATGCTATATATTGCAAAGTCACTCTGGAATATATCAAGCACGATACCTGTTTAGCGGAAACATGATTAATGCATTTCCCCAAGAAGTCGATTGAGAACTCGGGCGCTTAAAAGTGAGTTTCACTAGGCCACTATTAGTATAAAATGCAACAGCCAGCCCCCCGCACTACCCGTGCCTGATTCAAAAGTTTAGGGCCAGCCACCACTCTCCTCAATAAAAGCTGGATGCAATTACAGATGGCAAAATTGAAACACATAGCATGAATTTGGGGGGGAGAAAAAGGATAGAAGAAGAGCGGGTTAAAATCGAAAGGAATCATCAGGACCATACTTGCTCCTGATATTGTAGTGCTCGTATTTTGCTCTCTCGTAATCAACAGGCTTCATCTCAACTGGTTTCTGCTCCGCCCCGATCGCTCCATAAAGCGCTTCTCCACTTTTGTCTCGTTGGCGATGCCTAGTCCTTTCTTTGTGGCTCTTACTTTTGCTGTATGCTGGAACCTCACCTGAACCATAGAATTCCGCATATTCCTGTCGTTTTGAACTTCGGTGTTTGCTGGACAAAGAAGGATCCTTGAAACTGCTCGATTTGAGTTTCACGGGCTTAGTTTCAGAGTGCTTCTCAATAGGAGTATGAACCTGCCTGGTTTCAGAAAGAGGAGCAGGAGTCCTCCGCCTCTGAACTAACTGGGGATCAGCTTCATCCTCGGGCATCCGGAGAGAATCCTTCAATGGCGTGAGACCCTTCTTCATGGCCCTGGGTCTGAGACGTGAGGGCACAAAGTAAAGGATTATTCCTACAAGTGCTTCCAGTCCAAGCTTGGATAGATCTATCAAGAGCTGCCCAAATGATGGCCACCCTGGGTCTTCTTTGGGGGTATTCACAACAGGAATTGGCTTTTCTTCCATTAGATCCTTTTTTAGCACAAACTCAGAAGCTTGTGGCTGTGTCTGCATCAGTACATTAATCAAAGATCAACCACATGCGGCAATAGAACTTTTCAATATAGGTTCCTAATGCATTGTCACCCTATAGGAAAAAGGAAGATTTTCTGAAGTTTTGTGGTAATACTTCTCACCTCCAATAACAAAGCAGTGGAGAGATACTAAGTTGACATATAACATTCAAGGCATCCTACTAATGGTCAAGCACGCAGTAATAGCATTTACTTTTTTATATTCCAAGATGACTGACGGACCCTGTTAGGGAATGCATGAGAATGCTTTTGACAAAGTGGTCAAAGATTGTGTGGTGTAAAGAGAGCTAAGAGAGAATAAATGAAGGTAAACTAGACTTGCTTATCTATCTGTAGCAGATGTGAACATATAAATCTCCTAAACCAGAGGTGGGGAAGGACACCTTGTTCGAAACAACAGAAGTTCCACATCCTTGGTGCAGTATGCAGGCAACATATCCAATCAAGACAGCTCCAATAACCATAAGGACATCTGCCAAAAGGCCTTTTCATAAAAACAAAACAAAAATTGAGAATTAGAAAGAAATCTTACATATCTGGAACATCAAGGAAATATTTGGATTGTAAAGGAAGAAAACCTAACAAGCTTTTCTTTCGACTTTCTGAACTACATTTATTCTGGATCTATTGTAGGAGTAAATAATCTCTTATTGATGCTTTGAAATTAAGCAGTCAATTTCCATTCTTGATCTCCTTTTACTCCTATTTGTAAAACTTGCAGAAGAAATGAGCTACTTCCAGACCTCTAGAAGAGATTAAAAGGGGAGAGAATTGTTTCGGAATAAGAAAAAGAAAATGACCACAGTTTCAGACCTGATGAAGATAGTGAATTATACTGATAGTCACAATCTTCTTGATCGAGAGAGATCTGTCGAAGAGCTGCATTTCCTCTATCAATAACTAAGAGAGAACAGGTAGGCCTGATGTATACAACATCAAAATCATTTGAGAATTTTGCATCCTCACTAGGCCCATCCCTGTACCCTGCAACATTTGATTTGCCACCTGCAATGGTTGTCACACCTGCAAATAATTTCAGAATTAAACTTTCTGATATTCCACGGTAGTGATTTTCAAGACTGCTCTAGTTAACCTCCAAGATACCCAGACAATTCCATAAAAATATAAACTGAACAATATTCCCTAACCTGAATCTCCAATTCTTCGGATGGCAAGATTTAAGGTGTCAGCCACATACACGTTCCCTTTATCATCCATAGTGACACCTTTGGGATGATTGAAACGCGCATCACTAGGCTTTCCATCAACATGGCCAGTATAACCTTGAAAAGATCCAGCAACTAATCTTGCTCTGCTATCTGCAGCATAATGACATCCTATGAGGAGCCCAATCCCACAACCCAAGAGCGACAATTTCAATGTTCATCAATCAAACAAATGAGCAGCAGCAAACAAGCTACAATTTCAAGGTACCATTATACATGAATTTCCAAGTACATCAGACACTAATTATAGATAAACCACCCCAAGTGACTCCATTTTTCACTCTGAAAATTTGTAGGAACGTGATTTACAAGTTTTATTTCAGTCGAGAGGTAAAACTTTCGTAATATGGATCAATAAAAGTAGCTAGAGCATCCGAATTCAACATAGCAGCTAAGTATTTCCATCCACTGCACAGAGCTGCCAAAGACAAGTATCGCAAGTGAGGGCTTGAGAGCTAAGGAAGCGTACACTGAGACAGTGGAGGAGTAATCTTGACAATGTTGCTGTTAATTTCATCCACAGCATAGAGTTCGCCATCATCAGAGACACGGATTTTGTAAGGAACCATGCCGATCGCATTCCCTTCGACGACAGTCTCAACCAAGTACCCACTCTCAAACTGAAGAGCATTCCCATCTGAAGAACAGTACCCGAATCTTTATCGAATAGTTAAACAGCGAAGGCAAAACCACGAGACGTCTCTCAGCCATCGGACCCTTACCTGATTGAGGCGTTCTCGACGAAGCCCTCGTCCACTTCAGAAGAGAGGACAGCTGCCTCGCCAAGTGCCCTGACAAAAACAAAGATAAGCCGGAACAAAACGAATCAAGGAACGCCGTACCCATTACGCGAACGGATCGAACGAAGCATAAGCTCAAACCAGCACAGCATTCTAAGGCGAAACGAAACTCAGCCTACAAGTTTCAAGAACGCTCGCTCCTCGGCGAGGGTTCCAAGCAAGCAAAGCACCGGCGAGCTAAAACTACGAAAGGCAAGCGTCCACCGCAGCCGACCCTCGACGCGAATTCCAGAGAGGAATGAAGGGTTTTACCGGAAGGAGCAGCATCAGCTCCGTACTCGAGATTGCAACCGACCAGGAGAGCAGCGGCAAGCAGGAGGACGAAGGTGGAGCTTCCCATGGCGCGCGAGGATCGGCCAATCTTCAAGTGGGTGTCGCTGTTGTGCTCATCGAGGGAGAGGGAGAGAGAGAAATGACTAGATACAGAGCAGCAGCAACTGGAAGTGGAGAGGGAGTGAGCTACAGAGCGAGTTCGGCTTTGGCGTTTGCTCTCTCTTCTTCTTCTTCACTGCACTTCGAGATTGGAACAGCGAAAGGCGAGGTAAAAAAAAGATGAAAGCTTTTCTTGAAATTTTCTTTCTAACCTTATCGCTTTTCTTTTTCTTTTGGGTTCGTTTTTAATTCCCAACTTTTTAATCTTGGCAAAACAGGTGAAAGAGGGGATTTTTAGCCCTGAAAAAGACAAAAGCAAAGTGAGATCTTATAACGAGGGACGGAGAGGGAGAGGTTGAGATTTGAGTAATTCGGACGTTCTTAAAAGAAAATCAAAGAGAGGAATGATGTTGGATTCCCTTTTTCTTTTTTTCTCCGTATGCAAGGGAATAATAATCAGAACATTTTGGTCGAGTACGAATGCTAGATTACAATTCCATCCAATGGGTGATGTGTGGAATGCTTTGGATGGCGTGGATGAACACAAAATGTGAAGGGAGACGCATGTGGATGGTGGGCCAATTGGTCGCAATAATTAATATTTTTGTCTGGTCAAGATTTGAAAGAAGGTTGATAAGCAAATCGTAGATACTAGGGGATGCATGACAAATCGAATTTGTTTTGAAATAATTTTTTTATTTGACTGTTTAGAATAGAAATCCAGTTTGATAAACTTATTAGTTTTTATTTCGGAATAGATTTTTATTCCGTAAATAGATTTAAATAGAAATCAAAAGTAGAAATTTTCAACTTCTCTATTTTTGGAATATAAATGAGAAATAAAAAATTTTCTCATCGTTCGTCAACCGGTTCTTCATCCGTTGCCGCTGACCACCATCCGTCGATCGCCGGTTGCCGCCGCCCCATTGCCGACGGCGGTCGTTGGCCGCCATTCAAAATGAAGAAATTTTGTATCATTATCAAACGAATTTCTATTTTTAAAGTATAAATTTGTTGTCGTTATCAAACGGTTATTTTCGCTTTATAAACTTTTCAGAAATAGAAATAGAAAAATGCATTTACATTGCCCGTAAAACTATTTGGAACAAAATGGTTGTCATAAATGCGCGCCCTAGATAGTCATCAAAGCTAAGATTTGGATTGAACTTGAAAAAAAAATCCTAAACTTATCATGCGGTGGTTAATTCAATTATAAACTTTTTAATTGTGTCGATCTAAATCTTAAACATTTTAACAATTTGCCAATTTAAGTTCTCGGTTTTTTAATGATTTTTCAATATAGTATTTTCAACCAATTATGAAAATAATAAATTTTATGATTATTTTAATAAAATTTCAGAAGATTTAGGACTAAATTGATATAATTGAGAGGTTTATGATTAAATTAGCACAATTAAAAGTTTTAGAATTGAGTTAATTGCAGTATAATAAGTTTAGAATTTTTGGACAATTATCCTAATCGAGCTTAATAACATGAGCTTGTGTTCATGGCAACTTAGGGCTTTCAACCATCGCAATTAGACTACCAATGCAACTATTGAAATATGCATTGTTTGTCTAGAGATTGAGCTCGAAAACATAGTTAGCTTGTTTGATCAGAAAGTTTAATTATGCATGCGGTATAATTCAACATCATCCACTCGAGGGGTTGTAGGGTTTGATCGACCACTTGAATATCAAATCACGATTTTGTTTGTCTATCTGCCATCACCATCCTACCAGCATACGCAAGATTTATCCTGTTGAAGTCTTCATCATATTGAGTCTTTCAACCTCAGGGGATCAAATGGCAGCTCAATCACTCCTCGAATCACCCGCTTGTTGGAGAAGGTCTTGTGATGATATTTTTTTGCCATGGGGAACCATTCAACTTAACATTACTTCCAATAAAATAACGGAATGTGATGATTTATTGTGGTAACTGGTAATCATATGCAGTGAATTTTCACATATAAATTTCATAATGCTCTGGAAAACGAACACCCAACTATAATAGGGATAATAACATTAGTAGTCCCTGAACTTTGATATAATATGCGATTTGATCTCTAAATTTTTAATTTATTTAATATAATCATTCAATTTTAGCTCAATATGTAATGTCGTTTGTGAATTTTTAATTTATTTAACATAATTTATAAACTTTTGGTATATTTTCAAGTTCATCATAGGACCATATGACAATGTTTAATGTAAGGACGACATTAGACATTTTTCATGTAGTTTTGAGACTAAATTGAATATATACAAAAAGTCTATGAATCATATTAAATAAATTAAAAATTTAAAGACGACATTATACATTAAGTTAAAGTTCAATGATGAGATTCTATATCAAGCTAAAGTTCAATGACCATTTATGTCATTTATCCACGACAATACAAAGAATCTAAGGCATACATAGGCTGCGTTTGTTTTCATTCTTTTTTCTGTTTTTGAACAACTTTTTTTTTTTTGTTCAGGAGCAACAAAAAGGAAAAGCAACGCGTTTGGGTGCGTTTTTGTTCCAAAATTGCTTTTTTTGTTAAAAACACATCCTGGAATGTAAAAACAAAAAAAAAAAAAAGGTCGTTTCTTTGTTTTAACAAAATTCGAAACACTTCTCTCTTTTTCTTCTTCTTTCTTCTTCTTTTCTTCTTTTTTTCTTTCTTTTTTTCTTTGGCCAGTCGCCGGCCTCGGCCATGGCGGCGACCGGCCGTCGAGGGTCGGCGACGCCGTCGAGGGCCGGTGACCTCGCCGGCGTCGCCGGCCTCCGGCGACGCTCGCCTCGCCGGCCGGGCGAGCTCGGCCTCGCCTAGCTACGGCGAGCCTCGCCGTGGCCGGGCGAGGCCGCCGCCCCCTCGTCGGGGTCGCCAGGCCATGGCGAGGCGGCGGCACCTAGCCAAAGAAGAAAAAAAAAAAAAAAGAAAAAAAAAAGAAAAAAAGAAAAAATAAATAAGAAAATAAGAAAAATAAGAAAGAAAATAGAAAAAATAAAATAAAATATTAAAAAATTAAAAGAAATAAAAAAATTATACAAATTTACCAAACGTGTTTGTTTATTTTTTATTTAGAACAGTTTACCAAACGCGTGTTTTTGTTCAAAAATTGTTAGAACGTAAACACTTTTTTCTATTTGTTCCCTAACAATTTTTAAACAGAAATGTTACCAAACGCACCCATAAATGCCATGACGTAGAAAGTAAGTGATGTGATTTAAGATTTTAGAGTCCTAATACGGTCGAACGAGGGGGGTCCCACGATCCACGTCACTTTCGTTTTGCCCCAAAAGCGAAATTCCACGTCACCCGCTCCTCGCAAGTTGTCGTCGTCGGAGACCGATTCGAAGGCACAACCGCGTCTCCACATCCCCACGCGCAAAAGCATAAAATCGAGCCCTCGTCGTTGACCCTGTCCATCTCTCTCTCTATCTCTAGCATAGCAGATCCGCTCCGCCACCTCTCTCCGGGATCCGCCCCCGATCCGCGAGGTATCTCTCCGTTCCCCTTTTCCCGGCTGCGAATGCTCGACCTAGGTTTACCCGGAGCTCGGCTCCCTCTGATCTCGCCGGGGCTCGCGCCGTCGAAATGCCGCAGATCTGTGTTTTGAGAGAGCGAGGAAAAGTTCGCAGATTTCTCGATCTCCTCATGCATGCGCGGCGTCGACGGAGCCCCTTATTCTATGGGCAATTGTATAGATGCGCGAGTGCATGCTGGGTGTGTGACGCGCGACTTAGTTCGGCGATCGCCTGCGTCTTCTCGTAGATTCGTGGTTTTTCTTTTTTTTTTCGAATTGCATGTGCGTTAGATCCGAGTTTCATCGGTTGATGTCCTTTGTGACGAGAATGTCCGGTTATTAGGACGGCATTCGGTGCCATTGTCTGTGCAGGTTGTTGGCTATTTGCTGTTTGTTGTCTCTGCTTTGATTTAGGATGATATTTTGCGGTGATATTCCAGTATTCTGAGCTGCTTATTTCTCCTCGACATCGTAGCTGAGAGAAATTGACTGTTGTTCTTCTTGCTCCTGAAATTGACCGTAGCCCAGTTAGACTGTCACTTTAGTTGGGGTTGGACTTCGTATGCTGACACATCACCTGAGGTCGAAGAACAGGCTGACTGATTTTTGTATTGCGCTGGGGGTTTTTCCCAACTATTATAATAGACTCATTGCTGGCCGACATGGAAGATAGAGCATAAAGAAAGACATGTTTTGAGATACTCTTCAGATTAGTTGAAAATTGATTAATTGGTGAATTTTTTGACGGCCCTATGCTATGAGCAGTTGCCTAAGCACGCTGTTTTAAGAATCGAGTCTCCTTAGTGATGGCTTCTCTTAAGGTCCCATCGAGCAGGCTGTTTTTGGTCACTGAGTCTGAGGATTTGTAGGCTTAGACACGTGCCTTTTTTGGGCTTTGAGGTAATAATTATGGGTTGCCATATATTGTTGATATTATATAGCTTTGGACTGGACTCGTGTTAATGAGACAAGGCTTAGTTTGTTGTTGTTATTGCGTGTTGCATAGGGACGCTTGGCATTTGTGGCATTGGATTGCTGCTGATAAAAAAAGTTATTTCTCACAAGGGTACAATTTTCACTCATGTTCCAGGTTTAACCTGAAGAGTCTTCAGCTATGGGAGGTGGATTCAGGGTGCTTCACCTTGTCAGGCCATTTCTTTCTTTTTTGCCTGAGGTTCAGAGTGCTGACAGGAAAATTCCATTCAGGGAGAAGGTCATATACACTGTGATCTCCCTTTTCATCTTCTTGGTTTGCAGTCAGCTCCCTCTCTATGGGATCCACTCCACAACAGGAGCAGATCCTTTCTACTGGATGCGTGTTATTCTCGCATCAAATCGTGGAACTGTCATGGAGCTCGGTATCACTCCAATCGTAACATCTGGATTGGTGATGCAACTTCTGGCTGGTTCTAAGATAATTGAAGTGGACAACAATGTTCGAGAGGATCGTGCCCTTCTGTAAGTTTCTAGGCATGAATGATACTTGCTCTCGTTTCTGCTTTCTACCTTTGCAAATGCCAAAAGGACCTGTAGCTGAGATTATATGATTGCTCTTTGGTTTCTGGCAAATCGTTTGTGGCAGCGCATCATTACCTTTCTTACTGAGTACAAAACTAAAGTGGAAGTGATGATTCAAATTGAATATCATTCTATCTAAACACTTGCTGTTAATCCACTTGATAGTTTAATCATCTAGTGTGCTTGTTGCTCTTATGGGCCTTATCTCTGGCAACAAAATGAATCAGCACCAGTGCTTGGATTTAAACTTCTTTTGTCCCCTTCTCAATTTAAATTTCTAACGGTGGCCTCTTCTTGCAGGAATGGAGCACAGAAGTTACTGGGTATCCTGATAGCCATTGGTGAGGCTGTTGCCTATGTTCTCTCGGGCATGTATGGCAGTGTTGGACAACTTGGTGTTGGAAATGCCATTCTCATCATCATCCAACTTTGTTTCGCTGGCATCATCGTGATATGTTTGGATGAACTTCTTCAGAAAGGATATGGTCTGGGCTCTGGAATTTCGCTTTTCATAGCAACCAATATCTGGTAAGCAGTTTTTTCCTATATAAACAGCGGCATTGATATGAATAACTTCAATCATTGCTATCTTTGGCCAAAACAGATAAGTGCCTTGAGAAAGATTTTTTTTTTTTTTTTATTGACTGTATGAATGAACCATGATGACATTGTATAATAAATATCCATTTAGGGGACAAATACTTATACGTTTAATTTTTTGGTTGCAGTGAAAACATAATCTGGAAAGCATTCAGTCCCACGACCATTAACAGTGGGCGAGGAGCTGAGTTTGAAGGTGCTGTGATCGCTTTGTTCCATCTCCTGATTACACGGACAGACAAGGTTCGCGCTTTACGAGAGGCCTTTTATCGGCAGAACCTTCCAAATGTGACAAATCTGCTCGCGACAGTCTTGGTTTTCCTTATTGTCATCTACTTCCAAGGGTTCCGTGTGGTTCTGCCGGTGAGGTCGAAGAATGCCCGTGGACAGCAGGGTTCTTATCCCATCAAGCTTTTCTACACCTCTAACATGCCAATCATTTTGCAGTCTGCTCTTGTTTCCAACATTTACTTCATTTCACAGGTATACCATGATGCTCTTTCTTTTGCATACCAATGAGTGAGTTTTTAGTGTTCGACAAACTAATGACATCATGCATGTTCATGCAGTTGCTTCACAGGAAGTACAGTGGAAACTTTCTGGTTAACCTGCTGGGTAAATGGAAGGAATCAGAATATTCTGGTGGTCAGTATGTTCCAGTTGGTGGTCTAGCATATTACATCACTGCACCTTCAAGGTAATTTTTGTTTGTCACATTGAGAAATTTCTATCCAAAAGGGGGGCCTTTTTCTTCGTCTTCTTGCGACAGAAATCGCTCTTGATTGACATGTGGGCATATATTGCAGCTTGGCTGACATGGCAGCCCATCCTTTCCATGCACTCTTCTACCTTGTGTTCATGCTCACGGCATGCGCTCTTTTCTCGAAGACATGGATTGAAGTTTCTGGATCTTCTGCCAGAGATGTTGCGAAGCAACTCAAGGTATAATTACACGTTCGTCTTTCTTTCACTGTTTATCTGATATTCATTCCTCTTAGGTTCTCTGTCAGAGAATGATCATTTGCGTGTAAAAAGATCGACTATATTACTGACTGGCATGCGGGGATTCTCAAACATTTAAAGTTTGAAGTGTGTTAACATAGCATTGTTGTTTTTCCTTAAAGAAGACCTCAGCAGCGTCAATGTTCATTTTAGTGTGCATTTGATTTTTTTGGAAGAACACTTTAAATTAGTCGTTCAGTAGATTCTTTTAAATTATCTAATGAAAAACAATACAGAAGAGGGCAAGGAGAGTGGCTTGGGTGTCCTGATCATGTAAAAGTGAACCTATCAAGTCTCATATTTGTTGATGTTCAATATTCACCTGGCTCTTTTTTTTTCAAATAGTTGCACTAATAGACAAAGCGGGAATTGGATGAAGATGTACAAGAAACTGTTTTGCTGCTTAACATTTTACTGTCTCTTACCTATTCTCTTGTCATGCTGCTTTCTAGGAGCAACAAATGGTAATGCCTGGTCATCGGGAGTCCAACTTACAGAAAGAGCTGAGCCGTTACATTCCAACGGCTGCGGCTTTTGGGGGCATGTGCATTGGTGCACTAACGGTGCTGGCAGATTTCATGGGGGCAATCGGCTCAGGGACTGGAATCCTCCTTGCAGTCACCATCATCTACCAATACTTTGAGACATTCGAGAAGGAAAGAGCGACCGAACTCGGTTTCTTTGGTTTCTAATTCGCACTCATCTTTAACATATGCATGTTGGTGCTGACCCCCTGCAGTTTTCAAATTAAGTTGAGATATAGAATAGACCGAATCAACACCAGTGGTTTTAGTTTTAAAGGTAGAACAGTTTTATGTTTACCAACTTTGAGTTTAACAGAGCGGAGGAATGCAGGATCTAAAGATTGTTTACTCGAACATTTTAGTAGCCTTCTGGTTTACTTTGCCTCTCGTGAGCTGACTTTCATACTGTTATCTCTCTCTCTTTCGCGACGGTTGAGTCTACTCAGATGCAGACTGTTCGGATCTAGAATCTGGGAGCCGACACTTCCGTGTTTTGACATTCTACTGAAGCATTATGGATTCTTCCTTATGTCGGTCAATGGCTAAGAGACGAACAACAGATGGCTGCCTAATTTAGTCTGGGATTGCATAAGTATCGAGTTTGGAGTTTAGACGGGAACTTCCTTGTCACTGCCATCGCGCGTTCAATGCGTGACATTACACTCCGTGGTCTAGTGACGGTACTTCCTTGTCACTGCCATCAGCATGTCACTGCCCATCAGCATGTTTAACGGGCGTGTTCATATGCATAGCACATGGCACGCTCTTGTTAGCGTTTTGGGGCGTGTTAAGATGCAAGTCTACGTGCTGCCAGAAGCAGTTTTAGTCTAAATAATGTCAGGGTTAGGGACTCCCAAAAATTCATCAATGTTGTAATCAATTTTGTACATTGGAGTTCATGTCTTAAATTTCGTTCGTTCACATCTGGGAAGAAGGTTTTGACGCACGGTAGCCGAAAGTGGCAATTTTGTAGGCTTTTTTTCGAGAACTAAACAAGTAGAGGTGTTAAAATGGGTTTTATACCTATATTTGATCCATTTATATCATAAATTGATCTTAAATGGGTTTGACTTGCAACCTTTTTCTAACCCAAATCTCACACTCTCTTTCCCTCTTTAACTTTATTAAAATATATTTGGTAAAAAATAAATATAAAATTATTTTTTAATATTTTCTTTTTCTTTTCTTTTTCTTTTCTTTTTTTCTTTCATTTTTTCTTTCTTCCTCCTCCTTACTTAGTCGGTGGTTAACATGGCGATAGCCGGCAACTAGCTAATTGAGGCTTGAGCTCAAGGTCACCAATGACTAGCGAGGCTTAAGCCTTAACGATTTGACGAGCTTGAGCTTACTTATTGATCTGGCAAGACTAAGGGTGCGTTTGGTTCGGCAAAGATTTTAGAGGCTTTCGGCCACCGAAAGCTCTTTGGGAAATCTTGGGCCGTTTGGTTCAATTTTTTTGTGGCTTTCAACTTTCAACTGCTTTGAAAATCTTTGGCCAAAGCTAGTCCCTATTAGCTTTGGGCTTTCAACATTCAGCGAGGATACTAAAATTATTTTTCTTTTCCAAAACTACCCTCACTAATTTTTCATATTTCCGATTTTGCCCATGTTTATTTTTTTTAATTGAAAAAGGAGGCAACCCTTCGCCGGTCCGACGAAGGGCTACGGCCACCGGCGAGCCGGATGTGGCGCCGGCGGCCCTCGGCTGGGTCGCGCGACCCTTGCCGAAGGTCGCCCGACCTCGGGCAACCTCGGCCCGACGACCGTCGACTCCAGATCCGGCTCACCGGCGGCCGTAGCCCTTCCCAGGTTCGGCGAAGGGTTTAGTTCAATTTTCAAAAAAATAAAAATAAATAAATAATAAATAAAATATATATTATACTCTTCAAAGTCTATTGTAAATGTTTTCTTTACCAAACGCACATTTAACTCAAAGTCCATTTGCAAAATTTTTTTACCAAAGACTATTGCATTTCCCCAAATAGCTTTGAGCTTTCAAAGATTTGACGTTGGACTAAAAACCCATTGCAAATCTTTGAACTAAACGCACCCTAAGGCCTTGCCGACGTCTAGCGAGCCTCAAGCCTCACGATATAGTGAGACTCGAGCTCGTTGGTGTAGGGCAAGCTCGATCTCGTCGATCCGGGCGAGCCTCGAGCTCACCTATGGTCGGTTGTCGATGTTGTTGTTATGGATGGCGGCTGGCCAAAGAAAAAAATAAAAATATTTATAATTAAAAAATTGGATTTTTTAAAAATAATTTTTAAAAAATTATAAAAATTCTCGTATTGATGAAAGTGTTTTAGCAATACCTTTTTATATATATATATATATATATATATATATATATATTATAATAAATAAGGGCATGTTTGTTTGTGTTCTTTCTTTTCGTTCATGAATACAATTTGTGTTTTTTTTGTTCCTAACAAAAAAAAAAAAAACGCGTTTGTTTGCGTTTTTGTTTAAAATATATTTTTTGTTTAGGGAATAAATTTGGAACGTAAAACCATAAACAAATTTTCTCTCTTCTCTTTTTTTGTCTTTTTCTTTTGTTCTTCTTTTTTTCTTTGGGCGTCGCCGAGGCCACGGCGAGGCTCGGCCTCGCCGAATTTGGGCGAGCCCGAGCTCGCCTAGCCAAGGCGAGGCCGACCTCGCGTCGGCAGTGCCGCAAGGCTCGGCCTCGCCTTGGCCGGGCAAGCTCGGGCTTGCCCAAATCCGGCCGAGGCCGAGCTCGCCCGCCCAAGGTGAGGCCGACCTCACGCCGATCGGTGAGGCCGCCGGCCCTTGTCGTCCAGTCATCGGTTGGCGGCCATGGCTGAGGCCGGCGACCGGCCAAAAGGAAGAAAAAAAGGAAAAATAAAGAAAAAAAGGAAAAATAAATTAAAAATATTAAAAAATTAAAAGAAACAAAAAAATAACACAATTTTACCAAACGTGTTTACGTTGTTTTTTTTTTATTTTAGGAACAAGTTTACTAAACGCATTCTTCTGTTCAAAAATTATTTCCTAAAACAGAAATTGTTTTTTTTATTTCTGTTCCCTGGAACAATTTTTGAACAGAAACGTTACCAAACGCACCTTAAGCTTTCTAATGTTTAGTTAAAGGTTTTTCACATTTTTTGTTTTATTTACTAATTTTTTAGTCTAATTTACTTTTAAAATGTGATGTACAATTTTTATTCAAGTAACGTATATTTGAAGAGCTTAAAGTGATTTAAATGCATGGAAGTGGATTAACCTAAATTGAGTTAAATATTAATACGTTTCGGTAATATGAGTCAAGTCGGGTATAAATCAAATATAGATCGGGTCGGGGATTGGTCATCAAATTTATATTGTATGAAAATAGGTCAAAACGGGTTAAATGAATCAATATGAGTTGAATCATTTTCGATCCGACCCATCCATTTGATGGCCTTATAAACGAGTTAGGAGTCCAAGAGGCCCTCTGGTAGGCTGGAAATTTTGTGGGTATGTCCATATTGTCGTGCGAGGTGCATTGCAGTCGGGCTGGTTGGGTTGGTTTTAGGTTTCAAGATAATATAGTCCGTTTCTTGTGGGTAAGAGATTATTGGGTTTCCGGAGCATCCTTTGTGCTCTGAGAGGATTTCAGGGCGAAAACAATTGGATTCTGGGTAAATGAGTAGATGGCGCTTTCTCATCTTTCAAGGCTTTGAAGCGCGGTCCTTCCCAATTACCCCACTGGGAAAGCGGAGACATTGGACGTGGTGTAGAAGTATAGTATACTTCTTCGATCAAACATCAGACAAAGTGTTGAACAGAGAGCCTCGCCTGGCTTCGAAGGGCGTGTCTCCAAAATTGCTTAGGATGCCGAAACTTGTTGCGTTTCGATGGGACTTTAGTGGCGCAACTGCAGACACAGAGGAAGGACCCAAAAAAGGCTGAGTGAAAAACACCCAACGCACCTGCAAAAATCTGTCCCCCCACCCCCACTAAAGCCCGCCTCATCACCTCAAAAGTCTCATTTACTGTGAACGTAATGGAGTGCAATTTTCCCCACCATTTCCCCGCTTGAAAATCTCAGCCGGGGTTAGTGGCGTGCGCGACTGCAAGGGCGAACGTGCTGGGAACGCAGAGCGAGGCCCGCAAGAATCTCCCCGCGGCTTCCTCGTCCTTTTCCTCACTGTGCCCCAAAGTGCTTTTGAAAGTTAGCGGGCGGGGGGCCTCGTTTCCTCGTTCGGCATGTGACGGAGAGGATTGATTGAGTGCGGAAAAGCATATTTCGGAACAGCGAAAGTCGAACTTCATTCGAGCAACGTGAATTTGATTTGACCCCATATAAAACCGCAATCATTTTCTTTTTATTACAAAGAGGAAACCAGGCCCCCCACCCCCTATCGGTCAGCGGACATGAGCGGAACGTCCCCATATGAAACAGCTTCGCGATCAAAAGTTGCGTCTAATGATTACTGGAGCGAACCCTTATGACCCGGCATCTCATGTAAAGTAAATGGAACTGAACAGAGAGAGCGCTCCTCGAGTTTAGAGGACATAAGTGTATAAGGGCACATCGTGAACACAAAAAAGAAAGAAAGAACGTAATCTTGCTTAACACGGTACAATTCATGTACTTCTTTAGCCATTAGAAAGCTAGGGTTATCCTCGCTTGATGAACAACATCATAATCGTTCATATGATTCCGTACATAAGCTTAGATCTATCTTTAGCTTGATGCAAAAGCCTCCTCCTTTGATAAATCATGCTACCCTCTAATCTAACCTACGATCTTAGGATTTTTTTTTCCTCTTTTTTATTCCCTTTTTTTTACGTGAGATATCTTATTGCACAAAGTCTAGATCCATGGTTCTTTGTCGGGTACGGGTATGAAGAGATCGTAGGCTAGGGGCACCGTTTTCATCATCATTATCATCACCATTCACCATTGATCGGAGACCGGTCCCGCAAAGTTTTTTGGTACTTATGAAGTGGGTTTCAAAAAAAAAAAAAGAGGAAAAAAGCAGGAGAAAATCATGAAAGTCTTTTGATCAGAATAACCATTATAATATGCTTTTAGAAAGAATGGAATTTTCTTTTTGAAAAAAAATATTGAGAGGGGGCTCGCATTGTCATCATCACATTACCTTTCTTTTTAGTGCCGACATATTCTTAATATCTCAATTCCTCTGCCCTTGTTTTTCTACTTTAATTTCTGATCTAGCAATTAGCTTGATTTCTATTCTTTTTCTTTTCCTTTCTTTTGTTCAGAAATATTATTCTGATCTTGAGAATTTATTCCACCTACCACAAACAAAGGGTTTGAACACCGAGATGTTCAAAAGTTAGAATAAATTATTCAAACATTTGAAAATTGCTTTGACAAAGTTTTTGGGAGATGAAGCTTCTTTCGTGTTTGTCGATGCAATTACTGTGTTTTTTCTGCTACGGCATTCTTCGTTTGGCAAGTCTTTTCCCAAGTCACTGGTGTATGTTTGGAAGTTACATTGAGAGAGACCGTTTGCACCCCGTTGCACTTGGGCTTGTGTAAACACAAGATTGAGCAATCAATTCTAGAAGGCGGCCATTCTTTTATATATATTTCCTCCTTTGGACTTTTTGAAGAAATAATTTAAAAAAAAAAAAAAAACAGAGTTGAATTAGCTTAAGTTAATGGATTAGAATATTTTTGTGAGAATATATTTTTTTAATGAATTCGATGCATCTATTACCATAAGCTTTCTTATCGTGAGAGAAAAAAACAAACTATTTAGGTGAGGAAAATGCTCTCTCTCTCTCTCTCTCTCTCTCTCCTGCTAGCCTTTGGATTCATGTGAGACAATCGACTGCCAAAGCATAACAAGTGGTATAAAGTCCCATGAACCACTCAGATAAATGTCAGAAACACAGAGTAGAATTATATGCGTGGTATCATTGGAATCCAATATTTGTTCATGATGGAAAAAAGCCCACTTCAAAGTCCTTAAATTTACACATCTCGAGATTTTTTTGGGTAAAATACTAAATTATAGTCAAATATAAAAATTGATAAAAAGTTGCAAACTTATTATATAGTGATCAATTTAGTTATAAATCTTTCGATTATGTTAACAGAGTCCTAAATATTTTGATGACTTGCTAATATAGTATTCCCACCTAATCTTCACTAGAAATCGTTAACGTCGATATCGGTCAACTTATGTGGCGTGGCTAACATTAATATGAATGATTTTTTAAAATTATTTTAATTTTTATGAAATTTTATTTTTTTTCCTTTTATTTTTTATAGTTTCTCATTGTTGGCCATATGTTGGCCATAGGCTGTGGCCAGCAAGGGTTGGTTATAAAATCATCTATATCAATGCCACCCATGCCACGTAAGTCGATTTGATGTCCATATTAATGATTTTTCAATCAAAATTGATTGGAATATTAAATTAACAAATTGTCAAGAGATTCAAGAGTCAATCAACACAATTGTAAAGTTTATAATTAAATTGAACACCATACGATAAATTTAGAAATTCTTGAACAATTCTCATTAAACATATACATAAGTGTCTATCATCATTATAGCTTCGCACGCGCTGTGCGTAAGTGTCGGATTCGATATAGATTTGAAAATGATATTGAGAAAAAAATATGGATCTGAATTTGGAATGGGGAAGTATGTTATCGTGAAAACAGGTCGAATCCTATTTATCAATGCTACGTGGAAAACGATCATCAAATTTTGGCATATATATAACGCGATGGCCGCAAAGGTTGACGCCTGCCGTGCTGCCGTCGCAGGGATTCCATTTACATGTTGCATACGCCAGGAAAAAACACATGGCGGCACAGAGACGCTGCCCCACGACAGAAGAAAAGAGCGAGGGAAAAAAAAATTAGTGAAAAGAGAACCTCAAATTCGACTTTCTTCCCCGTGTTGTTTACTAAACTAAAGCTAGGAATTTTCCTCAGCAACGCAGGACGAATCGGCTCGATTCCTTGATTGGCTCTCCCCCTGTCAGTTTTTCCTTTGCCTTTTAGATTTTTCCCAAGATGACGACGACGACGACGAGGTCGAAGTGATGGAGACGGAAATGGACCCCCGCCATATCTTTTTTTCTGCGAAGACCGAGGCCACAATTTTATATATCGTTTTTCTTTTGGTCATTTTTTGGAATGCATTGGCTGGACCGGCTAATTAGGAAAATTTCAAGCGCCCTCGAAGTCAAATCGAGGGGCCGCGTGAGCATCCCTTTCGGTGTTAGAATGACAGTTTGCAAATTAGCTAACCTTATGATACCACGTCTCCTAAAAGTGCAGCAATATCAAAAATCACGGCGATTATTACGATTTTTGTTAATATCATGAAAAATTGATACATATATGTGTTAAATTTTGTTGCAGTTTATGGATATATCCTTTTGAAGTTTTATTTTTCGTTTGTCATAATTATATTAATTTGTGAGTTTTTGTGATATCAATCTTATTTAACAAAAACTAATGGAATGTAAATTTGTTATAAATATACCGGTTTGAGTTTTTGGTATTTGGGATAAATTTATCAATGGATAAAATTTGTCACGAGTATATTAATTGAAGTTTTTATGATATTAACTTTATAACTTTAGAGCGGTTTATCAAATACCTTCTAAAAACTGCCAGCACCCATGTGAAAAAGAAAAAGAAACTAGTTTGGGAAGACGGCGGTCGACCGCACGGGGGATAGGAAACCTAGTTTGGCCAGAAACTAGCCGATCTTGCAAGCACAATCTATCCATAATTCCACGAAAAATTTCGTCATTGCAAAGAGCGCACACCGGCGTTCCTCGGACGCGCGCCAAGGTGTCGTTCGCCTAATGATCAACTTCGGGTCGGACAGGAGCGCGTGATCAAGCACAGCATGTCCTGCCGCATCGCTGTTAATGATTACTGTTAATGATTAGATCGAGTTCTTGTCTTCCCCATATTATCACCGTCGCTGGAGGCGGGCACCGCGGCGGAAACTTCCCAAAACCTTCCTCCAACGAGGTACCAACAAGAATAGCTGACTGAAAATAAGTACCAACAAAGAATCATTCCCACCAAGTACGAGCCAACCACCGCTCCTCGATTTCGACAGATAGCGGAGGTTGAGGCTTCTCTTACGTAAATGTCGAGCGACGCTTCCTTTGTCTCGATCGTCTTCGCTGCGTTCCCTCCTCCTGCCGCCCCGTGGAATGATCGTGCTCGACAAGTCGCGGACGAGGGACGAAAACTTGCGATCTTTTCTTTATCCTAAACGTCCAAGAATGCGGTTGGAGATGATAGTTACCGGGTTTCGATTATTATAATCGAACTTCTCCATGTCTTTTTCTCTTACTTTTCCCCTTTCCGAAGTTATCTAGAATTGAACGAGTTGGGTCCGGGGAGGTTCGATTTCGTCCTAGAGTACTAACATATTAGTCTCCGACATAATGGACCTAAGGATTGCTCCGAATACACACAAATGATATAGGTGGATTCCGTTTTGTCTTTGCGAAAAATGAGTGATATGGAAAATGTTTTCATAAAATGATCGTTATTATCACTTGAAATAATTAATCAATAAAAAAATCATTTTCGATGATGATTTATGTCTAAAAATCTTTATAAATAATTAATCAATAAAGTATTTTGAGTTCGATTCTAAAATCTTTTGTAAATTTTGAGTTCAATTCACGATTGATTTTTAGGAAAATGTTTTTAAACTATTTATTTTTCTCAAAATCAAATGGAGTCTAACTTTAAGGGCTAATATTTTTTTTCCATGTGGGACTTTAATTCAAATCATTCTTTACTTTCCTGTTGTTCTCCTTTTTTCGCATGCTGTGCTTCCAAACTTTCAAACCATTCAACTCCTAATCAATCCCATCGAGTCACACTTGTCCCTCTAGATTGAACATAATTGTAGCATCGTGTTAGAGAACATCAAAAATAACTCTAGCAAAGTTTTCTTTGTTGTGACTTGATTGTCAATCAAACTTTATTGATCAACAATTCATCGTTGAGTCTTAAACAAACTCAACAATCCCTTTGGCTTATTTTGGTTTCCTTAATTTATATCTAAATATCTTACGTCGCTTATTTATAAAGTCTTTTTAGGTTTTGTATTTGCTTATGGATTTGTGTTTTTGAATTTAATTTTTAAGAACATTTTATAGTCATGACCATAATAGCGTTTCCAGCCTTCCTTCTAGATTTTCGAGTATTTCTTCTAGATTGATTTTGATATTTTCATCCAACGAGTTCCGTCTAACAAGGTTCAAAGTCTATAAATGACAATTCAAAATAGGTGACCTCCGCATGAAAACTCAACCGTCCCATTTTTTCCGCCACGAAAATTTTGCTGAACTTTATTTAAAGTCAGTCGAAACCTCAAAAGTCATCGAAAGATGAGTTTCGTGTGCTCTTTTTTTTCAAAAGTTTGGCTGTATTTGATGCGACTTCTGTTCATACTGTGGCACTTAAGATTTGGATTTTATAAATACCTAAAAACATTTCAAAGTGCATATATATTGCCACGCAAAATTATTTAAACATTTTTTAAAATTTTTTAAAAAATTTAAATTAATTAATGTCTGACTAAAAATCGCAAACACCCCCTTCTTTTTTTTTTAAAGCGAAAATAGGCGGTCACAATCTACTGGGTTTCAAAACCCAACCCAAAAATTACTCTAGCCCAGAAGTTGACTCCAAGGGCTATTGTATGTTGCTTTCCGCGTCTCCTCGCAAAAAGCCATTACTCTAGCTTAATAATAGCGAAATTGAAAATTCACTTTTTAAGTTTAGAATTTTGAAATTTTCAATATGTTTGCAAATAATCCAAAAGGTCTCCTTTATAAAGTTACATAAATGATTCATAAATTTTGACAAATATGAAATGTGGTGCTTGAACTTTATTCCATCGTGCAATATCTTGGACTTTAAAATTGTTCATTATGATTCCGAGACCTTTAATACGTGTTCGATTTAATCATTGAGCTGTATGAATATGTTTAGTACTATCATTCTATTAATTTAAGTTTATGGATAGTATTGAACGTTTTCATACAGTCTACGAACTAATTGAACATGTACAAAAAGCTCACACATCACATTATGTATTGAGTTAAAGTTCATAAATCATTCGTGTCATTATCTCTGAAAATGAAAAGCAACAAAAGGAACATATTCTGTTCATTCAAAAAAGAGAAACGCGACTACAAAGCTAGACTCCAAACTAGATTCATGGCAATATTAAATGGGCGGAGATCACACGAAACGGGACCCAAGGTCTAGATCGGGCAAAGCATCGCCTCAGCAGCTGCGGTCAAGATCGGGCAACAAAAGGGGATGGCGTTCCATTCATGCGAAATGCACGTTGTCCCGACGACGAGCGAGATAGATCCCACTCCTCGACCTGCAATAAACAACAAAAGGGGGGTATTGCACCGACCAAACCGGATCAGGAGTTTTGGGTCCTATGGACTCTTCTCCTTTTTGCGATGGAGATTTTGTTTATTGCTAATTAGCAAGATTAAGGGGAAATCAACGTAAGCCCTCCTCAAAACGATGCCGGCTTTCAGATTCGATTGCGTTCTGTGGTTCTAATTTGGAGCTTTCGGCGTGCACCTTCTTTTTAATATTCCTTTGAGCAGACTTATTAGTTTGCCGTCTTTGACTTCGAAAGCAAATCGCGGGTAGCTTTGACGATCGAGAATACGTGAATTCGATCCTTATTTTACGACCAAGGCGAAAGACGCGAGTGGTCCAATGTACGCATTGAATGCGATTTACCCACAAAAAAAAAAGAAAGAAACCTGGACAGTTACTCAGTGAGTCACGAGAGATGTTGCAACAATGCATTTGAATTCTAAAGCATTTTTATAACTAGCGGTCTTGATGTATTTGAGTCCTTCCTTAACTTAGTCAATGTAAGACTGTAATTGGACGATAAATGTCACGAGGTGTCTTTTATTATCAAACACATGGCTTTTTAAGTTCGCTAAATCCTAATCGAGTAAATGAAATGATTAAAATGACGATTGTGATCAATTTTATGATCCACGTGCATTACTGTGACAAGTTTTAAGAATCTTGTTATGACCATCCTAAATGACTCGACCACAAAAGAATGAGAACGATTTGAAGGCGAGAGTATTGCCTATACTTAAGATCGAGAAAATTTATCATGTGAATTTACTGCATAGTTTGAGTCTAGGATTATTGGGGGAAGTTGTTGATCAATTTTTTATTGCATGGATGTTAATTCAATCATGAAAACTTTTTAATTTTATTAATTTAATCTTACATCTTCACACAAAATTCCAACATAATCATTTCGGTCAATTTTTACTAGAAATCACTCATCTTTTAAGATGCTCGGAGATGACTAAACCATTGTACCGATAAAAACCTGTTGGAATGATTATATTGAAATTTATTGCAAAAGTTTTAGAGCTAAATTTACAAAGTTTAAAAGTTTATTACAGAATTAACGTTTGTATAATATGTTTATGACTCGATAGGTAATTTTCCCATATTTGTTGAATTAGATAGGTTTACTTTCAACCTGGTTCAACAAATCTATGTATAATGTCATAAAAAATCAACGATGATAATTTATTGCACCTACCTATCAACCGTTTCTTCTGGTATCGAGCGAAGCCATTTGGCATGTCAAATTCGATATTATAAGTGCTGCTATTTATTGCGTCTGTTTATTACATCCCTCCATTAGAAAGCGAACTCAAAGCAGTTTCTACTTCAGAATCAAACCCACAAAATTCCAACGACGTCCAATATTGTTGTAAAAGGAATGATAACCGCAAATTATCGTGCAATAAATAAAATAGTAATTTAAGAAGTACAAAAGATAATCGTATTTTCACATAAAATTCTCATAAATTTAACGTCAAACGAATCTTCTCCATTTTACAGCGTTGTAAATTCATTTCCTAAAGCCATGCAAACCATATTTTCCTTGTTATATTTTGCCCATTTTTGCACACGAACTTTGTGTGCCTTTTTCTTAATATCAGTAACACTCATTAGGAAGAGAAAATCTAAAAAAGCCCAACAGTAAAAAAAAATATAAATAAATAAAAAGAAAGAACGAAAAGCATGTAGTTATTTTTCTCGAGACGTTGCTCTATGTATATATAACATAACGAAAGTTATTTAAATTGAAAATGTTATCACAAAAATACTGTTCAAGTGTATCTTTCGATGAACATCACTTATCTAATAAATGGTCAATCCGACATGCGCATTTACTTATTTATAAATGGACCACAAAAATTGTGCAAATTGATTATGACATTTTCAACTTTAGGAAATCTTCGGAAGATGATTTTGTCAAATAACATAATTATACGCATAGCGCTTTCAATTAATAGTTTCCTAAGAACTTCCAATCAAAATGGACACCTCCTTTCCTATCGGTTTAAAAACTAATTTATCCGAAATAATTACACGACTCCAAATGATGAGTTGCAAGGTAGGTTTGGAGAATTCTGCGAAATTAGTTTTTTCTTTAAATTTTTACATCAATACTTAACACAAATCTCAAAAGAATACAACTAGTCAAATGATGAACTGTCAATCGGGAAAAAATTTAGAGTAAGATTCATGCGTCATCTAAATCTAACATGTTGAAATTTTTTAAATTATATAATGCATTTGGTTCGTAGATAGCAAATGATTAGAAAAATATTTTTCTAAAAATAATACGTTTCATCGCTTATATAAACTAATGAACGAAAAATATTTTTATTATATATGAAAATATATAGAAATAAATTACCGTCGATAATAAAAATATTATTTACCAATTAATCATTTTAGGGATATAAATCATCATTTTTCTTGAGACCTTGAAGAAAAGCTATAAGATACGCCTGATTATCTAGAAATTTCCGTCTACGATGGCCCGAATATCCTGTTTAGGCGCGCTACCTCACCGCACGACAGCTGGGCCCATACCAACCGTCCGATCATCATCATCAAGGGTCTCAGCGACTACACCCCGATGCCCACCCTCACGCGTCACGCCCATTGTGGACCGTTCATTTCCTCGCCCTCTCCCCAGTCCGTACCTGCGGGACACGCTTGCAGATCTGCCGAATAGACGCATCAGATCTTTCCCCCCGGATTCCAGCATCACCCCCACCGGCTACTCGTATTCACCGAAATCCCAACTCCCAACGGCTAAATAAAGCGCTCGGCCCCTCGGGGGTAGTATCGGGATATCGCCTGTCGCAGACAGCGACCCCGCCTCGAGCTTTTAATTCCCAATGACTGTAATGTCGGAAGACCTGCTCAGACTCTGTCCTTTATGGTCTTTTTACCCTCTCGCCTTCTCTTTCTCTCTCGTCTTCGAGCTCGTTTTCTTCCTTCCTCGGGCTTTGAATTGAGCTCCCTCCCCTCCCTCCCTCCCTCCCTCATATTTTAAAGCTCTGGCTTTTCTCGCTTCCAGAAAATGGCAAAGCTCATTTAATATCGTCTCCGCTTTCGAAGCGCCAGGCTTTCACTGGGGGCGGAAGAACGGTTGAGTTGGTTGTAGTATATCAACAAAGATCAGCTAATAAAAGTCTTTGAAACTCCTGCCGAAAAGAGAGATCACGTCGGTCAAAGAGAGATCTTTACTTATCCCCTTCCTTCCTTCCTTCCTTCAGATATACGTTTGAAAGGTATGTCCACGCCTGGAGACTCGCTATTGCCCCCTCCCCTCCCAAAAGTCTCTTCCCTTCATTTTTTGGGGAAATATTTGGGTTGAAATTTTCAATTATTGGGTCTTTTTTTTTTTTAAATTTAATTTAATCATCATCGTCAGAAAATGGGAGGTTCACGGTCTGACATGAGCATGTTTTTCTATTCACGACCGCTATTATGAAAACGTGTGGGGGTGTTCCTCCACCTTGTTGCAGTTCTTCTTCTTCTTCTTTTGACATTTCCCGTCTTCCTAAGAGATTTGCCCAGTACGGGTTTTTAGGGGGTTTTAGCGATTTTTGAACTCTCGCGAGGTAAAGTCCGTTGCTTTTTGGTTCTTCTTATCCTGTGTTGCTTTTGCCTGCGGTTTTTGGTTTTTGTGGTGAATGAAGGAGCCTTTGACCGTGCCTTTGGTTTCGTTTCCACTTTTTTTTTTTTTTTGGGGCGTTTTCTTCCTTTTTCTCCATTTTGTCCTATTTATTTTCAATTTTTCGAGCTACGCTAACTATTTCTTTCTTTTCCATTTCTTCCTCATGCTCTCTGGTGTCCTTTCTATTTTTTAACTTTGGGCTTTTGGGTACTGCCCTATTAGCACTTGCTTTTATTCTGTTTCGTGGTTCTTTATAATTTTTTTTTCGCTGGGTTAGATTTCTTTTTCGTTTGTGGTTTTGATGTTTTTGGGTTTGGTTGCAGGGCTTGAGGCTTCTATTGGTGGATGTTACGATGTTACATCATTTTAGTTATAGAGATTGACGTTTCAATGAAGTCAGGTTGAGATACACAGAGAGCTTCGAATTTCTGCAGCTACTCGAGGTACGGTATGGTAAAATGTCTTCATCGGAGGCTTGGACATTCTTATTCGGAACTAATTTTTTATGTACCTACCGAACTCAGCAATGAATCTATGAGTTTTTGGGTTAGTTGGGACTATTGCGTCTGCTCTAGCGTCGTGATCCGATCCACTTGCCGTCGCGGTCTGAAATTCTGTAACATGGTTTTTATTTGTTATTTTGCGGAGCTTTGTAGATTCTTTGTTTAAGTGGTCCGGTTGGAAGTTTTCCATAATGAAACTTTTAAGAATTTGGCTCTGCCAATGGACATTATCGAGAAAGGGGCTGTTTTCGGGTACATGAATTGGGTCTTCATTACCGCAATCCGTTGATGGAAGCACTTAGTTTTAGAAGACGAAAAATCACTTTCCATTGGTCATGATAAAATATTGTCTCTGTGTAGTCCAGTCTATTCACAGATTATCAAATGAAACTCCTCGCTATTATTGATGCGCAGTAGACAGTATTTGGCTAATACTGGTCATAGGAAACGACTTTCCACTAGATGGGGACGGATAAATAACTTTGCATTATTGTAGTTTTGACTTCATTTGGTGATGAATAGTCATTTTGAAAGTTTTGGGAGAGTTAATGATGGTCCTTTTTTTTTATTTGTTCCTCTTGCTGTGGAATGAGAGTTGTAGCTGGAAATTTGGTCGAAAAGTTGGTCCCTGATTTTTTGCTTCGTGGTCCAGTCATTTAGCATGACCTGACTAATCGTGTGGGCCTTTGCGATCGTGGTTCTGAATAAGTTGCCTTTTTGTACATGTGATGAGTACTGATAGATTCTCAAATGAGACAGCAGTGAGTCCTCTACTACACAAAATTGCCTCCTTTAGAAACTACTCTTGTGGTTTCATGACCTGTGGAACAACGTTGAATATTCCGTTAAGATGAATGAGATTTGAGATTTCACTGCGGTGGGTCCTGGTTATTTTAAAGCAAATAGGCACTAGCTGTGGTGTAATAGCACTTCTTCCCATGTAATAGTTTCAAATGGAAAGAAAATGGGCTTCTTTGTTTATTTTGACTTGCGATTGGGTTAATTTAGGAGAAAGATTTACATTGTTGGAAGCCAGTGCATTTGTGAGACATGCAAGTTTTACTGCCAGAGTTTTAGAAATCAAATTTGTCAATATTTCTCCGGTCAAGGTGCTCTTAAGCGACCGGGGTTTTCTGGGACCAACTATACTTAGCCTTGAGAAGATTTTCTTTGTTAATAATTGGTATGTAATAAATATGAGTTGTGCTGTTCATGATCCCAAGTTGAAATATTCGATCTATAGTGCAACAAGCTTTGAGCCTGTCTTGGATCTACTGCGCTCAAGCTTTCCTTCAACTACTTCGTATCCATACTTCCTTTTCTTTTCCCTGTCCAAATCTACTTTTCTTCTCTTTCAAGAGGGAGATTTGACACTATTAAAGGAAGGATATCATATGGTGAAACGAGTATTGTCCTCCATTAATGGCCTCAATCTAAGTGTAAAGGCATCTACTTTTCTCTTTCTTCAGCAAATTCATCATCACCTCTCTTTTCCTTTTTTGCTCTTATATGCTTTAGAGAAACTAATGTGTTTTGTTCACTTATTCACAATCATAATCATCATCCTCTTCTTCTGTGGTTTTCCCTTTTAGATGGATTCCGTTAAGAGGTCTTCAGTAACTCCATCAAAAAGTAGGTTGGCGCGTACGTTTGCAAAGGTTCTTCATATTCGCGTTGCTACAGGGATTGCCCCAGATGATGAAATTAAGAAGCCTAAGCCTCAGAAGGTGGTCAAGGATAATCAGTTGAAGGATGATCTCGACAGTGGTTCTATGTTTGACGATGAGGAAGATGAAATTCAGGAAAGAGAGGCTTTAGAGGCTCTTCTTGCTAAAATATTTGCCAGCATTTCATCTGTTAAAGCTGCATATGCCCAGTTACAGTTTGCGCAGTCCCCTTATAATGCTGAGGAGATTCAGTCCGCTGACAAAATGATTGTTTCCGAGTTGAAAAAGTTGTCTGAGTTGAAGCGATGTTATGTGAAGAGACAGTTTGATATTTCGCCGGAGACCACAATGGTTCTGGCTGAAATCGAGGAGCAGAAGTCTCTTGTGAGAACATACGAAATAATGCGCAAGAAGATGGAATTGCACCAGAAAGTCAAGGACTCTGAAATTGCATCTCTCAAACAGAAGCTGGAGTCGTTAAACAACCAAAACAGATCGACAGAGAAGAGGTTAAATCAGAGTGGCCCCTTGTCTGTTCTGGATAATCTTCACCTCTCTGGCCTCAGTCCTAACCATTTCGTTACTGTACTTCGCCATGCTGTAAAGTCCATTCGGAGCTTCGTAAGGTTGTTGATCGACGAGATGAAATCTGCCGACTGGGATGTCGATGCAGCGGCCGGTGCAATAGAACCAGGAGTCGTTTACGGGAGACCGGATCACAAGTGTTTCGCGTTCGAGTCCTTTGTTTGCCGGGAAATGTTCGATGGATTCCAATTCCCCAACTTTTCCGTTCCCAATGAGTCTTTGCCTGAGAGGAGAAGATGGCGGCAGGTCTTTTTCGAGTCGTTTATGGAGTTAAAGTCCTCGAAGGTGAAGGATCACTTGGCCCAGAAACCGAAATCGACGTTTGCGAAATTCTGTCGGGTCAAGTACTCGCGACTCATCCACCCCAGAATGGAAATGGCTTTCTTCGGCAACACGAGCCACCGGAACCTTGTGAGTGCATGCGAATTCCCGGAGACCACATTCTTCGCTTTGTTCGCCGAGATGGCGAAGCGGGTGTGGCTCCTTCACTGCCTGGCCTTCTCGTTCCAGCCGGAGGCCACCGTCTTTCAGGTGAGCAAGGGGTCTAGGTTCTCGGAAGTGTACATGGAAACGATCGCGGAAGAGGAAGCGTTCAACACCACGGAGTACGATCCGAGGGTAGCGTTCACGGTAGTCCCAGGGTTCAAGATCGGTAAAACGGTCATACAGTGCCAGGTCTATCTATCGAACAACTCCAGGGTCAAGGTGAAATCTTGATTATGGATCCAGCTGTGGGAACATATTAGCCTTATGTATTATGATGCTCCTCCATAGTTGTCAGATTTGTCGCCACCCGTCCCCCCAAAAAAACAAAAAGACATCAGAGATTGAGCTGGAAGCCGCAGAGCGTTTTGATTTTTCTTTAGTACTTTTTTGAAGTACGAGAAAAAAATCAGACGGGGGCTGACTGGCTGTAAATTTGTCGTGGGGACTCTCAAAACTCTGGTCACGGGGCATTTTGTCACTTTGCTTTTGGGCCCTTTTCTGGGAGAAAGGGAAAGCGCGCTTGGGACCTGTCGTCTCGGATGGTGGAGCAAGAGAATCTTTTTCCTTTTGAATCATTTATATATTGAAAGGATTTAGATTTTGAATGGACCGGTCCTGTGACATGTCCCACCCCCTCAAAATTTTGTTAATATTTATTTAACTCCGTAGGAGGGATGGTCCTGGATGTTGTTGTAGGGGTACCACCTTGAATTTCCCTTGTTTGTCCATGATGTGCCTGTATAAAAAGTATGTATAGCGGTTGGGCTGTTTCTCTTATTGTTCATTCGAGGACTTATTCTGTGCGCTTTTTGCATGATGTGCTGGTGCCTCTTCTCCGTGTAGGGTTTTCGGGCAGCAGACTGTCTCTGAGCTTTTTACCCACTATGGTCTTTCCATGCCATTGGCAATGATTTTTTCCTCGCGTTACGTTCCGGGACAACGCGGTTTGTGTCACGCGGGCTTTGTCGGTGGGTCGATACTAAATTTGGGATTTGTTGGGTAGTTAGATTGAACAATCGTGCATGGACGGCCACATGTATGGAAACACGGGAGAGGAGAGTGGTACCTGCGAAGTGGGGTCATCATCGGATTGTGTGGAGATGACACCTTTATCGGGCGACGTTTTTAGCGTTTATGTCAGGTTCTTGGGGCATGGCCTCGGGCCCCGGGCCACGTCGATTCCTCTTTCTCTTTCCGGGTCCACCGGATTGGAAGGTTAGGTGGACGTGGGCGGTGTAGAGCGGGGCTATCGCGATCGCATGTGGTGCTGATTTTATTAATTAAGGTTGGTCCTTCCTCTCGGCCATCCGCAAGTCAAAAGGGGGTTTTTTTCCTCTTGCAGGAGAAGTCGGATCGGTTGTGGACCGGGACACGATTCGTCACGATGAAGGCTCGATTCCTTTGGCGGGCTCCGATGCCGAACCCATCGTCCTTGCTCTCTACGTCGCCAGCCAGGGATGCTTGGCGCCTCCTGGGGTCATGATTTTGTCGCTCGTTAAAGAGGACGGAACTTGAATAGGATTTGAACGATGCGACCCTTTCCTTTATAAGCGATGGTGCATTCTTCCGTTTGTTTGGTGAAAAATACATAATTTGAAAGAATATATTCTTAAAGAAAAAAAGACCTCAATTTCACAAAATCTTATGTATTATAACAATTGTTCTATCTACTCAGTTGATGTTACGGATAAAATCATCAAAATTATTTTACTTGTGTTAAGAAAATGGACATCTCTATATGTGAGATTAGCGACATATGTCAGTGTTCAAAAAACATCCATTCTCAATAGAATAGAAATAACTTTGATGCCACTTGAGATTATCTCAATACAGTCACCACTACATCATACATAAGCGCATGAAAAGCAAATATAAACGTTCTTCATTATATGGCAACTTTTTCATAGATGGTGTTCCTAACCAAGATGTATTCTTGGGGCGCGCGTAACCATTCTGTTTAAATAGTTTAAATGTAAATGATTTTTCTTTTTCATTTTTAGAAGAGTTTTAAAGAAAATAATCGTTTGATAACAATACAAAATTTCTACTCTAAAAATAGAAATTCGTTTGATAACGACACAAAACTTCTTCATTTCGGACGGTGGCGGACCGGGTGGATAGCGGTGATGGACGGCGGTGGCGGCGGGCGCCGGCGACCGCACAGGTGTGATCGGTGGCGGCGGGGGCGGCGGGCGGGCGGCGATCGACGGACGGTGGTCGGCACAACGAATGAAGGACCGGTTGACGAACAATGAGAAATTTTTTTTTTATTTCTCATTTGCATTCCAGAAATAGAGAAGTAGAAAATTTCTACTTCGATTTATATTTAAACCTATTTCGGAATAGAAATCTATTCCGAAATAGAAAAACGGAATAAGTTTATTAAACGGATTTTATTCCGTAAATAGGTTTGGAATAGAAAAATTGTTTGGAATAGAAATAGGTAGTTGTCATGCACCCCCTTAGAATCACCAAAATAATTGCTAGAAACAAAGCTAATCTTTTGAATCGGTTTACTCATCCAATTGCCATAGGAAATGACTGATTGCATGACACAATTTTATTCGATACATAGGCTGTGAAACAGCTGATTTTTCAATGGACTATGTTTTTGCTTGTTTGCATCGTTTGCTATTTGTGGCCTTCTCCAAGACTTGGACTCGACTTGTCCAGAGTCCTCCCACGGTAGCTTTGTCTAGGACTTGGAGCCGACTCCTCTAGAGCCCGCTTGGATTTCAAGGAAGTGTATTTACGGTTGCCTACTCCAGGACTTGGAACCGACTCATCCAGAGCCCTCCCACGGTGGCTTTGTCCAGGACTTGGAGCCGACTCCTCTAGAGCCCACTTGGATTTCAAGGAAGTGTATTCACGGTGGCTTCCTCCAGGACTTGGAATCGACTCCTTCAGAGCTTTTCCATGGTGGCCTTGTCCAGGATTTGGAGCCGATTGCTCCAGAGCTTGCTTGGATTTCAAGGAAGTGTATTCACGGTGGCCTATTCCAGGACTTGGAACCGACTCGTTCAGAGCCCTCCCACGGTGGCTTTGTCCAGGACTTGGAGCCGACTCCTCCAGAGCCTGCTTGGATTTCAAGGAAGTGTATTCACGGTGGCTTCCTCCAGGACTTGGAATCGACTCCTTCAGAGCCCTTCCATGGTGGCCTTGTCCAGGATTTGGAGCTGATTGCTCCAGAGCCTGCTTGGATTTCAAGGAAGTGTATTCACAGTGGCCTATTCCAGGACTTGGAATCGACTCGTCTAGAGCCCTCCCACGGTAGCTTTGTTCAGGACTTGGAGCCGACTCCTCCAGAGCCCGCTTGGATTTCAAGGAAGTGTATTCATGGTGGCCTACTCCAGGACTTGGAATCGACTCGTCTAAAGCCCTTCCATGGTGGCATTGTCCAGGATTTGGAGCTGATTGCTCCAGAGCCTGCTTGGATTTTAAGAAAGTGTATTCATGGTGGCCTATTCCAGGACTTGGAACTGACTCGTCCAGAGCCCTCCCACGGTGGCTTTGTCCAGGACTTGGAGTCGACTCCTCCAGAGCTCGCTTAGATTTTAAGGAAGTGTATTCACGATGGCTTCCTCCAGGACTTGGAATCGACTTGTCTAAAGCCCTTCCGTGGTGGCCTTGTCCAAGACTTGGAGCCGATTGCTCTAGAGCCTGCTTGGATTTGAAGGAAGTGTATTCACGGTGGCTTATTCCAGGACTTGGAACCGACTCGTCTAGAGCCCTCCCATGGTGGCTTTGTCTAGGACTTGGAGCCGACTTCTCCAAAGCCCGTTTGGATTTCAAGGAAGTGTATTCATGGTGGCTTCCTCCAGGACTTGGAATCGACTCCTTCAGAGCCCTTCCATGGTGGCCTTGTCCAGGATTTGGAGCCGATTGCTCCAAAGCCTGCTTGGATTTCAAAGAAGTGTATTCACGGTGGCCTATTCCAGGACTTGGAATTGACTCGTCTAGAGCCCTCCCACGGTGGCTTTGTCCAGGACTTAGAGTTGACTCCTCCAGAGCCCGCTTGGATTTCAAGGAAGTGTATTCACGGTGGCTTCCTCCAGGACTTGGAATCGACTCCTTCAAAGCCTGTCCATGGTGGCCTTGTCCAGGATTTAGAGCCGATTGCTCCAGAGCCAGCTTGGATTTCAAGGAAGTGTATTCACGGTGGCCTACTCCAGGACTTGGAATCGACTCATCTAGAGCCCTCCCACGGTGGCTTTGTCCAATACTTGGAGTCGACTCCTCCAGAGCCTGCTTGGATTTCAAGAAAGTGTATTCATGGTGGCCTATTCCAGGACTTGGAACCGACTCTTCCAGAGCCCTCCCACGGTGGCTTGGTCTAGGACTTGGAGCTGACTCCTCCAGAGGAGGTTTGGATTTCAAGGAAGTGTATTCACGGTGGCTTACTCCAGGACTTGGAACCGACTCGTCCAGAGCCCTTCCATGGTGACCTCTTCCAGGACTTGGAACCGACTCGTCCAGAGCCCTCCCACGGTGGCTTTGTCCAAGACTTGGAGCCGACTCCTCCAGAGTCTGCTTGGATTTCAAGGAAGTGTATTCATGGTGGCCTACTTCAGGACTTGGAACAGACTCCCGAGCCCGTTCGGATTTCAAGGAAGTGCATTCATGGTTTTGGACGAAACTCAAAGGCCGTGCGAAGGCTTTAACCACAGGAACACGTGGCCGATCGATCGACTTGTGTGCGTCGACCAAAAGCTTTCTCACTTCAGAAGAAGGCAATGCATGGCTGGTAATGAGCACCGCCATGATAAGGATGAAGGCAAATGCAACTTTCGAACTCGCAGCCATGTCGAGATTATCTGTTAAAGACAGAAAGGTACTACGTTGTTCTAGCAATGTTAATGCGAGTGTAACGTAATTCGTAGCAGGAAGGCCTTGGCATAAGCTATTTATATACATGGACAAGCACTAAAAATTGATGGGGGAGAGAGAGAGAGAGAGTCGTGAGGGTCAAGTTAGGATGGTTCCAAGTATTGCACCATGTTTGGAGAGTTGGAAAATTATTGTTGTCGGAGGAAAAATATGTAACACTATTTGTCGTAACCAGAAAAATAATAAATTTGAGAAAGCGATAACAGTAATATAATGATCAAGCCAATATTTATATAATTTTTACATATAAAGATACTGAATCACAACCCAAATCAACCCAAATAAAAACTTGTAATAAAATTAATAAGAAATTAAACATGAGTCAAGGTATGGTTAATCGAATCTCTTTAAGGCAATTAGTTTTTGCCAATTTTCACAAATTATGTCTTTCGAGATATAACATTTAGAAGCCATTTATATTAACACTATACGAACGTGATTGTGTCAAACACTTCTAGAAACCAATATACTTATAGGAGTGTTTTTCCAAAGAGGAATTCTAATTCCTAATGACTATCTCCCACGATTTGAAGAAGACTCGGAAGATAATAGTTTTTCGTAAACTGAAGATGCGTCTTAGAATTGTTGCATGAGAGATTTTGAAGATGCGTCATTAACAATCCATTAATTCGGCCATTAAAATATAAAGCTGCTTCACAAGAGCTAGAATTCGCAGTCATAAAACTGCTGCAAAACTACAATGGCTAAAGAAATGCGTTTCGTCCATTAATGTGTCATAAAATTCATTTGTGCGTAGTGTAGGCTCAAGAAATGCTTCCATTAATGTATCCGTTAATTCATCCATTAAGGCGTCATTAAACTGCTCCGAGGGCTGGACTGAAGAAATGCATTGTTTAATGCATCCATTATAGAATTGTTGCACGAGAGATTTTGAAGATGTGTCATTAACACTCCATTAATTCGGCCATTAAAAGATCAAGCTACTTCACAAGAGCTGAAGGAACGTGTCATTAACGAGTCATAAAACCGTTGCAAAACTACAATGGCTAAAGAAATGCGTCCGCATCTATTAATTCGTCTACTAACGCGTATATAAAACTCATTTGTGCATCATAAAAGTGCTGCGAGGGTTGGGCTGAAGAAATGCATCCATTAATGCATCCGTTAATTCATTCATTAAGGCGTCATTAAACTGCTCCAGGCTGAAGAAATGTGTCGATTAATGCATCCATTAATTCGTCCATTAACGTATCATAAAATTGCTGTGCTACGTCCATTTATGCATCCATTAATTCGTCCATTAACGCCTCATAAAATTGCGTGGGGCTGGGCTGAAAATGCCTCTATTAGTTCATCCATCTATTAATTCATCTATTAAGGTGTCATAAAACTACTGTTACGAGGGCGGGCTAAAGAAATGTGTTCATTAATGCATCCATTAATTCATCCATTAACGCGTTGGACTGAAGAAATGCGTCTATTAATGCTTTTATTAATTTGTTAATAAAACTGCTACACACTGGATTGAAGAAATGTGTCCAGTAATGCATCCATTAATTCGTCCATTAACGCATCATAAAACTGCTGAGCGAGGGTTGACTGAAGAAATGCGTCCATTAATACATCCATTAATTCGTCTATTAACGCATCATAAACTGCTACACGGGGTTGAAGAAATGCATCCGTTTCGTCCAATAACGCGTCATAGAATTGTTGCACCACTAGAGCTGAAGAGACGTGCGAATTTCCATTAATAATCTATAATTACAGCATGGAGAATCTGTGAGTTTCTGCAACTGTGCACGGGGCGTGCTTTTCTTGGTCTTAAGAACTGTCCACTCAGTTAGGTACACACAAAACAGACATAAAAAGGCTTGATACTCCGTTTCGAGCACTTGCACGTTGCTTCAAATGCTCTTTGGATCCCGTTACATCTGGGAGGAGAATCTTTTTAACTATTTTGCTATAACATCTCGTGATTGACTGAAGCGGGCCACAGTAGCTGAATGGGGATTTCGCTGTTCAAAGTTGGTAAGATTGCATGCACTTTCTCGCTCGTGCCTACTTTACTCTTCTGTAGTCAAAGACGACGGGTGTTCATCTTGGTGCCAATCCGGAATCTACAGTTTGCTGATGTTGGGGCTTTCTAATTGGACTCCCACCCCCGACAAGAAAAAGAAAGAAGGAAGGAAGGAAGGAAGGAAGGAAGGAAGGAAAAAGACCGATGGAATTTCCGAACTAACAATACTCCTGTGCAGATAGACATTTCCCTCAGGAGCATTGTGAAAAACAGGTCGTATTTGATGTATCTTTCGACTACCCAAAATATGCATCGTCTGGTTTTGATCACTAAGAGATTATCACTATTCATTGGTACAGTGATGTTTAATCAGTTCGCAAATTGCAACAAATTACAGAGCACAATACTTGTAATTTTTTCACATGATTATTAAGTTTCGAGATGAAAGTCCCGGCATCGCAAGACCTCAATGAAAGCCGCATCTGCTTCCTCTATTTTCTTAGCGAGTTCTGTCTGTCCTCTTAACCTTTTGTTTTTAGAAGAAGCATCAGGATTAGTTGGTAAGCTTTGTTCCACGATGGTTGAGTCTAGTTTATGCATATCGGCATAAGTCCATGAGAAGACATCCTTATATGTAATCAACAAACTACCATTTGCTCTGCCTCTTCCTTTGAGAGGTTTGCCTCGATCTTCACTTCTCTGATGCTTTCTGAACGGGTGGCTCCGCTTCCTCATGCTGTATCCAACTATGCTCGATCCCAGTTACATCATTCTCTTCACCATTCCTATCAGAATCTAACATGTCCTCCTCATGCGCTTTCGAGTCACAACGATTTTCATTTGAAATATGCATGATGTTATGCTTGAAAAGTAATGCAGATGTTTAGTAGATATCAATAAAAGAAGTAATGTATGACAGTTTTATTTCGCAAAATTTAGAGCGATCATGCAGAAGCTCGAATCCAAAAAAATATGTTCGATAGCAAGTTGATTGGTTTATTCAATAAGAAATGGTAATTAGTACTCAATTTAATTGGTACCATCCAATCAAATCCAATTTAATTTTGTTTACTTATTCAATTTCAACGAGTGAATTCTCAAGTTCAACCAACCTATTTTCAAAATATCAAGATCAAGTGGATGAATAAAAATCTTGAGCTTGAGAAAGTCCTTAATTTGATTTGTCTATCATTATAACAAGAAATTCCATATTATCTATGGAATTCGAACCTGAACTCTATTTACAATTCATTATTTTGATCTCATTGGGCCTTATTTTTTCTTTTTTCAGCAGAGCCTTTGAAGAGTTTTATCTCGTGGTGTACCTTGCATGCTTACAAAGCAAAACAAGTTTAATGAATTTGAGCTTTTATTGATTAAAGGGAAAATGTCACAAATGGTCCATGAACTTCTACTTAATGTGCAATCTCGTTTCTGAACTTTCGATTTTCTCAATTTAATCCCTAGACTATCGATAAATGTCCGATCTAGTCATTCCGTTCAAACCGTTAACGGCGTTAAGTGATGGCCATTTTTCCATTTTTTTTTTCTTATTCTTCTCTCTTCCCTCCATTGGCCATGGTGGAGGGAAGCCGGCGTCCGACGAGGGTCGCCCTCGCTTGGGCTGGCTAGGGTCGCCCTCGCTGGCGTCGGGTGAGGACGGCCTAACTAGATCTGGCGAGGGCACCCCTCACCCGACGTCGGTAGGTGAGGGGCGAGGGCTGCCCCTACCGGTGTCGGCGGGGGTGCCCTCGCGAGGGTCATCCTCGTTCGCGCGAGGGCGGCCCTCGTCGGAGGGCGCCCAGGGCCCGGCGGGCGGCCCTAGCCGCCGGTGAGGGCGGAGCGGCGAGGGCGACCCTCGCCGGACGCCGGCTTCTCCGCCGACTCCGCCATGGCCCGTGGAGGGAAGAGAGAAGAAGAAGAAAAAAAAAAAAAAAAAAAGAAAAAAGAAGAAGAGAAAAAGACTAAAATGCCCAATTCCGTTAACTTTAATTAACGGAAGGACGAAATTGGTCAATTTTCAAATAGTCAGGGACTAGATCGGACATTTATCGATAGTTCAGGGATCAAATTGAGCAAATCGAAAGTTCAGGGACGAGATTACACATTAAGTAAAATGTCTAGGGACCATTTGTGACATTTTCCCTTGATTAAAAGGATGGACTGCGTTGGTCGGGTTTGTCGCCAAAACCAGAAACGTAAACATCATCTAGTGAAAGCAAAAACGAAACAAAGGCGCAAAGCTCCCAGGCAGGTGGGTGTAAATATTTGAACTTCCCTACAGGATCTGAACTTGGATACTTGACTTGCTCAAGAGCGGCCTTTTGCTAAGATGGCAAACACTGCGTCCTGCTCGAACAAATAGTGTATCCCCTTGATAGCACTCTTCATCTTCCATCATCCTTGACGGCCCCAAGAAAGAGTTCCTGAAGTGGGTATAACTAAACCAAGCTAACCTCTACCTTTGTTGGACCGTCCTCCCTTATATGCAGCCCCTCCACCGATATCCCAAACCTACTCTGCTGGAACTCCCACTGGCTTCAATCAAATGCCGAATTCCCTGTTCATTCTAGCCCAATCCATCACCTGAGCGGAAGCCACTCAGCAGCCATCATGGCGGGTTTGGAGACTTCTGGGACATGCGGTGGTAGTCTTATGGAATGGGTACCACTGAAACCAGCTCGTGTGAAAACTGGATTCTTCCTTTGTTTCAGGCTCCGCATATGGGATGGTCGGATCCTAATAGATTGGGAAGTCCTCCTCGCCATTAATAGTGACGAGCTTCCCGTCAACAATAAACCTCACTATTTGGTGGAAGCTAGAGGGTATGACACGCCTGCCGTACATATCAATTAGTAACCAAGAAAAAAATTGAAAGCGCTTAGTGTTATAAATTATGTCTCGAGATCGACAAAACCCGACCCGAATCGGAGGATGTAGAGCGGTCCATGATATATAGGAACAATTTCCGCAGAATGGCACTTAGTAAAAGAAGTCATCCAAGTTGGTCATTATTTCTTTTTCACCAGCTCTGTGAAGAAAGAAAGAAAACTCCATCTTGAAGACCAGACCACACGTGACCATGTCCATCCTTTGAATGATGTTTTACTGTTGGAGGATTGCTTCGTCTTCTAATGCTTCACAGCCTGTGAAGCCTTGGAGAGTCCTTAGAATGCGTCCGCATCCTTATCCCAGACAGTTGCTCTGATTATCAACAGATTTATACGCACGGCCAATGTAAGCAACAAGTCGAAGAAGGCACCAGGAGGGAAGGAGAGCGTGCGCAGACTACCTTAAGTTACATAAGAAGAATTTTTACAAGCTGCAATAAATGGTGGGGACTCCCTTCGGTATAATTTTGAGGGCAAAGTGTGGTAGACCCTTTTGGTATTTCATGCTTCCTTTCATTAACGAGACCGGAGGGACCCTCTTTGGCCGAAAAAAAAAATGGAGCTCTGAACAATGATATTGTGCTGTGAATTTTGCATCTAAGTTGAATCAATTTCCTTCTTAGCACTATGGGTTTGGGTGTAAATTAGGGTTGGGAAATATCCAAGCGTGTTAGTGATTATAACTGTGTAATTTTCGATTGATTAGTAGATTTTTTGCCGTTGACTCTTTTTATAAAGTAGTACTAATATTAAGATTAAATCACGTAGATTTTTAGTGTTTTTTACTGTTCATCGTATTATTACTCTAGTAATTTCGTTCTCTTGCTCTTGATTTAATTGTAATGATTCGATTGGCGTTTGCTTTCTATTTCGTCAACACTCGGAATGTCGACCACCTGGAAAACCACTAAAAAGACTCTCAAACCAATCAGCAGCTTTAACTCGATCTCCCCAACATCCTCCTTCGTCCCATCGAGGGCCCGGCTCTTGGCAGTTCAAATCTTAGCCAAATCCACACCAAGGTGTCGAAGAGTAGCCGAGGGATAGATGGTCAATGCATATCCATTATTGATAAGAACTCGTGCCACCACTATGCCTTGACACTTCACAGAGATGTGTCACAGGCCGATCGATTGGGATTGTGACTGTGCGGTGACTTAGGCTCTTCTGGATCGACTCAGATCATTAGGTGTGCCCGTGGGAAAAGGGCCTGCTGAAGAGGTCCCTACCGCAATCTCGATAGTTATTGATTTAGAGCCTCCATCTAAGGAGACTCCAACTCCGTACTTTGATGAGGAAAGTTCAAGACGCCTCGCAAAGATTGAGGAGCGCCTTTGCATGCTACAAGGCTATCAATTGCAGGGGTTCGATAAGCTGTCACCCTTCACCAAGATTAAAGTCCTCGAATTCTACAAGGAGCCCAAGTTTACAAGGAAATATGACGGCATTGGAGGCCCAAGACCCACTTAAAGTACTATCTGGGCAAGATGGCCCATTACTCAGATAATCCTCCGCTCCTGATTAATTCCTTTTAGGATAGCTTGGTTGGTCCTGCGTTGATATGGTTTATAGAGTTGGACTTGGAGAAGATCCATACTTGGGAAGATCTCGCCGATGAATTCTTCCAACAATATAAGTTTAATACTAAAATCACTCCGACCCGAGAGGAATTAGTTTGGGACGAGAAGAGGAGAACTTAAACGTTTAGAGCCTATGCTCAAAGATGGAGACCTACATCTCAAGTAAAGCCACCATTGTTTGAGAAGGAGGCTATGAAATTATTGCTTCAAGCTATGCCTCGAGATTTCTTCGAAAAAATGTACAACCACACCTGTATTAACTTTGCCATTTTGGTGGAGTTAAGTGAACGCATTGAGGGGATCATGCGTGAAGGAAGGTTGACCGAGAACACGAATCGTCGATATGCCCCGAAGAGAGATAAGGAATCGACTGTGGAGATTGCTTATATACAAAATTCCTCTTCTCAGAAGCCATATAATCCTCAGGCTCATAGACCTGCCATGGAGGTAGGGAATTCTTCTCGAAACTTTGAGCGCAAAGGAAAAGCCCCCCAAAGGCAATTTACTCCATTGCCTAGACCCATGTCACAACTACTTCCAATGCTGATCGAAAGTCATCTTGTGGCGAGAGAGATCCCGAGGGATAATCTGCCGAAGTTTGTCGGGTTCGACCTTAATAAGACATGTGAGTATCATATGGGTGAAAAAGGTCATCATGTGGACAACTGTCTGGTGCTCCGTTCTAAGATCCAGAATTTGCTGGATAAAAAGCTGCTCACCTTTAAGGATTCAGCATCGAATGTCCAACAAAATCCCCTTCCAAAACATTATGTCAACATGATTTATGGGGATGACAACAATCATATACTTCTGATGGATATCCAAAAGTTGAAACTGATCATGCCATTTGCTGATCGCCAGCTGAAAGGCGACATCACTCATGATGAAGAAGACCTTACTTCAACTTTGTCGAAAGATAAAGAGGTTTACTCTTATGACGGGGATGAGGATGAATACAAAACTTCTCGTTTGGATCGTGAGTTCATAAGGAAAGCCCGTGAGAGAGGTGAAGTGGTGGACACCTTGGGACAACCAAGTGGGAAGTACGACTTTATAGTCAAGTATACTCCTCCTCCAAGTTATTTTCAAAACCCCAAAGACATTGTCCCTAGTGGATGTGGAGATGAATTCGGGGGCAACTTCGTGGCTATGATTGAGCCTGTCGTGATTGATCTGATCAAGGAGAAAATCCCATGTGGGGGTGATACAACTGACAAGGGTATCATCGAAGTCAGCTCATTGATTGACAATTTTGGAGCCATGAAGATCTAAAGCGCGGGTTTTGGATTCGTTGTGATTGAATTGCCACTAGAAGTTGGTGAATGTTCCAATACTAAGGTGACTCCTACTTATGACACTGAGGCGGTCCCTTGGAATTATAATACAAATGAAATCGACGCCGTCACCCGATCGGGTCGAATCTACCCACCACGCAAAGGTGTGGAAAAGAAGGCCGTAACTGATGAGGAAGCTGAACAACTCCTCAAAACACTCAAGACAAGTGAGGCAGAAGTGATAGACTAATTGCGTAAGATGCTTGCATAGATTTCCCTATTAGAGCTTTTCAAGATCTCTAAAAAGCATAGAAATACTCTCCTCAAAATTTTAAATGAAGTTCACGTGCCCAAGGTCATTGGAGAAGTACAGTTGGAGGCGTTTGTGGATGCTATACTTCTTAGAGATCAAATTACTTTCTCTGAGAAAGACCTCCATCCTGAAGGCTAAGCACACACTAAGGCGCTATATGTGTTTGCTCAACATTTTGGGACTAGGATTTCGAGGGTCCTGATTGATAATGGTTCCGCCTTAAACATTTGCCCTTTATCCACCCTCCCTTGCTCGGATCAATCGCTCACACACGCTCACCCGGATCGTAGAGAGAGAGAAGCTCTGGAAGAGAGAAATGAGCCTTAGATTTCTAAATGGTTGGATGGATACAAATGAGGGGGAGGGCATCCCTTTTATACTTGAGGCCATCGGATTATAACTATTGATCGAGTTTTCATCCGGCGGACGAGATCGTACCGCCAAACCTACCAACTACCGACACTAATGGTAGAAGAGTTCTAGACTTTGGCTCAATTACCGTATCGCCCGCCCTTGGAACATTTTGGAAGCTCCCTTGTTGGAAATCCTAGCGATGAGGTCTTCCTCGAAAATGAGCGGTCCTTTAGCCCTAGAAACTTCTTGGCCGTGACAGATGTGTAGGACTTTGACATGTCCTCTACCTTCCAATGGAAAACCTTCATTAGAAAACGAGATCCGGTCTTTAGTAGGGCGTCCTGGTGCTTATCAGACAATTGCAGCAAACTCAGAAGTGATGTGTATTGGCATCTTCAGGAGTAATTCAACTACGCCATGCTTGCTCACTTTGATAATGGCGAGGCACTAGAAAAGCCTTGGGCAAGCACAAAATGAGAATGTGAGAGAGAGCCATGCTCGCTCACTTTGATTATGGCGAGGCACTACAAAAGCCTTGGGCAAGCACAAAATGAGAGAGAGAGAGAGAGAGAGAGAGAGAGAGAGAGAGAGAGAGAGAGAGAGAGAGAGAGGTGTGCAATGTATGGTTTTTTATAGTCTAGCACCATGTACGATCAATACAATAATTCAAGAGATAATTACTAATAATTGATTCAGTGGTGTTCAATTAGTTCGCCAATTGCAACAAATTATAAAGCAGAATACAGTTTTTCTTTTTTATAGGTATCTATCAATGTCAGAAATTCCTCCACATGTTAGTAAGTTTCCATGATGACAAGTCACTTTTAACCTATCGATACTCCTCTACGTGATTAGTAGCTTTTCAAAAAATAATAATAATTAGTGTTAACAATACATTTGAGTACACTAAGGACTACATTAGCAAGATTAAGATTAAATTGACAATTCATTAAAAGATTTAGAACTTTAATGACATAATTGAAAAATTTAGGACTAAATTGACCATTGTATAATATATTTAAGACCTATTAAGTTTTCCCAAAATAAAATAAAATTAGAGGCATGATTGAACAATTGGTGTGGCATAATTGGCCAATTGCATTAACCAAATGGAAGGAAAATTACTAAAAAAGTCATAAAGCCTATTATAATTGTGTTTGTTCAGTCATAAATTTATTTTTTTGACCAATTAAGTCCTAAATTTTTTACAATTATTCTCGATCAGTCCATCCGGCCAAAATTAGCCGGCTGGCGCTGATGTGGCAGCCGGTCGGTGTAATAAACATTTTTTTAATAAAATTTTATTTTTTTGAAATATTTTATTTTCTCTCTCTCTCTCTCTCTCTCTCTCTCTCTCTCTCTCTCTCTCTCTCTCTCTCCAGATGTGATGACGAGTGAGCCCCTCTCTCTCTCTCTCCAATGGGGATGTGATGACAGTGAGGAGTGAGCCCCCCGCCGGATTTGGTTTGGCGAGGAGGACCTTGCTAGACGCGATGGTGAGCCCCCGGATTTGGCGAGGAGGAGGCGAGCCCTCCCCGCGGTCGCCGGGGGGGCTCGCCCGTCGGTGGGGCGTTGTTGGGTGTGAGCTCGCCAATTGGCGAGGCGAGCCCTCGCTAGATTCGGCGGGGCAAGGCGGGCTTGCCTCGCCAATCGGTGAGCTTGCACCCGGCGACGGCGGGGCGAGCTCTCGCTAGATTCGGCGGGCGAGCCTCGCTAGACTTGGCGACGACGAGGGCTCGCCCTCGCCTAGTGATGGTGAGGTGAGCTAGCCCGGCCGCCTCAGTCCGGCAATTGGCTAGCCCTCCCTTTTGGCCGGTTGTTGGAGCCAAAGGAAGGAGGAGGGAGGAGGAGAGAAGAGGAGGAAGGAGAGAGAGGGAGAAGGAAAAAAAAAAAAGATAAAAAAGGAAAAAAAAAGATAAAAAAAATTACTAAAATATTTCAAAAAAATAAAATATTATTAAAAAAGGTCATTGATGCCGGTCGACTGCCATGTTAGCGCCGGCCAGTCAATTTTAACCGGATGGATTGATTGGGAATAATTGTAAAAGGTTTAGAACTCAATTGGTAAAAAAAAATAAGTTTATGACTGAATTGACACAATTACAATAGGTTTATGGTTTTTTGGTAATTTTCCCACCAAATGGATTTCATACATTTCATATGGGTTCTTTTTCCATGTGTCATTGTTAACTTGTTATGATTACTACTCGAAATATTTCCTCAATGTGGTACCCATATATTGTGACTATTTCCTCGATTGATCATGCCGAATAAAATTGTAAAATATATATTTACCCGTTGCAAGACAAATGAACATCTCTATTTGTGAATAAAGATTACTTCTCTTAAATGGGAGGAGAAAATAAACCTTTACTTTGGGTAATGGAGAAGAAAAGAAAGCTCTCGAGATGACAAAGTTTGTAGTTTACCTACTTTTGCTTTAGTAGATGAACCATCTACACCATTAAGATTATGAAGATAGAACGTATAATATAGTGTCCGGACTATGCATAAATAGTGTCCAATATTGACTTTGATGCCACTTAAGATGATCTCAACTCAATCACCACCATCTTAGACATCCGCGCACGAAAAGCGAACAAGAACGAACTTAATTACATGGCAATGTTTCAATACATGGTGCTTCCACTCTAGCTCGTGATCCCTTAGAATCACCTAAATAATTGCCACAAACGAAGCCAATCTTTCGAACCGGTTTACCTAACCACTTGCTATAGAAAAAAGTCGATTGCACGACATAAGTTCATTCAATACACAGTATGTGAAAAGATTGATTTTTTTGATGGACTGGATTTGCGTGTACATTATGCGCCTAGTGCCCATCTCCCGGACTTGGGTGCGACTCCACCAGAGCCCGCTCAGATTTCAAGGAAGTGCATTCACGATTCTTGACGAAGCTAGAAGGCGGCGCAGAAGCTTTCACCACAAGAGCATGCGGCCGATCGATTGACTTGTCCATGCCGACCAAAAGCTTTCTCGCTTCAGAAGAAGGCAATGCATGGCTGGTATGCACCGCCAGGATGAGAATGAAGGCAAATGCAACGTTCGAACTCGCAGCCATGTCGAGATTCCCGCTGAAGACAGAAAGGTACCACGTTGTTTTAGTAATGTTAATGCGAATGTAACTTGATTTGTAGCAAAAACGCCTTGGCATGAGCTATTTATATACATGGAGGCAAGCACAAATTAGATGTGGCGAGAGAGAGAGAGAGAATCGTGAGGGTCAAGTTGGTATGGTTTCTGGTATCGCACCATGTTTGGGAAATCTGAGTTTCTGCAACTGTGCACGAGACGTGCTTTCCTGGGTCTTTTGACTACACATTAAATTAGGTACGCGCAAAATAGACTTACAAAGGCTTGTTACTTGTTGCAGATGCTCTTTGGATTTCCATATATCTGGCAGAAGGTGAATCTGGTCGACTCTTTCGCTATAAAATCACGTGATCGACTGTAGTGATTGCTCTGTTCAAAGTTAGTGAGGTTGCAAGCAAAATCTCGCTTGTACTGTCATTGCGCAATAGTCAAGATGGGTGGGTGTTCTTCTCTGTGCTGAACCAGAATCTACTGTTTGAAGACATAGGCTTTCTCATTCGATTGCCAACCCCGCAAGAAAGAAAGGAAGGAAGAAAAAGACGATAGAATTTCTGTGTAGATAGACATTGCACTCAAGAGTATAGCCGAAGAACATGTAGTATCCAATGTATTGTTTTGACTAATTGCAAAATGTGTGGTTTTGATCATATAGCATGATGCACGAACAACTTAATGCGCTAAGATGTAATTGCTAATTGTTGGGAATTGCTTATACCTAAAACGGATTCGACACTAAATCGAACCCTTAAAACGACGTAGCGGAAGGGAGCCTAGAAAACAAACATGAATCACCGATCCTAAGGCACATCACATAGACCAACATACCTTGTTTCCACAGACTAAACACCGGTGATGCGACACGAGGAAGAATCCACACTGTTCTTCAAAGGCTAATCTGTTCTTCGAGAGAAAGCGGAATGAGAAGACGTGAAGACAAAGAGAGCGTAATCACAGAGAGAGCGTAATTTCTCTTTTACAAAATACGTAATTTTCTATCGATTAACCGCCTCCAGATTTTCCCTTTATCTTTTATAATTTCCTCCATGGGCCCTCAACTCACAGGCCGGGCCCATGACGGGCCAACTCGGCCCATCAAAAGGAAAAAAATCCATCATCTCCCACTCGCGCATGGTGGGCCAAAACCAACATGGACGGACGGGCCCTACTAGGCCAATCAATTGAAAATCCATTAACTCCCACTTGACATGGTGGGCCAAACAGAATCCTCTTTTCCTCACTGCAACATTCATACTGGTGAATAGTCCGTGCGACCAGCATACTTGGAGAGCTCGTTGCCATACATCTGTTAGGAATATATAGCAGGTCATAATATGCATCACATTCCGAGTAAATTTAGTATGCAGCACCCTAGATCAATCGATCACATTTATATCTCTCTTAATCTCTTTTAAACAATGATATATATATATATATATATATATATATATATATATATATATATATATATATTGTATTCACAATTATGATTATCCCAAAGATAGTCATAATTGATCGACCAGTGAATACAAAACTACAATGTGATTCTCCAAATTCGATCTTCCTCTTTCCTTCAAACTTTTAATTTCAGTTCAGCTTGCTTTTCTAGAAATGTCCCATTATATCGAATCAACTCATGACCATTGGTAACATCCTAAGATAGCAAACACTAAATAGAAATCTTGAGAATAAGTAAAAGTCATGAGGGCACTAAAATTGAGAAACTCTTTTCCTCAAGAGTGTCACACAAAGCATAAAAGTTGAGATCAAACTTTGCCACTCTTATTGGTCGTATCATGCATACGTAGTATGAAATACGTATTACGGTATTTAACTCCTTTCCCATGGAGCGTATGTCTACATCTTTAATACCGTACAGATGATAGTTTAGACATACCCAATGTCTAACTTGAGTTCACGTATCTACTCATTCACAAAATTCATCAGAACTCACATCTGGCATCTTAGACAGATAAAGTAAAAAATGTAGGGTATTTTACTTTCGAACATAATATATATTATGTACTCATCTTAACACTTAGTTAAGACGACATATATATTTTAAGCTTGAGCTCTCGATTATTACCTAGATAATAAGCTTAAAAACCATCTCATCTCTATTTATCACATAGTAAATAGAGGCGATTACTCATGTAAGTGGGCTAATTTCTTATCTGTCCGACATGCTTTCTCAACTTAATATAATGCACTGAGCATTAAGATGCATAAATGTCAAACAAAGATTCATAGGCATTAATTGATGAAAACACAAATTCATTAAATGTGAACAACTCAGGGAAATTACAATATTTAGTACATCAGACTCTACGCAATCCTAGAGATTTTACATGACCACAAAACACATCTCTAGGTATTGGCTTTGTCATAGGATCTGCTACCATTCTATGCATAGATATTACTGTAAGTTTACATCCTTTCGTGCAACCATATCTTTGACAAAGTTATACTTGGTATCTATATGTTTGGTCTTGCCATGATATTTTGGATCTTTGGTGTACGCTATAGCTGCTTGGCTATCACAATTAACCAATAATGAATTTGTAACTTTCTCAATAATACCTAAATGATCCAAAAATCTCTTAAGCCAAACTCCTTCTTGTACTGCTGCTGATAATGCCACGAACTCAACTTCCATCGTGAAAAAGGCTATACATGTTTGTTTCTTAGTGCTCTAAACATATGGCACCATTATTCAGTAAGAAAACAAATCTAAAGGTAGATTTCCTTTCATCTAAATCTCCTCCCCAATCAGTATCAGAATAGCCTTCGAGTTGCAGATCATTTCCTTGATAACTCAGCGTATAATCAGTAGTTCCCTTTAGATACCTCAGTATTCTCTTAACGGTTTTTCTAATGTGCTTGACCTGGATTGGATTGGTATCTACTCACCATTCCAACTGCAAAACATATGTCAGGTCTTGTACACATCATAGCGTACATCAAGCTCCCAACATCACTAGCATAAGGAACGTGTTTCATTTGTTCATTCTCTTGTGGAGTCCTTGGACACAGTCTATGGCTCAATCATTCACCTTTTGCAATAGGAGTGTCTATGGGTTTACAATCTTACATACGAAATCGTTCAAGAACCTTATTTATATATGTTTCTTGCGAAAGAGATAACGACCTTTTCGAACGATCTCTTGAAATCTTAACTCCAAGAATGTATGCAGCCTTACCCATATCTTTCATCTCAAAGTTGGAAGATAACCAACTTTTGATGGTATTCACAAACTCCATATTGCTTCCGGCAATTAGTATATCATCAACATATAATGATATGATCATAAATTGATCTTTGGATCTTTTGATATATACACAATGATCCTCATCTATCATTATAAAATCATATGTAATTATGGCATTATGAAAACGTATATACCATTGTCTCGATGACTACTTAAGACCATATATCGATCTCAAAAGTCGACATACTTTTCCTTCTTGGCCTTCTATAATGAAACCAGCAGATTGTTCCATATATATTTCTTCCTCTAATTCTCCATTGAGGAAAGCAGTCTTTACATCCATTTGATGTAATTCAAGATCCATACTTGCCACTATTGCCAGAATAATGCAAATCGAGGTAAATCTCACAATAGGAGAAAATGTTTCCTCATAATCAATTCATTCCTGTTGATTATACCCCTTCGCCACAAGGCGAGCTTTATATCTCTCTATCGAGCCATCAGTTTTACACTTTATTTTGAGAACCCACTTGTTCCCAATAGCTTTGCGTCATTTTGGAAGATCAACCAGTTCCCAAACATGGTTTGACTTCATTGACTCCACTTCCTCTCCCATTGCATGCATCCATTTTTCCTTACTAGGCCAACTTAGAGCCTCATGTATATTTTTTGGCTCATCCTCATCTTGTGGGGCAATCATAAAAGTTTCACCTTCAATGTCAAAACGTCGACAGGGAATACTTTTGCGACTTGTTCGCCGTCTGGGAGATTGTACACTTTGCACATTATTCCCCATTATGCTCCCACTAGGATTAGATAATGATGATGTCGTCTCATCATGTGGTTGTAATTGAGAATGAGTTGAATTCAATTCATCACTTCTCATATTACTCCCACTTGGACGAACTCCACTAATATCATTATCTTGATCCAAGGTTTCAAATGAGGAGTAATCTTCACCTATTTCGCCCTTCTTAGGAAATTCATTATCTAAGAATGTGACATCCCGTGATTCAAATTCAGTTATACTCCCACTTTCCTGCTCACCTATGAACACATACCCTTTCGAGTGTTCGGAGTATCTTATGAAAATACTCTTCTTTCTTCTGGGACCCAATTTCCCAAACTTGTGAGAGGGCTCATGAGTATAGGCAGCATAATCCCATGGCTTAAGAAAACTTAAGTCTGGTTTTCTACCTGTCCATAACTTATATGGAGTGGAAGTAACTGATTTGGAAGACACCCGGTTAAGTATATAGGCAGCAGTTAATAACGCACCACTTCAAAAGGTGATAGGTAAATTAGCTAGCGCCATCATGGACCTAACCATTTCCAGTAGGTTTCTATTTCTTCTCTTCGCAACACCATTTTGTTGAGGAGTATATGGAATAGACAACTGTCTTTCTATTCCTTTTTCATCACATAATTTTTTGAACTCATCAGATAAATATTCTCGACCTCGATCGGATCTCAATGCTTTTATTTTCTTGTCTAATTGATTTTCTACCAAGTTCATAAACCTTTTGAAACAACTTAATGCTTCAGATTTATGAGAAATCAAATAGACATATCCGAATCGAGTATAATCATCTATAAATGTGATGAAATAAACAGCCCCGTGCATTCCTCTCACATTCATCGGACCACAAACGTCAGAATGAATTAAATGTAGAGGAAATTCAGCTCTTTTACATTTTCCAAATGGTTTCCTTGTTGTTTTCCCTATTAAGCAATGCTCACATATAGGCAAATCGACTTTTTCAATGTTACCCAACAAGCCCTCTTTGGCTAGTCTATTCATACGTTGTTGGCCAATATGACCAAGTCTAGCATGCTACACATTCACATCATTATCATATGAATTAGGAGACGTGAGAAGGGAATAACAAACATTTGCATTAACATAGTCAATATCTAATACAATGAAATCATCTAGAAAATCATCACAACCATAGAAATTTGTATCCAAAAACAAATCCACACCTCTATTATGGAAGTTCATATTAAAACCTAGCTTGACCAACAATAAAACAGACACTAAATTTCGACGAATCTCCGGAGCATACAATACATCGTGTATGAATAAGGTGCGTCCACCACGCATGTTCAATTGGCAGGTGCCAATACCTTTAACTTCAGCTTTTGAGTTATTTCCTACATAGATCCACTTAGTTCCAGTCGGAACTCGTCGAAATTCTACGAAGGATTCTCTATCTTTCGCTACATGGTCTGTCGCTCCTGAATCTACAGTCCACAAAAGATTAGATTCAGTCAAGAATACAGAACTTGACACATATGCAAAGTTCCCAATAGTACAAGGGGTGTGTACCTTCTTTGGCTCGCGACAATCGCGGGCATAGTGACCCTTCTGGTCACAGTTGTAACATCTCACCCTTGAAATATTCTTCACACGAGAACATTTTCCTCTCTTCACACGAGGATGTTTTCCTCTCTTTTGTTGGTTAATTCTTGGTTTCTTGCAAGAAGGACTTGATCCCTTGCTTTCCCTCATATTGAACGAATCAATGCGCTTGCGCTTAGAGTTTGAAGCCCCTTCTGAGCTAAAAGCAACATAGCAAATATCTGTATCCCGCTCAAATGCCTTGAGGCGATCATTTGCTAGCTCAAGGTGGCGCACAGCATTCTCAAGATCTTCCATAACATGGTCAAGAGCTTTTAGTGCTTCTTGCTTTTCAAGCACATATTGAATTTTCTTATTCAATATTTCACAATTCTCGCCGTTCAATTTGTCCTCTTTATTCAAATAAGCAATTATGTTCTTAGTTGCTGAAGCCATTGATCTGAACATATCAAACACATATGCACGAATAATTAATGCCTATCATTTATGCATCCATTTTGCACAAACCCATCATATTAATGAATAATTTCAAGTAAGGTTTTAGAATCAAAAGGTCACTATGTTTCCAATCATCCTCCAAAAAATCCTAAATTAAAATTATTATTAATATATAATTGTCTTATGCAAAATGAATTTTATGAAGCTACAAAAAAACTTCTATGAACTAGCCACAGCAGTCAACAATAACATAAAGCAAATAATATTTGATATCCAATAGAATAATAATGCTTTCACATAATACAACTTATATATTAGTTGCTACATCAACAACAACCAGATAGAAAACATTAGATAAGATGTCCACAAAGCACACTAAATAAAGACTAGCCAAAACAACTAACACTACTTCAAAAAGTGAACAGGGAAAGATCTTTTTTTCTTCAATTTCTTGATCTTTTCTTTTGTAACAATCAGGTAATAATCATCTATAAAAGTCATCACAGTACTTCTGTATGAAGCGGCTTTGTTGACATCCCATATGTGATTCAACACTCCTTTCCATTCTTGTGGAAGAGTGTTCATGAAAAATCGCACCATCTCAGATTGTGGCATGGGACGACCATTCCATATGACCTTTTGTATCTTCCCGTTGACTTCAAGAACATGATCAATTAAGTCACCACTCTCCCATCGATAATCAGTCAGCTCAGCTATCAACTTAGCAAGCCTTTCCTTTTGTTTATCAGTAATTACGCGAATAGTCGTGCGTAACTGAAGGGGAGGCATTGTTCCTACAACAAATGCAGAACAAATTAGGAATTATATATAATCCACATAGACTTAATTGGAAAAAAAAAAACAAATTCCTTTTTTTTTTTCTTCCGGTTAACGGTCAATGGTCAAGTCAACGGTCAACGGTTGGTCAACGGTCAGTCAACGGTCAACAGGCAGTCGGGTCGAGCCGGTCGGGCGAACTGACCGGCACGTGCCACGCACGTGCATGGCTGATGTCAGCTGGCGCGTGCGTCGCACGCGCTTGGGTCGAAACGGCGCTCCGATGCACCGTTTCGCACGCGCGTGCGTCGCACGAGCCTGGCCTGAAACGGCGCATCTGATGCACCGTTTCGCGTGTGTGTGCGTCGCACGCGCCTGGGCGAAACGGCGCGTTTGACTCGCGCCTCTGCGGGGGATCGAATCGGCGCGTGCGTTGCACGCGCCGATGACCCCCGTTCATTCTGGCCACGCGTGGCGGCGCGTCCGGCGGCGATCTGCGACTCGTTTTTCTCGTATCGACGAGACCTTTGACATTGCACTATCAAAAATGAATTTCGACTTGCAGAAAAACACAAAAATGGGCAAACAGTATGCGGGTGTCGGGTTTTTCCGTCCCCAATCGATCAACAGTGATTTTTCTCGAATTTCGGCCGAAAATTAATCAAAAGCAATAAAAAAGGGGGTCGGGAAACATGAACTAGGGCTCTGATACCAATGTTGGGAATTGCTTATACCCTAAAACGGATTTGACACTAAATCGAACCCCTAAAACGACGTAGCGGAAGCGAGCCTAGAAAACAATCATGAATCACCGATCCTAAGGCACATCACATAGACGAACGTACCTTGTTTCCACAGACTAAATACCGGTGATGTGACACGAGGAAGAATCCACACTGTTCTTCAAAGGCTAATCTGTTCTTCGGGAGAAAGCGGAATGAGAAGACGTGAAGACAAAGAGAGCGTAATCACAGAGAGAGCGTAATCTCTCTTTTACAAAATACGTAATTTTCTATTGATTAACCGCCTTCAGATTTTCCCTTTATCTTTTATAATTTCCTCCATGGGCCCTCAACTCACGGGCCAGGCCCATGACGGGCCAACTCAAGCCCATCAAAAGGAAAAAATCCATCACTAATGAATGAGACAGTGATGTTTAATTAGTTCGCAAATTGCAAGAAATTAAAAAGCACTATATCTATAGTTTTTTTCTCATGATTAGTAAGTGTGCATCAGGACCAATAGCTTCTGATTATTCGTTTTTTCCAATTGCGGTTAATACTTTTCATACAAACTAGCAAGTATCAATTTATCAAGCAATTCTACTACGTTGTTCTGTCATTATGATTACTAAGTTTTCATGTATAAACCTGAATGTAACACCTAGCAATGCTAGTGTTTTTTTTTTTTATGTGATTAGTTAGTCTCCATGAGAACAAATAACTTTCAACTCATCAGTAATTAGTGACTCCCTCAATATTTAATAAATTTACACAGAGAAAGTATCAATTTGCCAACGAATTGTTGCAAGTAATTTTTCTCCGTGATTCATGTCGAATAAATAATCGATTAGGTATCCATCAACGTTAGTAGTTTCTCTAGTGCTGGTAAATTTTCAAGAAGACAAAGAGACCTTCAACATATCGATAAGTAATAACTCCTCCACGTGATTAGTAGCGTTTCATATAAGAAAGTAAGTTTTAACAATACATCGATCAGTACTTTTTGGTATTAGAAAAGCAAGTTTTATTTCCTAGTAAACAAATAATTTTTCCATTTGATTAGTGACTGTTCATGCCTAAATAAAGTAACTGTACTTTGACCTGTGTTAAATATCAATTGCATACCCATGTTGTTTGTAAAATTCCACCTAGCGAGTGCAAGAATTTTTTGCGAATTACTTTTATAGATTTTCACGTGTTTGATTTACTGACAATGATCTGTCAATGAAGAATCATTTATGGTCAAAGAAAATATGCATGCTTAACGTTAAGAAAATGAATTCCCTAAGTTAAAAATGAGAAAACATATTCTTGAAAAATGATTTACTGAAAAGTGTTTCCCTTCATCATAAATTTTTCCCCAAAAGAGACAGTTTTGGCTATAAATTTTATGATAAAGGAAAATACCTTCCATAAAAATTATTTTCAAGAAATATGATTAATTTTGTGTTTGTGGTAAGAGACTTCTATATTTGGAAAATTATTTCCTCTATTCAAAACTTGGAATCTATTTTTCTAATTTTAAGTGTGGGTGTTTCCTCTATCATTTTACCTTTAATGAGCCAAACACGCAAAAATATGGAAAATGAATTGGCGAAAAGCTCAACACATTCTTAGTAACTTTTTTGCCATGTTTATTAACTTTCCATGTTGAAGAAACTGTGTGCATATAATAAAATTAGTAAGTTTTTATTTTATTCATTTAGTAACTTTCCATAACGCACTAATTTTGACCATGATCATAACAAATATCAATCTAGTTAGCATCTCTTTATAAAAGGCCACATTGGTTTATTTGGTTAATCTGATCAAATGGTGCAAAAGCAGTGCTCTTTGCTGGCTCGAGTTTTCAATTTTGTGGCGAAGTCAAATGTAGACTAGAGCTATTTTTCAGTCTTGATAGGTTTGGCACACGAGCGTTAGTTGAATTATTTTTCTGTGATGCACCCGCCTATTGTCAGAAAAAAAAAATCATCTGAAGGTGGGATTGAGTTGCCGAAACATGAATCTATCATTTCTAAATTGAATATTCAAATAACAGTGCTAAATACACTTTTGCCGATGTAAGAATAACTGGAATAAAACATGCAAAATACCACAGCTTTCGTTGTTCATAGGCACAAGGTGTAATAATCAATATGCACCGTGCTTATTATTGCATTATAAGATAGTTTACACAACAATTATTTGCTTGTAATCGGTCTGCCAATTGATGACTTCGAAAGTATGAAGCACCAATTTCCGGTTCCCATATAGTAAGGATCGCACACTATGCGTATATAGACTAATGAAATTTGATCTGACTATAAAGTGTCAAATCCTCTTATTAGAATGATAAACGATACGATGTATCGTTCAATGATGACCAAATCCTGGACTTGGTGTAGCTTCCAGAATGTGATCACGCTTGTCGAGACGAACGAAATGACCTTGACCATCACGAGGAAACCTTGGTAGCCATCTGAAACCAAACTCTCCTCAGAATGAAGGACTTGATCTTCTCTCACTTCCATGCCCATCGGCAGCAGCTTTCTTGCTTCAAAGCATGGCGAGTGGCTTATTATGACACCAAAGGCGACGACCATAATCAGCAAGCTAAAGTGGACGCGAGCCATGCGTATAAGTGGGGAGATCGATGCTTGAAACAAAAGCGTGAAGAGAATCTATGGGTATAGAAATAGGTAAGGTAGGAATGTGTGTTCTTCTTGCATGAGGAACGTCCTTTTATATAGTGGAGTTCATGAAGCTCGAAAAATGGCGTAAACGTCAACTCATTTTCTTTTCCTTTCCGAGTCAGCAAGCTTTGAAAGAGTTGGCTCATAAGGCATATAAGCGGCGTGACACTGACTTTTTTTTTGGATAGATAAAGGTGTAGTTTGAGCCGTCACAACTCTAAACTTGCCTTCAAGTGATTTAGTGGTCTGCTTACTCTCTCCATCTGATATTTCAATTTGTTTCAAATACAACATGTGATTTTTGATGTCTGAATTTACTTTACATGCGTAAACTAGATGTCATCTTGATAAGGTCCACCTATTTATATGAGATATAAATATATAAGATATGCATATTATGATAGTTTGGGCATATCTAAAGATTGTAATATCAACCCCTAAATAGGTACTTAGAAGCCTAACCAAATACACATTCTTGCACATGAGATATTTCATTTCTGAGACGTACAAAACTTTTGACGAAAAATATATAATTGGTATATATGGATGAACTTGACTATGTAAGAAAGAGGTACACGTGCACATGCCCACATCATGCCCTCAAGTTATCTGTCTTTATCTTTTTCATCTTGACGTGTGTTTTCTGACAGCTAGATTACTTGGTGGAATTATTTTGTAACGGGTACGTTCGTTTCGCGGAAAATATCATATTTTCAGGAAAATATTTTCCTAGAAGTCATTTTCCAGGAAAATGATTTATTTTTCAGGTGTTCGGCCAAAACCTAAAATTTGAGTGGAAAATATTTTCCACCGTTCGTTAGCTCATTTAATTGTTTGGAAAAATTATCAAAAATTGAATTTTAATATTTTTAATTGATCAAAAATTAATTTTATTTTTTATATTTTTTAAATGAATTTTTAATTATTTATATTTTTAAAAAATCGAAATTATTATTATTTATTATTTTTTTTTTCTTTCTTTTTATTTTTATTTTTTTTCTTTTCCTTCCTCCTTCCTCCTTCTTCCTCCGCCGCCGCCTCTTCTTCCTCCTCCTTCTTCCTCCTCCTTTCGCCGCCGCCGCCTCCTTCCTTCGCTCGACAATGGCGGTTGCCGGCGGTGACCAAGACTCGGTGGCTAGATCCGACGAGCTCAAGGCTCGGCCGATCTCGCCCGAGCTCGCCGTGAGCTTCGCCGGGCTGGCGAGCCGCGAGCTCGCCGGATTTGGCGGTGGAGCTCGGGCTTGCCGGGATCGGGAGCCCAAGCTTCGCCGCTAGATCCGACGAGCTCGCGGCTTGCCAGCTCGGTGAGCTCGCGGCGAGACCTCCGCCTCGCCCGATACGGCAAGGCCCGATCTTGGCTTCGCGGATCGGGCTAGGCAAAGCCTCGTTGGCCGGGGGCGAGGCCGGCGAGGTGCCGGCCACCGCCAAAGAAGTAGATGAAAAGGAAAGAAAAAAAAAGAAAAAAGAAAGAAAAGAAATTAAAAACTCGATTTAAAAAAAAAAAAAAAGAAAGCATAAAAATAAACGAAAATATATTGATAAAAAAAAAGTAAGAGGGAAGAAGTCATGAAAACGTTTTCCACTTTTCAAAAATGGAAAACGTTTTCCTTACTTTAAAGGTTGTTTTTTCTAATGATGGAAAACGTTTTCCTTAACTAGTTCATTTTCCGTGAAACGAACACCGAAAAATCTAAAAAATATTTTTCCGAAAGTCATTTTCCGCGAAACGAACGGACCCTTACTATTTTCAAGGAAATTTGAGTAAATCTTGCCGACTGTTTGAGGATGTTCATTTTACTGTATTACGCCAACTTCAAGACGTTTAAGTCGCAGTGTTTTCTTCTAAGTCAGCCATAAGTTGTGCGGAAAGCACTTCCATGTCAAACGCAAGTATGACGACCGAAAAAAAAAATGCAAGTATTGTTTTTCTTCTCCTTTTTCTTTCTTCAAGACACAAACTTGTCAAATCACTGTCAATCGACTGTATTGAAAACATGCATGGTGTGACATTATCCGCCTTTCACCCGCTTGGAGACGTGAAAGTCCGATGTATCATTCAACACCAGAACATTCACTGTTCAGGAAATGTATAATACCATGTGTAAACATGATTTTCTCTTTGAAACTTGGTGCAAAGCAGGGTTTACTCACCATAGTGAAGTAAGCGTGTCTTGTGTGGAGGAAAAATTATTCTAAACAAGCATGGAGTGTTCATCTTAAATGGCCAAACCGATGCATCACTTAGCAAATGTAGAGAGTAACTTTATTTTCATCTACTTTCGGTCTCACGAATCATATGGTGACATTAATTCAATCATGACGACCATGTCTATCGCCACGGTCTCTTGGACTAGAATCCAGAATCCTGCGAAATTCAGGAGAATGATCACCATGGACGGCTCACCTTTTCATTCAACAGTTCAATTGGGTGGACATCCACAGATGATTCTTCTGCTGGATTTGCTTTTCAATTCCCATTCCTAAGGCCGAGTTTAGCAACTCGAGCTTGTTTCTAAGTAGGATATCGAAGTGATCAAACGAAATAAGTAAATTAGATTCCATGTCATTTTCTATCTTTTTGACCCCCTAAGGTTGGCCCTTGTAACTGAACAGGAGATTGAAGTGATCGAAGAAAAGTTCGTTGTCATTCTCTATGCTTTCACCCCTAGGGTTAGCTTGGTTAGGTAGAATATCAAGAGATTATCAACTCAGAAACTGAAAATTACATATTTAAATCTCAACCCCCTGTGTATAAACTACTCTAAATTAGAGCTATCTACATGCCTGAATAAAAAACTTGGACTTACCTAGTTCATTGGATTTATGAGACGTTTCATGAACTTTCAAATAGTAGATCTTGAGATAGATAGACTTCTTGCCTTTCAACCAAAAAAAGAAAATCTTTTTACCCACGAGCGAGTCCAAGCTTGCGATCCATATTCACTTTGCATGTCAGCTTTCTCGAATAAAAAGTACCGATTGGAGCGTGTGGTAGAAGCCTGACGCCTTCTCCTGGCCAAGAGGGGTCCAAGTCTGAGCTCATTAAAATATTCAGAAAGATCTAACTTCCTTCAAAAGTTTAAATTAACAAGTTCTTGGCTAATTTTGATATATTAATTGCTTAATACTACATCAATTCTGACTTTTTTAACAAAACTCTCATGTGCATCCTAACACTAGAAACAATCATCAATTGGACTAATAATGAAAGAAAAAATCACTTGATTAAGAAAATGACATATAATAGCCGTTAGATTAGTGGAGATCGACCACATTTAATGAGTTGCGTGTCCAATAAGATATCAAGAAATTATTGGATAAAGTAAATACATAGCTTTTGCATTGGACAGAGCCAAAAGATGATCAGAGCATAGGATCCATGCTACCCATTGTTTTCCCATCACGATTACTCGGATGCATTGTATCAACAAGATTACGTCAATGTGAGCAAGAAGATTATGACGTTGATATGAAGATCTGTTTGTCTTTGCGGATTCTCAGAGCGAACGAGAGAAGAAAAATCATCCCAACTCCCGTGGATTCAATGCATCGGCCGAGGTAGGAGAGCAATCTCTCCCTTTGGCTCATGTTTTTCTCACGTACAAGATTCTTCCTCTTCCGGATTTCAAAGCTTAACAGTACAATGAGAATTACAGCTCTTCACGACCTCTAAATTTTGCTGCGGTCCTCGCCTGGATGCAACTTTTCTAAATTTTAGAACGATGGTGAAACCCACCAAGATAAAAAACAAATTGTCATATTTTACCTGCAAAGTGAATTGGTTTTGTACTCGACGCTATATTATTCATGTGTTGTGTTGGTTGAAATAATTAATTGATGAGAAATATTTTCATTATCGACAACAATTTATATCTCAAAATTTTAATAGACAATAAATATTTTTTTGGTTCATTTTTGTAAGTAAAACAGAAAATTATTTTTAGGATAATGTTTTCCAAATCATTTATTTTTCATGAAACAAACACAGCGGTGATAATAATGTTTACTAGGAAAGCAGTAGTATGTACTCCGGATTACATCCTCCTCATCTTTGCATGTGGTTGCTCTGTAAATTATTTTTATTCCAGGGTGCGTTTGTTCAACCGATAATCTTTATGATAAAAGTAATATATTTTTCATAAAAATCATTTTTAAGGAAAGTAGTTAGTTTTTATTTATTTGGTTGTTTAGGAAAATTGATTTTCTTTATACCAAAAGGGGCAGTTGTGTCTCCCCAATATAAGCTTGTTGCTTTTAGTTCATGGAAAATATTTTCCAAAAATTGATTACTTTACCATCATCCAAACACCAAAAAGTGGGAAAACAATTTCCCGAAAACAATTTTTTTTCCAAATAAACGGACCATAAGGTTAAGTCAAGAAGCACCCGTTCTTGATTTTTTTCCCTTAACTCTGTTTTTTCTTTTTTATGTGGACAAAACTAGGGAAAAGTACCAAAAAAGACCTAAACTCATGGCATTAGTACTAATTTAGTCCTAAACCTTTTAATTGGACCAATTTAGTCCTAACCTTTTCACATTGGTACCAATTTAGTCTATCCCTAGCTGACATTGACATGGACACTAGTCGGTTGACGAACGCTGACGTGGCAATTTTTAAATATTTTTTATTAATTTTTTCCTTTTTTCCTTTTCTTCTTTTGTTTTCCTTTTTCCTTTACCCTTCTTCTCTAGTAGTGGCCGGCAAGCCTCTGCCGGCTCACAGGCTGCCAACAAGGGCCTCACTTAGGGCCACGAGCGAGGCAACTTCGCCCACATCTGGGTGAGACTAGCCTCGCCCTAGCCTTGTCGCGGGTGAAGGTGGCCTCACCCATGGTTGGCGAGGCCATGGCGATGTTCTCCAAGGCTTAGGTGAAGGCTGCCATGTCCTTCACCAACCCAGGGCGAGGCCACCTTCACTCTCGATGAGGCCTAAGCGAGGTCGGGCGAGGGTCGCAACCCCTGTTGGCGGCTAGCGAGGGCTTGGCAACCCTTGCTTAGTGAGGCTAACCGGCTCGCCGGCCATTACATGGAATCCAAGGAGAAAGAAGTGGAAAAAAAGAAAAAAAAAAAAGAAAAAGAAAAAGAAAAAGAAAAAGAAAAAGAAAAAGAAAAAGAAAAAGAAAAAGATTAAGAAAAAAATTTGAAAAAAATATTTAAAAATTGCCATGTTAGCGTTGGCTAGACGGCTAGCGTCTACGTCAGTGCTAGCCGGCCAAAATGAGTCGGATGGATTGAATTGGTACTAATGTGAAAATGTTTAGGATTGACTTAGTTTAATTGAAGGGTTTATGATTAAATTGATATCAATGCCATATGTTTAAGACTTTTTTGGTACTTTTCCCACAAAACTAAGACTGTTATTCTACGGGTTGTTCCTTTTTTTCCCTTTTTTCTTTATGAAAAATACATTATCTTGGCAAAAAAATGTATTGCATGAAGGAACAAATTTGCTATGGAGTTTTTTTTTTTTTTTTGGTTTTCAATATGGAGTTTTGCTTTGAACCACCGCCATAATAGGGATATTTCATGAATCGATTCGAAACATTATTTTTTCACACCAATATGTTTCATCAAATATTAATTTCTTCATATTCCTTTTTCACATCGCAATAATTATTAGTTCCAAATGTTTTCGCCAGAACACTGCACGATTAATGAGATTATGGACACTTTCATGATTTTCAATCTCCCTACGGTTCGGAAGAAGGCAAGGGATTATCGAACCTGATTTCTGTCTTTACTATGAATTCGAGGAACAGATCTTCAATAACATCTATTTTCGGTAATCTATTTTGGTCTGACTATTGTCAATAAAGAGTCGTAAGAGATTTGAGCTTACATAAATATAGGAGAGTCTTCTCCAACTTCGTGATTCAAAAGTTTTCGACCAATGTGTTACGAACTTATGTTTGACATGACATTCCTTCTGAAGTTCTGAACAAAAAGGAGGAAAAAAGAAATGCTGTCTTAATAGCAAGCTCGATCCCATAAACTCATGCTAGAGCTTAACGAGTTTAGTGGTAACACCAACTTTCGTTTTGCTCGTTTTTGTATCTTTTAATCGGTTTAGTCATGATCGCCTTGTTGTTTACATAAATGTAAAAGCTACCGAAAGCCGCATTTTTCTTTTCTGAAATGATCAGGATCATCTCCATTTGGCCATAACACGAGATCAACAATATGAGGGCTACACTATGCTTTGCATCTTAAGACAGCTTAAAGAACAGAGCATTTTGATCGTAACACACTAATCGCTTGATGCCTAAGAAATGAAGCATCTTTATTCCAACCTCCATTGCAAATCTTTAGATTACATTTGGAAGCAAGAATGGTACATCCATTTATTCATTTATATATTTATTGAAAGCCCGATACATACGTATTCATTAGTTACCTACTCCTGGACTGGGCACCGATTGTACGAGCGGATGGACCCTACCAATACGAGCATCATACCCTCGACAACCATCAGTAAAACCCATTGGAAGGGCACTCGAAACTGGACTCTCCTCTGAAGATGGGAGTTGTCCATTGTCCTCAATGCCCACCGGTGGTAGCTTTCTAGCTTCGGAACATGGAGAGTTGCAGATCACGCCGAACATGACAATTATCATCAGGAAAACAAAGAGGGATCGAGCCATGTGTGGGAAGAGAGATGCTTTTGGGACAGATATGTGCCGAGTGCCGAGACTCGATCCAGTGAGTCTGGCAGTGTGTTTCTTCCATGGAGGCCTGACTGAAACTGTTTATATAGAGTCGAGGGAATGTGGATCGAAAGGTGGCGTGAGGGTTTGAGACCTTTCTCTCGCTCAAGAAGTCAACTATTTTGAATTTGTTGAACGGAAGCGCTTTTCATTTGGATCAAACATGCGTGCAACTGTTCAGCACCAAATTGCCTCGTGGAAGTTGACTTAGGTATAGTGATGTAATCCGGGAGCAGTCATATCCGTTTTTCTTCGAGTGCAGTTCAATCGGGTGGACATCCACAGATGATTCTTCTGCTGGATTTGCTTTTCAATTCCCATTCCTCAGGCTAGCAACTCGAGCCTGTATCTAAGTAGGATATCCGAATGATCAAATGAAATAAGTGAATTAGATTCCATGTCATTTTCTATCTTTTTGACCTCCTGAGGTTGGCCCTTGTAACTGAGCAGGAGATTAAAGTGATCAAAGAAACAAGTGAACCGAGTTCGTTGTCATTCTCTATGCTTTCAACCCTAGGGTTGGCTTAGTTAGGTAGAATATCAAGAGATTATCAACTCAGAAACTGAAAATTACATATTTAAATCTCAACCCCTGCGTATAAACTACTCTAAATCAGAGCTAACTACATGTATGAATATAAAACTTGGACTTACCTGGTTCATTGGATTTATGGGACGTTTCATGAACTTTCAAATACTACACCTTGAGATGGACATAGTTCTTGCCTCTGGACCTAAAAAAGAAAACCTCTGTACCCATGAGCGAGTCCAAGCTTGCGATCCATATTCACTTTGCATGTCAGCTTTCTTCGATAAAAAGTATCGGTTGGAGTGCGCAATAGAAGCCCAACGCCTTCTCCTAGCCAAGAAGAGGTCAAAGTCCAAGCTCATGAATATATTCAGTAAGATCCAACTTCCCTCAAAAGTTTAAATGAACGAGTTCTCAGCTAATTATGATATATTAATTGCCTAATATTATGTTAATTCTTACTTTTTTAACACAACTCTCACATGTATCCTAACACTAGGAACAATCATCAATTGGACTATTAATGAAAGAAAAAATCACTCGATTAAGAAATTGACATACAATAGCCGTTAGATTATTGGAGATTGACCATATTTAATGAGTGGCGTGCACAATAAGATATCAAGAAATTATTGGATAAAGTAAATATATGGCTTTTGCATTGGATAGAGCCAAAAGATGATCGGAGCGTAGGATCTATGCTACCCATTGTTTTCCCATCGCGATTACTCGGATGCATTGTATCAACAAGATCATGTCAATGCGAGCAAGAAGATTATGATGTTGATATGAAGATTTGTTTGCCTCTGCAGATTCTCAGAGTGAATGAGAGAAGAAAAATCATCCCAACTCTCGTGGATTCAATGCATCAGCCCAGGTAGGAGAGCAATCTCTCCCTTTGGCTCATGTTTTTCTCACGTACAAGATTCTTCCTCTTCCGGAGTTCAAAGATTAACAGTACAATGAGAATTACAGCTCTTCACGACTTCTAAATTGAGCTGCAGTCCTCGCATGGTTGCAACTTTTCTAAATTTTAGAACGATGGTGAAACCCACCTCAAGATAAAACACAAATTTTCATATTTTATCAGCTAAGTGAATTGGTTTTGTACTCGACACTATTATTTGTGTATCACTACGACATTGCATTCCAAGGTTCAAATAATCCTTTGAAATTCATTGATTTGTCTAGTGATAGCTTCCTTGGTAAAGCGCGGTTAGATTGAGCATATAGTCTTACGTGTTTACCAGGTGAAGAAATGACTCAGATGAATACCAGGCTCTGTACTATTGCTTAAAATGATGAAGAACAATAGGAAACACGAGAAAGATCACTAAAAATCAAAGCAGACGTACAGAGTATCCCAACTAAAAATCAGTCACTATTTCCAATGTTTTTCTGCGTTGAGTCTTCATAAGCCATCAGATAACCAGTAAAGCACCTTTATCTGAACCAGCTGAATGTCGGACTTCATCATCAAGTTAGGCCAGCAGTAGATCTAATAAGACTGCTTGGGCTTCTGCAACAGTGGCCTTCTGAGAACTTCCGAGGTGGGATTCATCAGTCCACTGCATCTCATTTGACGTCAATTTCATATATACTTGTAATCTGGCAAACAAGGGTCTATTTGGCAATTGGCCAAACAATACCCATATCTATTTATTTGTTCCCGAGGGCAAAAAGAGAATAGAAATCCATTTGGTAAATTTTTTTATTTCCAAAAATAGATCTAGAACAGAATTAAGAAGTAAAAAAAAGTTACTTCTTTATTCTCGAAAATAATTCTAGAATCAAGCCAACCAAAATATCTTCTTTTTCTTTTATTTTCTTCTCTTCTTTTCTTGTTCATTCTCTCTTCTTCTTCCATCGCCGTTGCCACTGCCATCCATTGCTATTGGTCATTGGCGAACGGTTGGGCGAGGTTTGGCGAGCTCGCCAGAGGCTTGCCTAGCCACTAGCGAGGCTAAGCCTCCCCCTAGCCATTGGCAAGCCTTGCCTGGTCGGGTGAGGTTTGCCCGGCCACCGGTGAGCCTCGCTTGGCTGGGTGCCGAGCCTCGCTACCGATGAGGCTCCATTGATGAGGCGCAGCCTTGCCGGCGACCGGCTAAAGCTTGAGGAAAAAGTGAAAGAAAAGAAGAAAAAGAAAAAGAAAATAAAATTATTAAAAAATTAAAAGAAAATTGTTTGTATTAGAAATTTTGAGGGTGGTACTAAACGCAATTTTATTTTGGGAATATAAATTTTGGACAGTTACCAAATGTTATTAAATGCTTGGAAATTTGTCTGGGGAATAGAATAAAAATGATTTTTAATTAGAAATTATTTCCGAAAACAATATGGTTACCAAATAGGTCTCAAATACTCAAATGCGAGACACTTGTGATCCTGTCTCCAGTGACAACTCTTGGTCCTATTGCACTTGCGGCCGCATCAACATCCTAGCTAGCAGATTTCATCTCGTGGATCAACAACCTTATGAAGTTCCGGATAGACTTCACAGTGGCAAAGTACGATAACGAAATGGTGAGGACTCAGGCCAGAGAGGCGAAGACTATCCATAACAGATAATGGGTCACTCTCATTTGACCTCTTCTCTGTCAATCTGTTTTAGTCATTTAATTTGTCCAGCTTCTGTTTAAGAGATGCAATTTCAGAGTCTTTGAGTTTCTACTGAAATTCCATCTTGTTGCCCATCTTTTCGTGTGTTTTCAAAAAGAGACTTCTGCTCCTGGATTTCAGCTAGAAGCATTGTGGTTTCCGGCGAAATATCAAACTGTCTCTTCACATGAAATTGTATCAAATCAGACAACTTTATTATCTCGGAAACAATCATCTAGTCGGCGGACTGAACCCCATCAGCATCATAAGGGGACTGAGCAAACCGTAACTGGTTAGCTAATATCAAATTTTCCTTTGTTCTTGCCTAAATTGAATAACTGTAGCATACCTATGTCTGTAAAAGTCCATACCAAGCGAAGCAAGCATCACTTTGTCAATAATTAGTCTATTGAGCGCAAGAGTTTTCTGCGAACTATTTTTTTGGACTTTCACACGTTTGGCTTTTTAAAAAATGATCAATTAACGAAAAATGGTTAGTTTTGTGTTTGTGGTTAGATACTTGTTATATTTGGAAAATTATTTCCTTTGTTCAAAACAAGGAATCCATCTTTTTTTTAAATTTTAAATGTTGGTGTCTTCTTTAATCATAATCGTTTTACCTTTAACGAACCAAACATGTGAAAGTTCAAAAACGAATTTGTGAAAAGCTCTTTAGTGAAATACAGTCTCCAAGTGACTTTTTCGCCACGATTATTAACTTTCCTATTCAAGAAACTGTGTGCATATGGAAAAACTAGTAAGTTTTTGATGTAGTTGGTAACTTTCCAAGAAGGCAGTAATTTTTACCACGATTATAATAAATTTCAGTCTAGTTAGCAACTCTTGATGAAAGGTCACATTAGTTTCTTTGGTTTAATATGATCAAATGGTGCAAACGCAATAGTCTTTGCCGGATTGAGTTTTCAATTCTGTGGTGTCCTCAAATGTAGACCAAAGCTTATAAATTTTTCACTTTGGATAAGTTTTTGGCACACGAGCATTACTTGAATTATTTTTCCAGTGATGCAAAGAAAATTATCTGAGATTTTGTGGGATCATTACTAACTATTTTAAAAACTATAACTATTAGATAAAAAAGTAGTTTAATAATTAAATATTCTTATGGAAACATGAATCAATCAATTATATATTGCATAATCAGTGTTACGTTTACTTTTGCCACTGTAATAATAACTGGAATAAAACCTACAAAACACCCCAGCTTTCTTGTTCACAGGCACAAGGTCTGATAATCAGTATGCACTGTGCTTAATCTGCATTTTAAGATAAGTTACACAGCTAGTATCTGCTTTTAAGTAGTAGGACAATTGATGACTTCGAAAGTATGAAGTGCCAATTTCCAGTCCCTATATAGTAAGGATCACACACTATATGTATATAGACTCATGAAATTCGATAACCTTATGACTATAGAGTGTCAATCCACTTATTAGAACGACACGGTGCATCATTCAGTAATGACCAATTCCTGGACTCGGTGTAGATTGCAGAAAGCGGTCATGCTTGTTGAGATGAACCACATGACCTTGTCCATCAGTAGGAACTTTTGGTAGGGCATCTGAAACCAAACTCTCCTTAAAATGAGGGACTTGATCTTCTCCCACCTCCTTGCCCGTCGGCATCTGCTTTCTTGCTTCAAAGCATGGCGAGTGGCTTATCACGACACCAAAGGCGACGACCATAATCAGCAACCTAAAGTGGACGCGAGCCATGCATATAAGTGGGGAGATCGATGCTTGAAACAAAGAGGGAAGAGAATCTGTGGGCATAAATATAAGTAAGGTAGGGATGGGTGTTCTTCTTGCAATGGAGGAACGTCTCTTTATATAGTGGAGTTCATGAAGCTCGAAAGATGGCGTGAACGTCAACTCATCTTCTTTTCCTCACCAAGTCAGAAAGCTTTGAAAGAGTTGGCCCATCAGGCGTGTAAACATTGTGACTGTGACTTTTTTCTTGGAAAGATAGAAGTGCGGCTTGAACGTCACAATCCTAAACTTGCCTTCGAGTGATTTAATGGACTGCCTATTCTCTCCATTTGATATTTCAATTTGGTGCAAATACAACAAGTGATTTTTGATGTCTGAATTTGCCTCATATGCGTAAACTAGATGTCATCTTGAGAATGTCAAATCGTAACGGATTGGTCCACATAAATATATAAGATATGAATATAATGATGGTTTGGGCACATTCAAAGATTTTAATATCAACCCCTAAACTAGGTACTTAGAAGCCGATCCATATACACATTCTTGCACGTGAGATTTTTTCATTTCTAAGATGTACAGAACTCTTAACTAGAAATATATAATTGGTATATGTGGATGAACTTGACTATGTAAGAAAGAGGTACACGTGCGCATGCCCACATCATGTCCTTAAGTTATCTGTCTTTATCTTTTTCATCGCGACGTGTGTTTTCTGACAGTTAGATTACTTGGTGGAATTGGTTCGAATTTAGGTAGGTTTACTTATCATTCACTATTATCACGGAAATTTGAGCAAATCTTGCCGACTGTTTGAGGATCTTCATTTTACTGTATTACGCATACTTCAAGACTTTTAAGTCGCGGTGTTTTCTTCTAAGTCTGCCATAAGTTGTGCGGAAAGCACTTCCGTATCAAACACAAATATTGTTTTTCTTCTCTTTTTCCTTTCTTCAGGACACAAACTTGTCGAATCACTATCAATCGACCGTATTAAAAACGCGCATGGCATGAAATTGTCTAGCTTTCACCTGACTACCGGATACTTGAAGGTCCAATGCGTTATTTAGCACCATAACTTTTACTGTCCAGGACATGTATCATATCGTGTGTAAACATGAATTTCGCTTCGAAAACTTGGGTGCAAAGCAGGATTTACTCACTATAGGAAAGTGTGCGTGTCTTGTGTGGAGGAAAAATTATAGTAAACAAGCATGAAGTGCTCATCTCCAGTGGTCAAACGGATGCATCACTTAACAAAAGTAGACAGTACAACTTTATTTTTATCTACTTTCAGTCTCACGGATCATATGACGAAATTAATTCAATCACGATCACCATGTCTTTGGCCGGGGCCTGGACCAGAATTCAGAATTCTGCGAAATTCAGCAGAATGACGGTCACTTGGGGGGAACCTCTCTCCCATTCTTGCTTTCTTAAGCGCTTCTTGATGATGAGGTTGCTGATGACCACCATGGCCTGGCAGTGATGGAGCTGTGGGTCTATTTGGAATTAGGGTTGGGAATCCCAGAGTTCGGCATGATGGTGGTTATCGGCCATCGGTGTATTCCAGGCTTCTGAAGAGAGCGTTGACGTCGAAATAGTCGACATAAGGAAAAAGATCAGACTTGTGCGCAAGTAAGCCATCTCTAAGTTGGTGAATGTGTGTTGCTGTGTTATCTCAATGCAGATATTTATGGACCGGGCGAAATGCTCAAAGTGAAGACGATTTAATGTAAGATTTTGCTCGAGATTTTTTTTAACATGGAAGTTATGATAAAGCTGGCATGATTTCTCACTTTAACTTCGCTTTTCCTTTTTTCCGGAAATGAACTTAATATATGTACGGAAATGAATCTGGGCTCTCAAATCCAATGAGACCCCTATGCGACTCACCATTGCTTCAATTTAATCACTTCTTACAATTGGCCTAAGAATAATGACATTATGTTTATGGCGATTTAACCCCAAGTCGGATTGTATGATATGTATTTATAAGAGTGATTGATTATAATCATGATACTTTTAAAAACATAACTAGAGAAAGATTCCATAATATATATCAATTACACAATAATAACATTGATTTAATGATTTCTTACAAGTAGAACAAAATGTGGTCCACTAAATGACTAAGTTTGGACACTTCTCATCAATTTCCACTTCTCCGTTTGTTTCACGGAAAATAGATAATTTATAAAACATATTCTAAAAACAATTGCTTGTATCGGTTGAAATAATTAATTAATGAGAAAATTTTTGTTATCGATAACAATTTATGTCTCAAAATTTTCGCAAATGATAATAATATTTTCTTTTATTCATTTTTGTATATACATGCAATCGTTTTTAGGAAAATATTTTCTAAATTACTCATTTTGTGCAAAAACAAACAAAGTAGTGATAATAATTTTCATTAGGAAAGCAGTAGTCCAAACTCTATATTACATCCTCCTCATTTTTGCATGTGGTTGCTCTGTAAATTATTGTTATTCTAGGATATGTTTATTCTATTAATGAACTTCATGACAAAGGAAAATAAATCTCATAAAAATCATTTATAAAGAAAATAGTTGGTTTTCATTTGTTTAGTGGTTTAAGAAAAATGATTTCCTTTTTAACAAAAGGGGAAGTCGTTTTCCTCCAATATAAGCTTGTTGCTTTTTTTGGAAAATGTTTTTAATAAGAATGTTTTTAATAAATCGATTACTTTTCTGTCATCTAGACAATAGAAAGTGGGGAAACAATTTTCCGGAAACAGTTTTTTTTTTTTGCAAACAAACAAACCTTAAAGTTAAGTCAAGAAGCACCTATTCTTGATTTTTTCTCCGCTTGACTTTCTTAATTTTTATATGTGGACAAAATTAAGACTTTTATTATGCAGGTCGTCTCTTATTTCCCTTTTGTTAAACATGTTATTCTGTCTTAAGTTCTTAACAAAATAGGGGAAAAAAGATATACTGCCTTAACAGTAAGCTCGATCCCATACACTCATGCTAGAGCTTAACGAGTTTAGTGGTAACACGGACTTTCATTTTGCTACTTTTCAGATCTTTTTCAATCGGTCCAGTCGCGTCGCATTTGTGAGCTAAAGTTTTAATATTTTTGTTGTTCATAGAAATGTAAAACCTACCAAAAGCCACATTTTTCTTTTCCGAAATGATGGGGGTCTTAAGACATAACATGAGATGTCAGTTAAACAATATGAGGGCATACGGTATGCTTATTGCATCTTAAGACAGCTTAAAGAACAAAGTATTTTGATCGTAACACAGTAAATGTCTAAGAAATGGACCATCTTTATTCCAACCTCCATTGCAAATCTCAGATTACATTGGGAAGCAAGAATGGTACATATATATTTCACCCCATTTATTCATTTATATATTTATTGGAACGGCCTGATACATACGTATTCGTTAGTGACCTACTCCTGGACTGGGCACCGATTCCTTGAGCAGATGGACCCTGCCAACACGAGCATCATAACCTCCGACTCCATTAGTAAAACCCTTTGGAAGGGCACTCGAAACCGGACTCTCCTCAGAAGAAGGTAGTTGTCCATTGTCCTCAGTGCCCACCGGTGGTAGCTTTCTAGCTTCAAAACATGGAGAGTTGCAGATCACACCGAACATGACGGTTATCATCAGGAAAACAAAGAGGGATCGAGCCATGTGTGGGAAGAGATATGCTTTTGGGACAAATATATGCCGAGTGCCGAGACTTGATCCAGTGAGTCTGGCAGTGTGTTTCTTCCATGGAGACCTAACTGAAACTGTTTATATAGAGTCGATGGAGTGCAGATCGAAAGGTGGCATGAGGGTTTAAGCCATTTCTCTCACTCAAGAAGTCAACCATTTTGAATTTGTTGAACGGAAGCGCTTTTCGTTTGGATCAACCATACGTGCAACTATTCAGCACCGAATTGCCTTGTGGAAGTTGAGTTAGGTAAAGTGATGTGATCAGGGAGCCGTCATATCCATTTTTCTTCGAATGAATTTAATGGATGGCTCACCTCTTCATTCAGCAGTTCAATCGGGTGGACATCCACAGATGATTCTTCTCCTGGATTTGCTTTTCACTTCCCATTCTTAAGGCCGAGTTTGGCAACTCTAGCCTGTAACAAAGTAGGATATCGAAGTGATCAAATAAGATAAGTGAATTAGATTCCATTTCACTTTCTATCTTTTTGACCCCCCTAAGGTTGGCGCTTGTAACTGAGCAGGATATTGAAGTGATCAAAGAAACAAGTGACCCGAGTTCGTTGTCATTCTCCATGCTTTCACCCCTAGGGTTGGCTTAATTAGGTAAAATATCAAGAGATTATCAACTCAGAAACTGAAAATTACATACTAATATCTCACCCCCTGCATATAAACTATTCTAAGGCTGCGTTTGGGACCAGCATTTGGAAGGAGCTTTGGGTGTCAAAAATCCATTTGGCAAAATATTGAGTGTTTGAGAAATTTTTTGAAACTAACCTTGAGTGAATGGTGGCCTTTCAAAGGTTGTAAATCCAAGGCAGGTCCTAGACTATCCTGGGCTTTCAACATTTTCGAAAGGGCAATCCACCATTCATCTTCTTCAACCTCGGATCCTTAGACGTAGGTCGACGTGGTTGCGATGGGTCGGTGACGGGTTGGAGAGAGGCTGGTGTGGCTGCGGCTACCCTGGCAACTGTCGCCGACCAGTCAGCAACCTCGGTGAGGTGGGTCGCCGTGACCTCCGTGACCCAGATCTGGGTCATCGGAGGTCATGTGAGATCTAGGTTGTGGAGGTTGCACGACCTCGCCATGACCCAGTTCTTGGCGAGGTCACGCGACCTCCAACGACCCAAATTTGGGTTGCCGCGACCTCCGTGAAGGGCCGCCTGAGGTCGTGCGACCGGGCGGCCCTCGCTGAGGGTCGCCCGGCCCTAGGTGCCCTCGTTGGTGGTCACCGAGGGTTGCCCAACTCCAAGCGGCCCTCGCCGGTGGTCTCTTGCGATTGCCTGAGGTCGTGCAAATTGAGACATCAACCACGGCGATGCTAGTGGCCGTTTGCCCTTCGTTGGTCAACTATTTTTTTCCTTTCTTTTTATCACAAAAATCCTTTGTAACTGTAAATTTCTCTAAACACTATTTTGCTCGAAAGTACTTCACAATGCACTTTTAGATTATAATTTATCAAACATAATTTGCATTTTGGAAAATTCTTTTAACTTAAAGTACTTTGCATTTTCCCAATGGCTTTCCCTAAAACTCTAAGCAAACGCACCCTAAATCAGAGCTACCTACATGCGTGAATAAAAAACTTGGACTTACCTGGTTCATTGGATTTATGGGATATTTCATGAACTTTCAAATAGTAGATCTTGATATGGGCATACTTCTTGCCTTTCGACCAAAAAAAGAAAACCTCTGTTCCCATGAGCGAGTCCAAGCTTGTGATTCATATTCACTTTGCATGTAAGCTTTCTCGGATAAAAAGAAGAGTGAATGTAGGACCTCCTATTCTTGCACAGAGGTTACAACTCCAGCCAACTGGTTGGAGTGAGGCCCAACACCTTCTTTTAGCCAATAGGGGATCCAAGTCCGAGTCCGTCTAACATATTTAAAAAGATCCAACTTTCCTCAAAAGCTCAAACCAAAGAGTTTTGGGTTAATTATGATATATTAATTGCTTAATACTATGTCAATTCTTCAATATGTGACTTTTCTAACACAACTCATATGTGTATCTTAACACTGGAAACAATCATCAATTGGATTATTAAAGAAGGGAAAAATCACTTGATTAAGAAACTGACATATAATAACCACTAGATTATCGGAGATTGACCACATTTAATGAGTCGCGTGCATAATAAGATATCAAGAAATTATTGGATAAATTAAATATATGGCTTTCGGACAGGATAGAGCTGAAAGATGATCAAAGCGTAGGATCCATGCTACCATTTTTTTCTCATCACGATTACTCGAATGCATTGTATCAACAAGATCATGTCAATGTGAGCGAGAAGATTATGATGTTGATATGAAGATCTGTTTGTCCCTGCGGATTCTCAGAGCGAACGAGAGAAGAAAAATCATCCCAACTCTCGTGGATTCAATGCATCAGCCCATGTAGGAGAGCAATCTCTCCCTTTGGCTCATGTTTTTCTCACGTACAAGATTCTTCATCTTCCGGAATTCAAAGCTTAACAGTACAATGAGAATTACAGCTCTTCATGACTTCTAAATTGAGCCGCAGTCCTCGCGTGGATGCAACTTTTCTAAATTTTAGAACGATGGGGAAACCCACCTCAAGACAAAACAGAAATTTTCATTTTTTATCTGCAAAGTGAATCAGTTTTGTACTCGACGCAATATTATTCGTGTATCGCTACTACATTACATTCCAAGGTTCAAATAATCCTTTGAAATTTATTGATTTGTCTAGTGATAGCTTCCTTGGTAAAGCACGGTTAGATTGAGCATATAGTCTTACATGTTTACCAGGTGAAGAAATGACTCAGATGAATACCAGGCTCTGTACTATTGCTTAAAATGATGAAGAACGATAGGAAACATGGGAAAGATCGCTAAAAATCAAAGCAGACGTACAGAGTATCCCAACTAAAAATCAGTCACCATTTCCAATTTTTTTCTGCGTAGAGTCTTCATAAGCCATCAGATAACCAGTAAAGAACCTTCATCTGAACCAGCTGAATGTCGGACTTCATCATCAGGTTAGGCCAGCAATAGATCTAATAAGACTGCTTGGGCTTCTGCAACAGTGGCCTTCTAAGAGCTCCCAAGGTAGGATTCATCAGTCCACTGCATCTCATTTGATGTCGATTTCATATATGCTTGTAATCTGGCAAACAAATGACTCAAATGCGAGACACTTGTGATCTGGTCTCCCGTAACAACTCCTGGTTCTATTGCACTCCCTTCCGCATCGACATCCTAGTTAGCAGATTTCGTCGATTGACAACCTTATGAAGCTCCGGATGGACTTCACAGTATGGCAAAGTACAATAATGAAATGGTGAGGACTCAGGCCAGAGAGGCGAAGACTATCCATAACAGATAATGGGTCACTCTGATTTAACCTCTTCTCTGTCAATCTGTTTTAGTTATTTAATTTGTCCAGCTTCTGTTTAAGAGATGCAATTTCAGAGTCCTTGAGTTTCTGCTGAAATTCCATCTTGTTGCCTATTTTTTCATATGTTTTCAAAGAGAGACTTCTGCTCCTGGATTTCAGCCAGAAGCATTATGGTTTCCGGCGAAATATCAAACTGTCTCTTCACATGAAATTGTATCAAATCAGACAACTTCATCATCTCGGAATCAATCATTTGGTCGGCGGACTGAACCCCATGAGCATCATAAGGAGACTGAGCAAACTGTGACTGGCTAGCGGATATCAAATTTTCCTTTGTTCTTGCCTAAAATGAATAACTGTAGCATACCTATATCTGTAAAAGTCCTTACCAAGCGAAGCAAGCATCACTATGTCAATAATTAGTCTATTGAGCGCAGAATTTTCCGTGAATTATTTTTTCTGGGCTTTCAAGCGTTTGGATTTTTGAAAATCATTAGTCAACAAAAAATAATTTATGGTCAAAGAAAATATGAATGCTTAAAATTAGGAAAATAATTTTTTAACTTAAAAATGGGAAATATTTTCCTGGTAAATAATTTTTTGGAAAGTGTTTTCCTTTATCATAAAGTTTTTTCGAAACAAAAAAAAGAATTATTTATTTTTTTATTAACGGAATTCATTTTCAAGAAAAATGGTTAGTTTTGTGTTTGTGGTTAGAGACTTGTTATATTTAGAAAATTATTTCCTCTGTTCAAAACAAGGAATCTGTTTTTCTAATTTTAAGTGTGGGTGTTTTCTTTAATCATAATCGTTTTACCTTTACGAATCGAACATGTGAAAGTTCATAAAACGGATTTGCGGAAAGCTCTTTTTGTGAAATACATACTCCCTAAGTGACTTTTTCACCGTGATTATTAACTTTCCATATTGAAGAAACGGTATGCATATGGAAAAACTAGTAAGTTTTTGCTGCAGTTGGTAACTTTCCATAAAGGTGGTAATTTTTACCATGATTATAATAAATTTCAATCTAGTTAGCAACTCTTGATGAAAGTTCACATTGGTTTTTTTGATTTGATCTAATCAAATGGTGCAAATGCAGTACTCTTTGCCGACTCGAGTTTTCAACTTTGTGGTGTCTCAAATGTAGACTAGAGCTTAAAATTTTTTCCCTCTGGATAGGTTTTTGGCACACTAGGGTTACTTGAATTATTTTTCTATGATGCACTTGCCTATTGTTGGAGAAAATCATATGAGATTTTGTGAGATCATTACCAACTATTTTAAAAGCTTAAACTATTAGATAAAAGTGTAGTTTAATATTTAAATATTCTAATAGAAACATGAATCTATCATTTATATATCGCATAATTAGTGTTAGCTATACTTTTACCAATGTTTGCAAAACACCCCAATTTTCTTGTTCACAGGCACGAGGTATGATAATCACTATGCATTGTGCTTATTATTGCATTTTAAGATAGGTTACACATAACTAGTATATGCTTGTAACTAGTAGGGCAATTGATGACTTCAAAAGTACGAAGTGCCAATTTCCAGTCCCCATATAGTAAGGATCACAAACTATACATACAGAGACTCCTGAAATTGGATAACCATATGACTATAACTTGTCAATCTACTTATTAGAATGACATGACGTATCGTTAAGTGATGATCGATTCTTAGACTCGGTACAGATTGCAAAAAGTGGTTGCGCTTGTTGAGATGAACAGCATGACCTTAACCATCAATAGGAATTTTTGGTAGGGCATCGAAACCAAACACACATCCCTACCTTACCTATTTCCATACCCACAGATTCTCTTCACATCTTCGTTTCAATCGTCGATCTCCCCACTTATATGCATAGCTCGCGTCCACTTTAGCTTGCTGATAATGGCCGTCGCCTTTGGTGTCATAATTAGCCACTCGCCATGCTTTGAAGCAAGAAAGCTACTGCCGATGGGCAGGGGAGGAACATCTCTTTATATAGTGGAGTTCATGAAGCTCGAAAAATGGCGGAAACGTCAACTCATTTCTTTTCCTCACTATATCAGCAAGCTAGTTTGAATAAATTGAAAGTTGACTCATTAAGCGTATAAGCGGCGTGACTATGCCTTTTTCCTTGGAAATATAAAGGTGCAGCTTGAGCCATCACAACTCTAAATTATGTTTAAGTGATTTAATGGGCTGCCTACTCTCTCCATCTGATATTTCAATTTGGTGCAAATGCAACATGTGATTTTTGTTCTCTGAATTTGGTCACGTGCGTAAATTAGATGTCATCTCAAGAAGGTCCATCAGTTCTCAAATCTTGACGGATTGATCCACATAAATATATATGATATGCATATGACGATGGTTTGTGCACATTCAAAGATTGTAACATCAATCCTAAACTATGTACTTAGAAGTTGATTGAAACACACATTCTTGTACGTGAGATTTTTGCATTTTTTTTTTTTTTTTTTTGTTTTTTGATCGAAAGATTTTTTCATTTCTAAGACATAGAAATTTTTTTACTAGAAATATATAATTGTGATATATGGATAAACTTGACTCTGTAACAAAGAGGTACACGTACACATGCGCACATCATGTCCCTAAGTTATCTGTCTTTTCCCATTTCATCTTGACGTGTTTCCTGACAGTTAGGTCACCTGGTGGAATTGGTTTGAATTTAGGCAAGTTCACTTATCATTCACTATTATCACGGAAATTTGAGTAAATCTTGGCGACTATTTGAGGATCTTTATTTTACTGTATTATGCCTACTTCAAGACTTTTGAGTCGCAGTGTTTTCTTCTAAGTCAGTCATTAGTTGTGCGGGAAGCACTTCCATATCAAACGAAAGTATTGTTTTTCTTCTTTTTTTCCTTTCTTCAAGACACGAATTTGTTGAATCACTGTCGATGACTGTATTGAAAGCGTGCATGGTGTGAAATAGTCTGCCTTTCACTCGATTGGAGACGTGAAAGTCCGATGCGTTATTCAGCACCAGAACATTCACTGCCCAGGACATAGATAGTACTGTGCGTAAACATAATTTTCGCTCTGGAAACTTGGGTGCAAAGCAGGATTTACTCACTATAGGAAAGTGCGCGTGTCTTGTGTGGAGGAAAAATTATAGTAAACAAGCATGAAGTGCTCATCTCCAATGGTCGAACGGATGCATCAATTAACAAATGTAGAGAGTGCAACTTTATTTTTATCTACTTCCATTCTCACAGATTATATGGCGACGTTAATTCAATCAGGACGACCATGTCCTTCGCCGTGGTCGCTCAGACCAGCATCCAGAATTCTGCGAAATTCAGCGGAATGATCACTTGGGGGGAACCTCTCCCATTCTTGTTTTCTTAAGCTCTTCTTGATGATGAGGTTGCTGATGACCACCATGGCCTGGCAGTGACGGAGCTGTGGGTCTATTTGGAATTAGGGTTGGGAACCCCAGCTCCACATGATGGTGGTTATCGGCCATCGGTGTATTCCGAGCTTCTGAAGAGAGCGTCGACGTTGAAATAGCCAACACAAGGAAAAAGATCAGACTTGTGGGCAAGTGAGCCATCTCTAAGTGAAGGAATTCGAAGTTGGTGAATGTGTGTTGCTATTTGCTATGTTATCTCAATGCAGATATTTATGGACTGGGCGAAATGCTCAGAATGAAGACGATTTAATGTAAGATTTTGCTCGAGATTTTTTCCAACAGGGAAGTTATGATAAAGTGGGCATGACTTCTCACTTTAACTTCGCTTTTCCTTTTTCCCGTTAAAGTGAACTTAATATATGTACAAAAATGGATCTAGACTCTCAAATCCGATGAGAGCCCTGTGTGACTAACCATTACTTCAATTTAATCACTCCTTAGAATCAGCGTAAGAATAATGACATTGTGTTTATGGTGGTTTAACCCTAAGTTGGATTGCATGAAATGTATTTATAGGAGTGACTGATTACAACCATAGTACTATTATAAATATAATTAGAGAAAGACCCCGTAATACATATCAATTACATAGTAATAATATTGATGTAACAATTTCTTATAAAATAGAACAAAATATGGTCCACTAAATGATTAAATTTGGAAACCCCTCATATCAATTTCCACTTTTCCATTTGTTTTGTGGAAAATAAATGATTTATAAAACATTTTCTAAAAATAATCACTTGTATCAATTGAATGAATGAATTAATGAGAAATATTTTCATTATCGACAATAATTTATGTTTCAAAATTTTCATGGATGATGAAAATATTTTTCTTTTGTTCATTTTTGTATGCGATACATGTGATCGTTTTTAGAAAAATATTTTCCAAATTACTCATTTTGCAGGAAACAAATGGAACGTTGATAATAATTTTCATTAGGAAAGCAGTAGTCCAAACTCCACATTATGTCCTCCTCATTTTTGCATGTGGTTGCTCTATAAATTATCTTTATTTTAAGGTGTGTTTGTTCTACTGATGAACTTCATGATAAAAGGAAAATATTTTTCATAGAAATCATTTAAAAAAATAGTTAATTTTTATTTGTTCAGTGGTTTAGAAAAAAAAATGATTTCCTTTTTATCAAAGGGAAAGTTGTTTTCCCCTATTAGAAGCATGTTACATTTAGGTCATGGAAAACGTTTTCTAAAAATCGATAACTTTTCTGTTATCTAGGTACCAGAAGTGGGAAAACAATTTCTTGGAAATAGTTTTTTTTTGTCTTCAAACAAACGGACCTTAAGGTTAACTGGTTAAGTCAAGAAGCACCTATTTTTAATTTTTTTTCGCTCAACTTTCTTATTTTTTATGTGTGGACAAAATTAAGACTTTTACTATGCGGGTCGTCTCTCCTTTCCCTTTTGTTAAACATGGCATTCTGTCTTAAGTTCTTAACAAAAAGGAGGAAAAAGGAAATGCTGTCTTTACAGTAAGCTCGGTCCCATACACTCATGCTAGAGCTTAACGAGTTTAGTGGCAACACCAACTTTCGTTTTGCTCGTTTCCACATCTTTTTCAATCGGTCCAGTGGTGAAAGCTTTTGTCAGCTAAAGTTTTAATCTTTTTGTTGTTCACAGAAATGTCTACTGAAAGCCACATTTTTCTTTTTCCAAAATGATCGGGATCTCAAGACATAACATGAGATGTCAGTTTAACAATATGAGGGCATACAGTATGTTTATTGCATCTTAAGACAGCTTAAAGAACAAAGTATTTTGATCGTAACACACTAAGCGCTTGATGTCTAAGAAATGAAGCATCTTTATTCCAACCTCCATTGCAAATCTTAGATTACACTTGGAAGCAGGAATGGTACATATAGATTTCACCCCATTTATTCATTTATATATTTATTGGAATGGCCCGATACATACGAGTGGGTTAGTGACCTACTCCTGGACTGGGCACCGATTCCCTGAGCGGATGGACCCTGCCAAGACGAGCATCATAACCTCGACGACCATCAGTGAAACCCTTCGGAAGGGCACTCGAAACCGGACTCTCCCCTGAAGAAGGGAATTGTCCCTTGTCCTCCATGCCCATCTGCGGTAGCTTTCTAGCTTCAAAACATGGAGCGCTGCAGATCACGCCGAACATGACAGTTATCATGAGGAAAACAAAGAGGAAACGAGCCATGTGTGGGAAGAGAGATGCTTTTGGGACAGATATGTGCTGAGTGTCAAGACTCGGTCCAGTGAGCCTGGCAGTGTGTGTCTTTGATGGAGGCCTGACTGAAACTGTTTATATAGAGTCGAGGGAATGCAGTTCGAAAGGTTGCGTGAGGGTCTAAGCCATTTCTCTCACTCAAGAAGTCAACCATTTTGAATTTGTTGAACGGAAGTGCTTTTCATTTGGATCCACCGTGCGTGCAACTGTTCAGTACCAAATTGCCTCGTGGAAGTTGACTTAGGTAAAGAGATGTAATCCACAAGCCGTCATATCTGTTTTTCTTCGAGTAAAATTTAATGGACGGCTCACCTCTTCATTCAACAGTTCAATCGGGTGGACATCCACAAAGGATTTTTCTGCTGGATTTGCTTTTCATTGACCATTCTTAAGGCCCAGTTTTGCATAGCGAGCCTGTAACTAAGTGATTGAAGTGATCACATGGAACAAGTGAACTAGATCCAATGTCATTTTCTATTATTTTTGTAAGAGTTTTCTTAATGTGGACTAAATTAATTGTTATTGTAATTTACCGTTTTACGGGTTGATCTAAGGTGAGAAAGAATGTTTCTTAATTAGTCTAATATGATTTGGCTAGTGTGGTAGAGTTGGCTGGCCGTAATAAAGGGCCTAGCTAGAAACTCTATAAATAGTGCTCAAGTCTCTCCTCTAACTCTAATTCTCACATGTATTCTTACCTAAGGGCGTTTATCTAACGCTAAACGTGAGGGCACCGCCTCATTGAGCCAGGGATGCCCTCATTGAGCCAGGGATACGGATGGCAATAGAGGAGAATGACTTGATGCGTGGATCCTTGATATGTGGGTAATCATTTTTTTGCTTCAGCTTTATGTTCGATGGATCTTAAAACAGGTGCGTTAATCTTTCTTCTCAATTACGCATGTTCTTGTTCTGGTTATGGAGATCTTGGGGTTGCGCAATTTGCGTTCAATAATTTTTACACCTTGGGTTGGCGCTCGTAACCAAGCAGGATATTGAAGTGATAAAAGAAATAAGTGAATCGGGTCCTTCTGTCGTTCTCTATTTGTTTACCCTCTAGGATTTGCATAATTGGTTAGAACGTCTTGAAATTTTCAACATTACAAAGCGAAAGGTTACTTGTTTAAGTCTCACCATTTGTGTACAACCTACTGTGAATCAGAGTCACATGCATGTACTAATAAAAAAAACTTGGACTTAATTGGTACATTAGACTTGCAAAATGTTTCATGAACCTCCAAGTAATCGATCTTGAGATGGGCATAATTCATGACTTTCAAAAAAAGAAAAGAAAACGACTATACCCACGAGCGAGTCAAGGCTTGCCAGCCCTATTCACTTTGCATGGCAGCTTTGCTGGATAAAAGGTACTGGAAACAATAATCAATTGGACCATTAGAAAAAGAAAAAAATCACTTGAGTAAGAAACGGACATATAATAGCCGTTAGATTTTCAGAGATCGATCACATTTAATAAGTTATGTATATGAAAAGATCTCAAGATATTAGCAGATAAAATAAGGGCACATATGGTAACCATTATGTTCTCGGAAACAATTTTTGATCAAAAATCGTTTTCTCTGATTCTGTTCTTAGGAATGATTTCTGAGGAAAAGAATGCATTTAGTAATTGCACAAAATTTCTATTCTCAAAATAGAAATGCGTTTGATAGGATGCTTACATTTTTTTTTTTTTTTGTTTCTTTTATCTTTTTACTTTTTTCTTTTCTCTTCTTCTTCCTCCTTCTTATGATGGTGGCCGACAACTGGCTGAGTGAGGTTCGGCGAGCTCGCCTGGCCACGGTGAGCCTTGCCAGGTCACTTGCGAGACTCAACCTCACCCAGGAAGCGTGAGGTCGGCCTTACCCTAGCGTGGCGAGGTCGAGGTTGCTGGCCATGGCTGAGGCCGGCGACTAGCCAAAAGGGAGAAGTAGAAGAAGAAAAGGAAAGAGAAGAAGAGGAAAAAGAAAAAAAGAAAAGAAAAAAAGTTAGACTTGATTATGGGAATTGGTCCTTAGAACAAGGAATAACTTTTTTCTACTTCTTGATTTTATTCCAATCCTATTTTCGAAAACAAAAAATGTTAGTTTTTTATTCGCAAGAATAAAAATTTTACTAAATGGATTTCTATTTTTTTTTTATTCCAAGCAACAAAAGAATAGAATCAGTTGTTCTAAATATACTTATCAAGCAGGGCCTAAATGTATAGCTTACGTACGAGACACTAGACAGAGCTAAAAGATGTTGACTTTGTGAACAAGATCATGTCAATGTGAAGCAAAAAGATTATGATGTTGATATGACGATTTAGTTGCCTTTGCAGATTCTCAAAGTGAATGAGAGAAGAAAAATCTTCCCAACTCTCGTGGATTCAATGCATCAGCCGAGTAGGAGAGCAATCTCTTTTTTTGGCTTATGTTTTTCTCATGCACAAAATTCTTCCTCATCCGGAGTTCAATGCTTAACAGTACAATGAGAATTACAACTCTTCACGACTTCTAAATTGAGCTGCAGTCTTCGCATGGATGCAACTTCTCTAAATTTTAGAACGAGAGTGGAACCCACCTCAAGATAAAACACAAGTTTTCATAATTTATCCACAAAGTGATGGTTTTGTATTCGAAGCAATATTGTTCGTGCATCACTAAAAAGTTACATTCCAAGGTTCTAATAATCCTTTGAAATTCAATGATTTGTTTAGTGATTAGATTGAGCATACACTCTTACAGGTTTACCAGGTGAAGAAATGAGTCAGATGAACACCAGGCACTGTACTATTGCTTAAACTGATGGAGAACAATAGGAAACACGAGAAAGATCACTAAGATCAAAATAGACGTACAGAGTATCCCAACTAAAAACCAGTCACTATTTCCTCCTTCAACTGAGATAATCTCAATGTTTTTCTGTGTTGAGTCTTCATAAGCCATCAGATAACCAGTAAAGCACCTTCATCTGAACCAGCTGAATGTCATCCTTCATCATCAGGTTAGGCCAGCAATAGATCTAAGTAGACTTCTTGCGCTTCTGCAACAGTGGCCTTCTGAGAGCTTCCAAGGTAGGATTCATCAGTCTCCTGCATCTCATTTGATGTCGATTTTATATATGCTTGTAATCTGGCAAACGAATCACTCGAACGCGAGACACTTGTGATCTGTTCTTTAGTAAACAACTCCTGGTTCTATCACACTTGCCGTCACATCTACATCCTATTCAGCAGATTTCATCTTGTCTATCAAAAACCTTACAAAGCTCCAGATGGAGTTCACAGTAAGGCAAAGTACGGTTATGAAATGGTGAGAACTCAGGCCAGAGAGGTGAAGACTATTGAGAACAGATAATGGGCCACACATATTTAACCTCTTCTCTGTCAGTCTGTTTTAGCTGTTTAACTGGTCCAGCTTCTGTTTAAGAGAAGCAATTTCAGAGTCCTTGAGTTTCTGCTGAAATTCCATCTTCTTGCCATTTTTTCATATGTTCTCAAAGGGGACTTCTGCTCCTGCATTTCAGCCAGAAGCATTGTGGTTTCCAGCAAATATCAAATTGTCTCTTCACATGAAATTGCTTCAACTCAGACAACTTCATCGACTCGAACCAATCATTTGGTGGTCGGTGACTATCATATTTTTCCATAGTAGAGTACTCATTGCTCTGTCTCGTTTGAGAACCTATCGATACTATCACATGTACGAAAAGCAACTTATCCAGAACCACAATTGCAGAGGCCCACAATTAGTCAGGTAATGCTAAGTGACCAGACCACAAAGCAAAATATCAGGGAGCAACTGATGGAAAGGCAGGCCATCAACCTTAAGCAGTTGTAATTAGAAGCATCTGGTGATGCAAGGTGAATACTGCTGACTTAGTTGGATGAGTTCAGAGGTTTTGCACATAATGTGATAGAAGAATTTATTTCAATATTTCCAGTTTATGAATTTATTAGATGATCTACAAGCTCGATATTGGAAAACTCATTGTTCTTACAAGTAAGCGAAATCATCCTTGTCCAATAATCAGCTTTCATGGCCTTTCCTTTCCTAAGACTACTCAAAACTGTTAGCAACAATTCATGATTCCCTTCCTGGCATAAAAGGTCCATGAATTTATAAACACTTGCATCATGAGGGGTGTATCCTTTAAATACCATTTCATCCAACAAAAATGCTGCTTCCTTAAGCTGCATCTTCTTGCACAGACCACTGAAGAGTATCCGATAAGACACGACATCCGGAGTGCACCCACGCCTCGGCATGTCCTCAAATAAATCAGTTGCTTCATCCAGTTTTCCCTCCTTGCATAATTCGCCCATAATCACATTATAGCTTGTCACATCAGGCTTGCACCCATTCTCCACCATCACATCCAAAAGTCTGTAAGCTTCATCAATGTCCTTCTTCTTACAGGACCCGCTGATTAGCACATTATATGTCACGGTGTCCGGCTTACACCCATTTTCTCGCATCTCCTCCAAAAGTCCACAAACCTCAGCCGTCCTCCCAACCTCGAAAAGAGCATGAATCAAGGTCGAATATATCGCAGCATCCAACTCGACTCTCTCTCTCAGCATCTCCTCTTTAAGCCCAAATGCCATGTTCACTTCACCTACCTTACAACATCCCTTCATCAATGATGCATACAGACGTGCGTCAGGCGGAATCCCATGAACTCTAACCATATCATCTTTCAACTCAAAAGCCTCCTCTAACATAGAATTCGAACACAACCCGTTAATCAACACCAGGAAAGTCACCCCATCGGGCCGGATCCCCCTCAGGGGCATTTCGTCAAGCACCGCCCGCGCATCCTCCAACCTCCCACTCCCGCAGAGAGCCCTGATCAAAATATTACAAGTGCACGCATCTGGGCTCGCGTGATTCCTGAACTCGTCCAAGACCTCGTCCATCCTGTCGTATTCCCCGCACTTCAGGAGCGCGTGCAACACCGAATTCCAAGACTTGACGCTCCGGCGGCACCGGAAGCTTGGGATCGAGCGGTAAGTCCGCAGAGCGCGATCGAAGAGCCTCGCGCGCGCATAGAAGGAGATGACTTGGCAGAACAGGGGCTCGGGGACGGAGAAGCGGGTCTCGCGCCCGAGCTGCGCGAGGACTTGCTCCATCTCGTCGAACATCCTGGCGCGTCCGAGCTTGGTGATGACGAGATCGTAGGAGAGGAGCGAGTAGCGGAAGGGCTTGGTCTCGGGGCCCGGGTCGACGGATCTGAAGAGCTGGAGAGCGACGGCAGGGTCCTTCTCGCCGCGCAACAGGGAAGAGAGCCTGAAGGGAGATACCCGCCTCCCGCTCCGAGCAAGCGTCGCCATGTGAACTTGGGGAGGATGAGCTCGCATTCGACTTGCTCTTCGCGAAAGCTTCAGAGCAGGAAACGGGCCGGCGCGGCGGCTGGCTGGCGAGCGGCCACCGTGTCCGAGCGCAGGTCGACGGTCATTCCGCCGGAGAGAGGAGGAGAGGAAGTTACAGTCGGGAGAGCCTCCGCCGGTTCGGTGTAGAGATCAACGATGGACCGGTCGGTTCATTGATATTCGGTGCAACTTTTACGAAACATGAATTATATAATCTATGTAAATTTTATAGATGAATTTAGGAGTCTTACTCCCCGTTATATTATATATTCCGATTATTTTATTAATCCTGGCACCTGAGTCTGGTTTTATTCCAAATTCGAGGTCGACATTAAATCTTTAGTTTCGAGAACATTATTAAACTTTTTTAAAAAGTGGTTTTATATTGTCATAATAGCGCATTTACTAGAGTTAAATGTATTCGAATTTAATTTTTAAAAAATGGGTAGATTTTGATTGAAATTGTCTACATGATGAACTTAATATGGTCTGCACTCATTTGTACTCAACAGCACGGTCCTAGCTGAAGATATAGTGTGGTGGTCAGATGGGGTAAATGCATTTTTTTCACTCGCATATTTGAGGAATTTCGCGTTACCTCTCGAAATTCATGTATCACTTTACCCCTTTATATTTATGCATTTTGTAATTACGATAATTTATCCAAAGTCATTCCCCCATTGAGAATTTAATTACCATTTTAAGGGCAGCCAATATATCAAGATCAATAGATTATTTAGATCGATTATTCGATTTACCGATTTAATTAAGCAGCGAAGTTATGTTGGTAAAAATTAAAAACCTAGGTAAAAGTCTTGAACAAGACATTGCCACTTAATCATTAAGATTGACAAGTCTCGATATCATGAACTTGCTACTTCTATTGTGTCGAAATCATAATTTAGATTTTTTTATACAAGTAACTTAAAATGACGAATCGACTTTAATTTATTTTATGCCGGACATTCTATATCTATTTAAATGCACAAGTCTTAACATATAAAGTCATGTATAATTAGTATTTTTTTAATCATAGTGATTATGAGAATTTTGAAGGATAAGCAATATTCAGGAGATCATTCGTGGGGGGTCCCCCCGCCCTAATTAAAAAAATGTCCGGACTAGATTGAAGCAGGAGAAGAGGAGGTAGCACAAACTATAAGATCTCTCTCTCTCTCATGCGTTTTCTCTGAGGACATCATTTTTGTGGCGCTTTTTTAATTCAAAAGATCACCTTCCTTCACATTCCCCCACTTTACTGACCTTCACCCAACAGTAAAGTTCATATCTTTCGCCCTGCAGATCTCGCCCTCTCCCTCTCTCTCTCCCTCTCTACCCCTCTCTCTCTCTCTCTCTAGAGAAAGAAGAAATTGAACGATAGCAATGGCGGGTTACAGAGCCGAAGACGACTACGATTACCTGTACAAGGTGGTGCTGATCGGGGACTCCGGGGTGGGCAAGTCCAACCTCCTCTCCCGCTTCACCAAGAACGAGTTCAACCTCGAGTCCAAGTCCACCATTGGCGTCGAGTTCGCCACTCGCACTCTCACCGTCGACGCCAAGGTCGTCAAGGCCCAGATTTGGGACACCGCCGGTCAAGAAAGGTCTCCCCCTTTTCTCCAACTTTCGATTCTTCCTTTTTCTTTTTTGAAATTCTTGTTGTTCTGTCTCGGATTTGGTTTTCTGTAAATTTCCTTCTGAGTGGGTTTTAGAGGATATTGTTGTTGATAATGTATTCACGAACCCCCGTCGAGGTTCCTTTCTGTGGGGAATGGTAGTTTTCAGGCTTTCTTCTTCTTCTTCTTCAGGGTTTCGCGAAACTCCAGATGATGGCTATCGCCTTCATCTGCTTGCTTCTTTCTTCCCTTTATTTATTTATTCATTTTTCTTTTCGTGTTTCTTGCAAATCGCATGTAGGCCTTTCATTCAGGGTCCTTAGGGGGTTGCATTCTGTGGGCTTTCTATGTTCTTGCTAATTTACTTCCGCTCTGCGTATGCTTGAGGAGTGAGTGGCGACGCATTGTTCTTGGTTCTGCGTGCGCGATTTGTTATGAAGAATATGTTGACGGTGTACTGCGCATCATGTACTCAGAGCAATCAATAGCTGATTACTCTATGACCGTGTAGTGAGGACCGTATGTGTGGAAAATCATTCGGTTCGAAAGACAGACCGGCTAAAGCTAAACTAAGATGACTTATCCTAAAATGGTTGGTCAGGACCGTGGATTTTAAATTCGCTTCTAAACCTTCTTTAATATTTTAGAGGGAGAATTCACTTTCTCCTGAACTTTGTTGGCTGCTGTTGATGCACACCGTGACCAATGCTATAATTTACTTTTCCTCTACAGTTCATTCGTTATAGTGGGATATCATTGAACTCAAACTCATTTTTCCTCTACGCTGCTGAGGGTTTCATAGCTGCCTGGAAGTGATTGCTTCTCAACTCTTTGTGATTTAGTTCGAACATCTGATGTACACTAGATGACCCAGCAGGAAGCACATTGAGAAATGCAGTTAATAGCATTTTTGGTACTATTGTTGTTACCAGCTACTACCATACCCTAAAGTTACCAAACTGAGTCATCTCAAGCGAGGTGATGATACAATATTGTGCCTTTTGGATGTTGGAATAGTCCTTTTATGTGGGGAGATTCTTGGAGTTGCATGATACTCTATTTAAAGGGAAGAAGTACACCTTAAGTGTCAAAACTTGACACGGGTAGACATAGAAGTGTCAAAACTTCTAAAAGGTACACTTAAGTGTAAGTTTTTTTGAAAATTGGACGCTTAAGTGCCAACTCCAGTGAGGCTTTCCAGAAATCTGACGTTGCATTATTTTATTAATAAAATCGGTCTATGTGGCTGTCGGAAATCCGACATGGCTTGCCGTTGGCACTTAAGTGTTCATTTCTTCTCTGATTTGGCCACTTAAGTGTACCTTTTGGAAGTTTTGGCACTTACGTGTCCACCGTGCCAAGTTTTGACACTTGGGTGTCCGCACCTCCTAAAGTTTATTTCTTAATGCAGCTAGCAATTTTTTTGCATTATTGCAAATACTAGAAGAATGTATAGTTTTCTTCATTGCCATCTTTAACTAGATCTCACCACATGGATCTCATCAACAATCTTTTTAATGGGTACGTCGTAGCTAAAGAAGGGAAAAGACGATGATGCTTTCTTGTGTAAAAAGTTGTCACTCCATTGGCATGGATCTTTAGATTAGACAATTGTTAGTCATCACTTACATTACATTTAACATCACACCATTTAATTGGGCAAAAGGTTTGCTTTGCTGCAGTTTTTTATGTGCTCCCCTTTATCTGGAAGTTCTGTAGATGTTCTTATATCTTAGGAAATTTGACATTGCAGGTACCGTGCCATCACTAGTGCTTACTATCGTGGAGCTGTAGGTGCACTTCTTGTGTATGATGTCACTCGCCATGCAACGTTTGAAAATGTGGATAGATGGCTGAAAGAATTAAGGAATCACACAGATCCAAGCATTGTGGTGATGCTTGTTGCGAACAAGTCTGACCTCCGTCATCTTATAGCAGTCTCAACAGAAGATGGGAAATCCTATGCTGAGAGGGAATCACTGTACTTCATGGAAACCTCTGCACTAGAGGCAACAAATGTAGAAAATGCCTTTGCAGAAGTTCTAACGCAGATCTACCGTACCACTAGTAAGAAGACAGTGGAAGGAGATGATGGATCTGCTGCTGCATTCCCTTCTCAAGGAGAAAAGATAAATATCAAGGATGATGTCTCTGCTTTGAAGAAAGTTGGCTGTTGCTCAACTTAAGGTTGGAGGTGATTGTTGCTTGCATAGATTAATACTTTAATTTCAGTCGTATAACATTTTTCATGCCCGAAAGCTGAAGAAAAGTTAGCTAGAAGAAACTTATGAGACACTAAATTTGTGCAGCAAAAGCTTAGTACATCATGCCTTTGGCATGGTGGTAGGATAGCTGTGCAAGTTAGTTATTTCTCTGTTCTGATTCATGCAAAGCCATTATTTAGGCAGTTTCATCTTTCTGAGAATTAACAAGATGTTGCTTTATGTACTCTTTCATACCGTTATTACAGTAATGATGGCTGTGTGACTGCATCTCCAGGTTTCTGGTGAAACTTTTGATGTCTTCCACCATATAGACAAACAAATTCACTGCAACGATGCGCAGGCATGAGTGAGCTTATTTTCTTGTTAAGGCTTTGTATTAAATATGCAGCACAAAGATAGGACTGCTGAGGCAGGAGCTCATTTTCCTTGTTGAGAGGGGACATCCATTTTGAGTAGCTTTTAATGTCGCAGCAGCTACGTGTTCTCTTTCATGTGCATCAGATTTAGAGATTGGCTTGCCCTTCAGGAGCCCCCCAAAGAGCTCTGCTGGATCATAGTAGAGTTAAACTTCTTCGGCCCTCATGGATTCATCAACCTGCGAACAATTTCATGTGTAACTGGAAATGGAACCAGAGATTTTATAGTTTTTCAGTCTTTTCCTTTTCTCTATTTTCAGAACACTAAACAGAAATGAAGAGTGGATGCACCTTCATAATTCCAACGCCGTAGAACTCAACCATCTCTCCAGTGGGAGCATGCTCTTCGAATGGACCCTCAAAATAACCCCAGTGCCTGAACTTGTAGGCAATGACCGGCGGTCCAGAATAAAATCTAATCACTCCCCCATGCAAATCCCCTTGGGAACGCTGATCTGAACGCGTCCTGGGACGATTCATAATTCTCTTTATCTGCTTTGAAATATTGAAATTCCTCCCGTGGTGAATTCTGCAGAAGGGCATTGTAGCTACCTAGCCTGAGTGTCTCTTCCCCCGACAATCCCTCTCTGCCTGTTTTAATTTGAATATTGACTCGTCGAAAAATACTATTAAATATCCTGCTGCAATAGAAGAGAGAAAAATTAAGTCATGGGTTTGGCTTGATTTCTTCGCCCCTCTCACCATTCACGGAGAGCTCGAACATTTCCGGGATGAGGGTCTTGAAGTCTTGCAGCCTAGTCTTTGTGAGACAGCTCCATTTCCCGTGACTTCACTGCATTTTGAACAGCTTCTTCTATTGATCCTTGCGGGCCATTCCTGCAGACAATATCACGAACTGTTCACTATCACATATGAGAGAGAGAGAGAGAGAGAGAGAGAGAGAGAGAGAGAGAGAGAGAGATGTTGGTGTTATTCTCAAACGAAACCTCGGTTCGTCCTTCCTCGAAGAGCTTGTTAACAGCATAAAAAATGGGAGGTCCCCCATGTCTCCACCGGGAATTTTCCGTCTCTTCGTTCAAGATCAATCGATACTTATCGGCTCCAACTTTTACATCTTCCACCTGCTTAGCTATACTCTCAACCTCTTCACCAGCCATAGCTCGCGAAATCAATGTTGTAATACGGGCTCGACTTTGAGTAGAAGACGGTGCACGAGCCATGCAATGCAATGCTTTCTCCCCAATGCTATTTATCCCCAATGCAGTGGTAGCTAAGCACAGGGGAAAAAGAAAACGAAGATGATGGGCGATGGCCGGGTCTGTCCAGCGCCGTTGATGCCAAAAAGTTTACGATACATGCAAGACAAGCCGAAGACTGGGATAGTCAAGTGGCGTTCGCACGTCTTGCTTTGGTCGACTTAAGAACAGAGTCGACCCTATCAACACAAGCAAATGCCAAACTTCTCTCTACAAAAAGCGCTCTACATTTTGCCTATGTCGGGCTGTTAGAAAATAGAGTTATTCTTTTCGCCATAATAAAATTGTAAAATACACCAATGAAGAAGATAATTTCCAATTTAGAGTTCATCAATTCGATGCTTTTATTTAACTCAACATTCAGAAAAAAAAAAAGAAGAAAAAGAAATTGGGAAAAAAAAACAAATATTTTACCATGTCATAGTCATATTTTACCAGCTATTTTACACTAAAGCTCGCATTTTTCAACTTTTTCTTGCGAATTAGTCAGCAATTCACAACATAAATACTAAATGCAGAGAAGCCCGATCTATTTCTTTAAAGTCGAAGGGCCCGCCGCCATCTTCCAAGGCAATTGCTCTGCTGAGGAGGAGACGGAGATGACCGGAGAAGAGATATCGGGGCCCGCCGGCCCGAAGGCCATTCGCCTCCTGTACTTCGTCGGCGCCGGGTGTGAGTCAATCCCTCGCTCTCCCTCCCTTCTCATTACGACTGTTTCGAGTTCAATTTCCGTGCTTCTTCCACTGACAATCGCTGCTCAAATGGAATCCTCTGAATTTGATTGCTGGTTTGTTCCTAGTCATTTGCGTCGCCGCTATCAACAAATGGCGTGAGATGGAGAAGAAGTCCCTTCAACAGCAGCAACATGGGTTGAAGGAACAATCGCCCCACGACCCTGCCAACGCTGTGCCCAAGGCCATCGATTGACTGATGCTTCAGGTTCTTCTCTGGGATTATATGCGTTTGCTTTGTCTTCCTATGCAGTTTTGCTAATCTGGGTTGGCTGCAATTTTTGTTCTTTTTGGGTATGATGAGATCTTCATTGTGATTTGTAAGCTTCGTCTTCACGTTCTGGAGTTCGGACTTGGGTTTTCTTGTTTTTATTATTAGATTCAGCTGGAAGAACAAGATAGAATTGAGCTTGTAGAAGAGACTCTGATTTGCGCTGGCTGATGTGATGAATATTGATTGTTACATATCATTACTTGAGAGTTGAGACCGAAAATTGAAACCATACAACATTACATACCCCCTTCCATTCGGTGTCTGATCAAGTGCCAACAGAAGATAGCTTAATATGCTGCACCTATGGTGCTTGTTAGGCATTTCTGTCCACCCATCATAGCTCCTTGGACTCGGTGCTTGGTTTGTTGGTTGATCTTTTTTTGGACTGGGAAACAGCCAACAGGATCTGTGGCATTGGATATGCAAGTTGTGACCATATAATCTTATAACTGATCATCAATTTGGTGACAGCATATGCTCAATGCCTACCAATTCACCCAGCCCAGTGATACTCCAGGGCTAGTGCCTGTGACTAGTATAGATCCGTCTTCAACTTTGATTAACCTTATCACTTAGTGCGCGCCCTCTTTGCTAGCTTCAGGAGCTAGTTTCTTCTGTAAATTGTGACACAACAATGGCCATTGTTCTCTTCAATGACAAGCAACTTCAGTTTAGATTTGGTATTTTTTGTCGCATTAAAATAAAATACTCCAACTTGGACACATAAGATGTTTTTAAGAATTATGAGCATGTGACTTGTTATGGTGCTTCAGAAATTGCAAACCAATTAACACGGTTGTCTCTTGGAAGAGTAATTGGCAGTTACTTCTGATACAAAGAACGTAGCCTGAGTCTAAAAATGCCATTCATGAGGGAAAAAATTGAAAGAGAAGCTATGTTTATTACAAGCAGCGATTGCTCTGGTTCTGACTTCTTATAGTCCACATGTCTCTCGTCTGTGGCATGATAAACGCTGTTCGTTAATCGTTTATCAGCATTTGCTCCTGTCTTCCAGGAGGCTGCTTTTATATGCGAAGATTTTTACACCATCAAATTTATTGCTCTAATGAATGAGAAAAATGCACTGTGGTTGTTTGGGGTACAAGTTGTGACTATAGCTTGCAGGGAGTCCGGTTTTATTATCCAACTTGTTCAGTCTCATTGCTGCTTGACCTGAACCTTAGTCTTCTCATCGTCTTACTAGTTGGGATGATCAGAATCAATAGACAGCAACTTAGCATGCTGCTTTCTACCGATGAGTGAAAACTGGAAGGTAGAGATCATTGTGTAATTAGTGAGCACTTTTAGCATAATCTGAAAGCATGTGAACTAGCTGAGGAGCTTGATCTTTCAGTATCTTTGTTAATAAGCAATTTTCATGCGCATTTCGTGGAGAGTCTGCATAAACATATTTCAGAGGAGATATATAGCCAAGTAAAATCCAAGCATGCTGATCATACCTTGCGACTGATCTCTTAGTCTACCCCTCTTTCCTTTCTGTGGATGTGCCAGGAATAGACCAGACCGACCACTGAAAAGGAAGTGCACCAGCAACTTGAAGCCTTGAGATCGGGAGCCTAACTCTAGAGCGCCAGTGAACACTTGCCGGATGATTGGTTGTAACCAAACATTTTTTTTTTTTCCTTTTGGTAATACTGGTCACGAGCCTTCTTTCAACTTCACGGGAGGTAATGGTGCCGCATTGATGATGGACTACCGGTATGGTAATTCTTGCGAAAAGTTGTGATAGATAAGCTGCTGGAGTAAGTTGTAATGCTCACTTTGACAAAAGAATTCAACAATTGATCTTTCGGCAATAACCCATATCTTCGATTTTTCTTCTGAACATGACTGGTTCATGCGGTGATGGGGCCACAGAAAAGGCTACTTTTTTTTTTTTTTTTTTTTTTTGGCGAAAAGAAGACTATCTTTAGCTTCTCCACCGTCAGTGGATGAGTTTTTGTCTATAGTAGGTACCACTGAAGTATATCCCTTGAGTAAACCGAGGTAGTCTTGCATTTACTTTGAACTACTCAGACTATATTTTCCTCATTTCTGGTGGGGGATATGTCTTCTACTGTCGTGTCACAAATTATAAAGATCACCCACGCGTGAATTTAATAACTTAAATTTCAATGTGAATAATGTCTATATTTGTAACCTACCGATGAGAGGTGAGAAAAACAAGACCTTGACGTTATTTAAAGAGAGATTGAAGATCCCGGGAACGGTAGAATGGCTATAGAACGATACACAGGAGCTGCTTTCTTTGTCTGTACTTGATTGGAATGGGAAAAAGGAGAAAACAGGAACATTGATTTGTCAATATTTATCATCAGACTCATTTATCTAAACCGGACCATCAATTAAAAGGAAAAAAAATACATTGATGTTCACAAAACAAGACTTAATATTCAGATTCTCAAGAGATTAACGTAAATGAAATGTTTGGGTTTGCCATAGCTGATCCAAGGGGACCGCATCATCGTCGGCTTCAAGGCGACCACATCATCGTCCTCGCTGTAAAGCACGTGCAAAACCATCGCCCTCAAATATCCATTGCCCTCCCTTTTGTCGTTTTGCCAGATTCAGCCCTCCTCGCCCTCCTCTTTTTTGGCCTTTTTCTTTGCTTTGGAACTGAAGCAACCTGCAACGCCAAACGCATCATGCACTCCAATAAATTCCCACTCCACACCCTCTAGTAACCACCATTTCCCATCCCCTCTGTCTCTTTCTGTCGAATGGAGTCTCAGGCCACCGCCATCTACATGCGAGACCGCTTCGGGTGCTGCTTCCGCAACTGGATGGCGCAGCAGCACCGCGACCTCGACGAGCTCCTGCAGGCGGTCTCCGCCGACTCCGGCGACGCCGAGAAGCTCAAGTCCCTCGCCGGGAAGAGCATCCAGCACTTCCGGGACTACCTCGAGGCCCGGTCCCAGCTCGCCCAGCACGACGCGCCTTCCTTCTTCTGCCCCTCCTGGTGCACCTCCTTCGAGAACTCCTTCCTCTGGATCGGCGGTTGCAGGTGCGATTGATCCCTCGTTTTTCCTAAAATGCAATTGTGCGATCGCGATTATCCGATTCGATCACCGTCCCGCAGGCCGACTCTGGCTATCAGGCTGGTGTACTCGAGCTCCGGATCCGACCTCGAAGCTCAGCTCGCCGGCGGAGGCGGCGGCAATCTCGGGGAGATATCGGCGTCGCAGCTGAAATCCATCAACGAGTTGCACATGAAGACGCTGAGGATGGAGGAGAAGCTGTCGAGCCGGATGGCGAGCATGCAGGAGGAGATCGCGGACGACCCGCTGGCGCTGATAGCGAAGCGGAGCGGGCGGGTCGGGGAGGAGAGCGAGTCGGTGGAGAGGGTGATGAAGGGGCACGCGCTGTCGCTGGCGCGGGTGCTGACGGAGGCGGACGAGCTGAGGCTGGCGACGCTGAGGGAGCTGGTGGAGGAGATCCTGACGCCGCTGCAGGCGGTGGAGTTCCTGGTGACCACCAAGAAGCTGCACCTCTCGATCCACGAGTGGGGGAAGCGGAGGGACTCCGTCCTGGGGAAGGTCTGACCCGAATCCCATCCTCGGTTTTCCATCTCCTTCGTTTTCTTCGAGCTGCATGCACGAGCTGGTGCAGTCGTGCATGATGTGTATATGTACATAGACTATATGCATCGGCTAAGGCCTCTCCTTTATGTATTTTTTTATATGTATATATAGAGGATGTTAGCGGGCCTTAACTTTTCTAATTTAGTGGTTTCTACAATTATCGATATCTATGGTGGTCTTTCTCGAATTATCGGGTCATGTTTTTTGACACCTGTTTCTACTTGGGTTACCAAATTGGATATCGAAAAAGTCTCGCACGCCTAAGGGGCGAGTGAGCTTGGCCCAATGAAACCCATCTGATCTAACAGCGTTCGCAATTGATAAAGATGTATATCGATCAAATGTTATCATAATTGTCAATTAAAGATAACGTATATTTAAAAATTATGCATCTGTATAACCATGAAGTTACTCAGAGCTTAGTTGGGACGAACTTGTGTGTGGTTTATGCTCACGAGACAAGTTTTATTCCCTGTGCCATCAAATTATAAATGGAATAGTGAACTTATGTCTTGCGCAGTGGGGCCTCTTGCCTCACTCGTTTTTTGGAGTTGCAATGAAAATATTTGAGGTTGAAAGTCTCTTAAGTAATTCTACACAATTTAAACCTTTAAATTGCGATTCGCCTCCATTAAATATCTAAACAAAAAGCATACATAAGACATACCGAGGGTAAATTGCCCTCAAAAATCGATAGAAGCTAATATATAATTTTCAAATGTAATCATTATAGATTAACAAAAAATGATTTTTATTAGAATGTTTAGATGTAAAAAATACCATTTTTACTTCTAAAGCAAAATACTCTATTTCTTTTGATTAATGGATCATATTTGCTCATGTTAAGAAGAGTCTACGAAACAAATAAGGTGTTTCGTAGACTTTGAGTAACCTACCTGACACGGACTTGTTGTCCTAAAATAAGATCTGTATACTTATTTCAATCGTAAACCCAAGAGCAAGCAAGGGCGATGCCTTTAATACTCGATACATTTTTAGTACATATATTCTACATTTCATGATATTCCCAACAAAATTTCTCTATCTCACCCCTTCTGAAGTAGGTTATTGCAAATCTTTTCTCAATATAAAGTTGAATTTATGTTTCCGCTGCTTCTTCTTCTTCTTGTAATGTTCATAATATTTCCCATGAAATTCTGGAAACATCGATAGCATTCTCTGCAATTTCCAGATCAAATTTGGCCGAGTGTCCTTCCATATTGTCTAAAAATTCTTTTGTTAAGATATTGATTTTTGAAATGCAACATGCGAAGTCGACATTTTATAGCGTGGGAATTATCAGGTAAACATCTACGGGTACTAAAAGGATACTTGTAAGAACGCGAAATCGACAGATTCTAAATTTCAGGATGGTTCGGAGATCTTTTAGAATTGAAACTAGGTTTCAAAACAAGACGAAGACCTACCCGCTCTGCAACTTGCACTTCTTCTCCGTTTAACCCGATTGAAAAGCGAAAAGCCAGCCCTGGAAATCATGCGAGGGATCTCCTCCGGATCGAAAACCTTAGCGAACAAAGACAAAAATCAAGATCAGATCGAAACCCATTGAATCCCGGTCGAACATTTATAACACGCCCACCCTCGTATTTCGCCACGTACACCAGGCTCGCATGCCAAGTGTTAACCCGCGAAACCCCACGCGTGCGAGTACATACATACATGCACTGCGCGACCACACGCATAGCCCTCCTCATCTTCTCCTTTCCTTCTCTCTCTCTCTCTCTCTCTCTCTCTATGTCTCTCCATGAACTTATTCCGAAAGAGAGTAGGATGAACGACTTCGACCGGTTCTACGGCGGCTGGCAGGAGCAGCTCCGCCACCTGGTGGACCAGCTGGCAGCCGCGCCCAAGCCCCCGACCTCCCCCGACCACCACCACCAGCTCCACCACCTGGTGAGCAAGTTCATGGACCACTACGCCGAGTACTACCGGATGAAGGCCCTCGCGGTGGACCGCGACGCCCTCTCGGTGCTCGCCGCCCCGTGGATCACCGCCCTCGAGCGGTCACTCCACTGGATCGGCGGGTGTCGTCCCACCACGGTGTTCCACCTGGTTTACACTGAGTCGAGCATTCTGTTTGAGTCCCACATCATCGACATCCTCCGCGGGTACAGCACCGGCGACTTGGGTGATCTGTCTCCGAGCCAGTTCAGGCGAGTTCGCGACCTTAATTAATTTATTTCCTCTCTGCCCCTCTTAAGGCTAGGATTTAAATTTCTCCTAACTTGGGAAATCATGTGAACTTTTATTCAAGAATATTACGGAAGATTCAGACAGTATTACTTCCTTCGGACCTATTGAGTAATCTTAGGAATCGCGTATGCTGAAAGTAAATAAAAGGCACTGTGCTTTGATTTCATTCGATGTTAATTAGCTTACCAAATATTGAAGAAAAATAGCGAATTTCCTTTAGAACTCGTCACTTTCTCTTATGAGAGGAAATCTAAACCTTACACAATTAACTTGCAAAATAAGTATAATCATACCTACTATAGTGCAATTGATTGGAGCAATGGGAGAATTTAGCTTTAGAAGCTGGACGGGTCACCTACTCGATGCTGACTTACACCATGCAACCCCTCCTCTTGCCGAAAATTATCCGATTCATGAAATTATCATATGAAGGAGCTCAGTATGGTATACATTGTAGTTTTCGCATTTCACGAGATGGCTCTATGATTAAATCTAGACTCGTTCTTCCGACAATATCTACTAGTAATTATCAAATCCGTCAATTTCTATTTAACAGAACGAAACGCATGTTGCCAAATCTGTAAGTTTCTATGTAACTTAACAATCTTAATAGATCTGACATACTAGATTATGGTCCGACGGAACGAACCAACGAACTTCATTAATGACATTTTGGAATGATCTACACATATATACGACCTTCTTAATAGATCGATGTACTAGGTGGATAACCAGATGACCGTCTAATGTAACAGAACTTAACTTATTAGTGACATTTTGAACTGATCAGAAGTGTAGATACGAAATTCTTAACCGATCAATTTACTAGATCGATGATCGGATGACCAACATGTAAATCGATGTCTTGATAGGGGAGTGAGCGAGCTGCAATGCGACACGGTGGGGGAAGAGAACGCGATAACAGAGGAGCTGTCGGAGTGGCAAGACGGCATGAGCGACCTGATGGTGGCGAGCTCGAACCTGGAGGAGAAGATAGGGAAGCTGGGGGCGATCGTGAAGAAAGCGGACGACCTGCGGCTTAAGACAGTGAGGCGAGTGGTGGAACTGCTGACGCCGCAGCAAGCCGTGGAGTTCCTGATCTCCGCGTCCGAGCTTCAGTTCGGGATCCACGGCTGGGGCTTGAATCTCGGCAAAGGTCCTCACTAACCTAACCCAAAAGGAAAAAGAAAAACGAGTCATGGAGTTCATGCAGCTAGTGATAGCATCGTGCGTGGATGGTCGTCTCTTCTTTTTGCATGGTTTGATGAATGCGTGGGATGTTTGCTTCCTGGTGCTTTGTTTTCGAAGTGGCATAGGCTGTGGATTCAGCCACGGAAACTCGACTGAATTTTTGTCCTCCGTATGAATACTGACGTCGGGGTGGCTCATTCAGTCGAGTTTATCTTTCAGTGGGAGTCGTTTCATCTTGTAACCTAATCTCTGGTTAATCTAAAAAATTTCTTATTACAGTATCGTCTTTTTGGTTTCCTTCTCCTCATACCAGAAAGCTGTCCGGCTCTGGCGTCGTCTAGGCAAAGGATGGCTAGCAAAAGAACAATTTAAATTTGATATTATCGAAGCGAAAGGCACGGCTTTGCCGAGTAAAAACGAAAAAACAGAACCGAAAATACAGAACTAGAAGATATAGTTGAGGTTGACGTGTCGGGACGGTAAGGAGGAAGCGACATGCATGGCGACACTTGTCGCTGACTGCCCCACCTACGCGTTCCGCAGCAGCTGCACTCGACAGAGCAAAATGTAAATGCATGGCGACACTTTCTGCTGGTTTTCTCCCACAGGTCTCGAGATGCCCAACCCCACCAGCCTCGCTTGAAAGCCCTGTGTCTCCGGTCAACGTGTCCTCTGAAACCTAATCCTCCCCTCCAGGTTTGCGCACCGTTCGAAACCCCTCCTCAGACTCGACTCTCCTGGCGATAGTAAATCTTTGATGGCACACCAAATTGAAGTGAAAAATGAAGGAGAGAAAAGGAATGCAAAATGGAAAACAACAATACTCGCCTTTCTGTTCTCGTACTCGTTTTTCTCCATATGTTTGCACAGTGGGTTCATTCAGAATCAGGAGAGGTAAAGAAACTGGAAACAGCTTCAGATTCATAAGTTGAAGATGAGCAGGAATCAATCGTTTGGCCTAATCCAATCCCGTGCACAGCGCACGCAAATGGCCATGACACGAGAACCTCCTCTTTGACTCACAACTCTTCAATGGGCATTCATAGATTCTCCATTCAAACTCACTGTTCGATGGTCTGAGCGGGGCAAATGCCCTACGGAGATGCCTGCGTCAACTGTTTTTGTACCGTATAACCATCCAGTAGAGAAAAATAACACGCAAACGTTTTTTCGTGTCCATCCGAGCATTAAACGAGGAGTGTCCAAAGAAAGAGAGCGTCTAGGGAAAGGCACTTCGGGGAGGGGCCTTCATTAGTTGACTCCCGTTGGTCACTAATCCCCTGTCATGACCAGCATTAATTCGTCAAAGACTTGACTGTTTTAAGCAAACACTTCGTTCGGAAGACCCAGGCATAAGCAACAACAAAAGATTTATTCCTTAATGCATATCAGTTGTCGCCAATTCAACAAAGAAGCACCAAGAATCGGTAGGGTCGTGCAGTTCTAAACCTCGGTAAGCGTCTGCGCTGCATCATCTTGAGAGTGGATGCATTTGATTTAGATTTCTCAAGAGGGATTGGGCCTCTAAAATCCCTGAAATAAAGGTTGAAGCGTTTTGTAAAATTGTTTTGGAAAGCATTGGGTGAAAGTCATATTAGCCCAAGGCTGGTAGGGACCAGCCTTGAGCTTTCAGCTTTCCACCAAATGCTGAAAACATTTTTTTTGTTCCCAAATTACCCTCATTAATTTTTTATATTTCCTTTATTGCCCTTGTAGTTATTTATTTTTTAATTGAAAATTCAGCAGCCCTTCGCCGGACCGGCGAAGGGCGACGGCCGCCGGCGAGGGTCGCGCGACCCAGCCGAGGGCCGCCGGAGGTCGCCCGACCTCGGGCGACCCTCGGCGAGGGTCGCTCGACCCAGGGGCCGCGCGACCCAGGCGACCGCCGCCTGGGTCTCGCGGCCGCAGGCGGCCCTCGCCTGGGTCTCGCGAGGGTCGCGCGACGGCGTCGGGTCGTGCGACCCTCGCGAGACCCAGGCGAGGGCCGCCTGCGGCCGCGAGACCCAGGCGGCGGTCGCCTGGGTCGCGCGGCCCCTGGGTCGAGCGACCCTGGTCGCCCGAGGTCGGGCGACCTCCGGTGGCCCTCGGCTGGGTCGCGCGACCCTCGCCGAGGGTCGCCCGAGGTCGGGCGACCTCCGGCGGCCCTCGGCTGGGTCGCGCGACCCTCGCCGGAGGTCGCCCGACCTCGGGCGACCTCATCCGACGGCCGCCGGCGCCAGATCTGGCTCGCCGGCGGCCGCAGCCCTTCGCCGGTCCGGCGAAGGGCTTAGCTGAATTTTCAAAAAAAAGAAATAAAAAGAAATAAAAAAGAATATATATACCCTTCAAAGCCCCTCGCAAAGTCTTTTTACCAAACACACACATTCGGCTTCATTTCGAAAATTTTACCAAACACACCGCATTTTTCCAAAAGAAACTTTAAAACTTTCGGCATTTGCGTTGGACTGGCGTGCCCATCAAATCTTGAACCAAACGCAGCTTAGCCTTTCAGCTATTTTGGAAAGCAGATTGCACTGTCAATGAATTTTTTTTTTCTTCCAACTTTATCCTTACAAACATTTTTGAATTCCTATTTTGCCCTCATTGTCTCTCTCAAAACCCCTCCGGATCGTGATTGACATTAGCCCACTATCGACGGTCGCTAGTGGACAGTCGCGGAGGGTTGATAGTCGATAGTTACCAAGATCTGAGTTCTTGAGATCTGGGATCGTCTCCCTTGCTAAACCCATATCTGAATTTCAGATTCAGATTTGATCATCAGTCTGATATCCCGTTGATAATTGTGCTCAGCTCCCAATAGTTTTCGACAATCGTCAATAGTGATTGAGAGTTGTGAAAGGTCTAGGTTTGCCTATCTGCATTGACGTGACGATGGTTTGGATTTGCGCGGATCTGGATTCACTAAGGTCAAGTGACCCTCAGCTGTCGCCAATTTGAAAATTTCTCCAACAATCGGATTGCTTATTATTAATGCTAAATCAGAAATAAGTTCAGTTTTTGTAGGTTTTCATCTTCTTCTTCCCAATGAAAACAGTTTTTGGGGTTAATTTCATTTCTCCTTTTCACCTTCTTCTACACGTGGATTTGATACGACCCTTAAAGTTTGCGATCAACTGTTTCTTATTAGTGGTCATGCTTCAAGAGAGTTATGCCAGTGTTTGTTCTATTTCCATTGATTGAATAGGCATCAAAGTGAAACCAGGCAAGCTTTATACTCATAAGCCAAATGGGTTGAGGCTTCTCTCTGGTAAAATTTTCTCTGTTTGTTGACTTTTGTATAGAAAAGTCCACTTGGCAGCTTCTCCGTAAGTCATCTAAATTTGGTCAAGACCACATGTAAGTTGTATATTCTCAGCTTCATTATGCGAATGTCAGAGAAGATACCATCCACAAAGCCACGATTGATATCCAAAAACGAATGAAATTACGGGACTCCACGTTTCAGTGATCCTTCTGTGAAAGCATCCATATCACATATCCCCAGTGCAAATCTTTCTTTTTTCCAGCCAATCTAAATACAGACCTTGAGATAACAAAACAGAAACGAACAGATCTTTCATTCACTACTGATTATTCACAGTAACACATAACTGCTTTTCAAGGTTGTGCTGGTTGCTAACTTCTCAAAGCATTTGTGCACCGATATCTTGACAGGTGGCAGCATCATCTTTTGGAGGTGTGTCAGTACTATTCCCCTGCAAAAATCAAATCAAATCACTGGACTTTCGAGTTTCCTAAAGAAATGAGACAAGGCAAGCCAAAAACAGAGTTACAAAATATTTACCAGCGTATCAGTTGGTTGAACAGAAGAGTGATTAAGAGTTTCCAGACTATCCACAATGGATGGAAATTGATTAATATCCCAACCAAGAAACTTGTATATATAGCTCTTCCATAAGCCCTGTGAGCCCTCTTCTTTGTCTCAACTATTGGCATGGAATGCTGAAGTAGCCCAGTGCACCCCCTTAACCTCTTCCAAGGCTTCTTTCCAGCACCAGCACCAACCAAACAACCCAAATTGCTGTCTCTATATTTACTATTGTAATAACTCCTAAGTTCAGCATTCTCTGTGAACAGCATAGTACAGAACTTTGTAATTTCACATTCCCATCGTCATTTCCATACAACACTTCTTCATCATCGTCGTCGTCCTTCATCTTCTGCTTCATCATCAGCCTCCTCATCACCGTCACTATCTGATGTGCAATTGAAAAATGCTTGGCAAGCATCAAGGGCCCTGTGATGCCAAGTTTCAGGTTCTCTGTTTTCCTCAGCCGAATCCGAGATCCGCAGAATTTGATGGAGACTTAAAAGGAGGCCCCTTAGATGCTGCCATGCCAGCACGGTCTACAGGGCTTTCACAGGGCCATTTGATGCTGGATGCTGATGACAATACAGAATCCTGCACAACACAGTCATTTAATACTGAAGATCATGATGAAGAGCTTGACTGTAATATGAATTTCTCAGAAGAAGAATATGTTGAGAAAAAGCACCGCCTCTCTCTCTCTCTCTCTCTTTCTCTCTAGAGTTCTCCATAGAGTTCTCCATATCTCTCTACTTCTCCAGATCCCTCTCTCTAGATTTGTCTCTTGTCCTCTAGAAGTCGCAGGTTGCTGCAGAAGAAAGTCAAAAGAAAACATGCAGCCCACAATTGTTGACTACTTAAAGTCGGCAAGTTGAGAGCTTGAAGGACTCCACCGACTTTACACCTTATAAATAGGGGACTTGCGGGGTGTTGTGTAAAGTGTAGTGAGTGTAGAGTGTAGGGGGTCTTGTGCAAGAGTGTTGTGTGGTGTGAGGTGTGGTGTGCGGTGTGAGTAAAAGAAATAAAGAGAAAAGAGAGTAGTCCATCCGTGAGGGTGAGAAAGAGAATTGTAGGAGTTAGTGTACTCCAAGTATTGTAGGAGCTAATTTGCTCCAAATATTATATGTGATGTGAGGAAAAATTGTAATAGTTAAATTCATATTTTGTGAGTTTTATTTGTACCACGTTTATGTAAGATTCAACAAGTGGTATCGGAGCGGGTTGTTGGAGGCCGTGCGAAGACGGTGGTCGGGGACCATTGTAAGTGAGTAGGCGGTCGGGATCGTTGAGCCAAGGAGCGAAGAAGCGAAGGACGTCGGAGTTTGCCGGTGCACAATCCGGGATTGTGAAGTCGGTTGGTCCCGGGACCGGAGCTTACTTGGTATAGTGCGGGGCATTATACTCAAGTCACGATGGCGGATTTCTCGAGTTATGTGAACGGCATGGAGAAGCTCAACAACTTCAATTATAATAATTGGAGTACTCGCATGCAGTATTATTTGCTTGGACAAGATTTATGGGATATCGTTGGCGGGAGCAACACCCACCACCCACGAATGATAGCGAATTAAGAAAATGGAGCATAAAATCAGGTAAGGCTCTTTACGTTCTTGCCGTGACCGGTTGATGATGAATTGTTGCAACACATAAAGTGCGAAGACCCCGAAGGAGGCATGGGATAACTTGGCGACGCTGTTTGCGAGGACAAACGATGCCAAGTTACAATGCGTGGAAAACGAGCTCCTCTCAATCTCGCAACAAAGTATGACGGTAAGTCAATACTTTTCTAAAGTTAAATCCATTTGTGAAGAAATTTCAAAATTAGATCCTCAAAATGCCATCTACGAGACAAGAATGAGAAGAATAATAATTCACGGGTTAAGGCCGGAGTATAACGGTATTGTTACGGCCACCCGTGGATGGGCAAGTGAGCCAACTCTAACTGATTTAGAAAATATATTGGCCAATCAAGAGGCCTTAGATAAACAAATCCCTAAGGTCACAATTAAAGATGATGAAAGTGCCCTCTTCGGTAATAAAAAGAGGGTTCAAGGATCGGAATAGAAATAGAGCGAGGTGTAAGAGATGGCAAACCATGGAAAAATCATGGAGATTGGCGGAGGCAACCAGACGAGAAGGGTTATCAGCCAGGGGGAGTTTGTCAAGATCGCGACGATGACGACGACGAAGATAAGAGCAACAAAAGGCGTAGCAAACGGTGCTACGTTTGTGGCAAGATAGGACATATTGCTAGATTTTGTTGGTATAGACGGGAAGAAGGAAATGTCGTCACTTCCTGCAAGAAGGAGATTGAAAGTGAAGAAGAATGGGACTTTCAAGCGCTGTTGCAGTGAAGGAACGAGAAAGAGCTTGCAACCGCTTGTATAATTGAGTTGGATAATTCAACGGGGAATAAGAGCAAGCCAAGGGAGAACTCGAAGAAGCAACTAACAACACCAACAAGCAGTTGTGAAAAGAAAATGCAGGAGATGATAAAGAAACTGAAAGTTGAGAAGGCAAAGATGGAGAATACGTTGAAGAAAAGGGATGAGATGATAAGGCAGAAGGATCGAGCTCAAGGAAAAAGAAAGGGAGCTAGAGAAGTTCCGATGTGAGTTCAAGAAATTGCGAAGCTTCGGGACCTCAAGCCCGCTATGACGTTCAATTAATCATATCGGAAGAGACAACGAACAAAGAAAGGAGAAAAAGAAAGTTTTTTTTTGAGAAAATGAGGCCATCTACACCCTACATCCCGTGGTGCAAAAATCGGTGGAATAAGATCGAGGAAAAAAAATTTTATGAGAAAAAGGATCAAGATATCTCCACTAAAGTGCTTCGGATGGGACTGAATCGGTTGAAGCACGAAATGAAAGTCACAAATGAGAGGCTTGATCTAATGAGTTCCAATCTCAAAATTCTTAGAGGAGATATGGTGAATACAAAGACCGAATTGAGTGAGAAGAAGGAAAAGGAGACTAAAGGGCAAAATGAATTGGCATTGCAAAAATTCAAGGATAGGAAAGTCGCAGCAGGAGAAGCAACTGAAGATGGAGCCATAGAGCTATCCACGTCTGAGGAAGCTTCGCAATATGCTGAATGGAGGAAGACAGTTGAAGAGTCCAAAAAATATCGACAGGCTACTATCATCTTTAAGAGAGAGTAGTCGGTACATTGGCGTTCTCCATAGAGTTCTCCAATTTATGGACATCGAAATTTTCTTTGTACCGCCACCCTGTAATGTTCAATTTAAGCAGACTAGAGAACTTCAGCAAGCATCTCAAAGATATTAGACAAGGAAACGCACCCGACTGAGCCAAATATATACCTGCATATCACCTAACTGAACTAAACAGGACCAAGAGCTTCCGTAGTATTTTCAATTGGTGGAAAACAGTTGATATCCCAACTGAGAACCTTGCAAATAGCCCTAGCATAGGCCTTGTGAGCCAGCTTCTTCATCTTCCGTACAGTAGTGCAGTGCTGAAGAAGCCCATTGCAGCCCTTGAACCTCTTCCAGGGCTTATTATAATTATATTTTTAAAATTATTTGATTTTTTCATCCCTTTTTCTTTTCTTTTCTTTTTATCTCTTTCCTTCCTGGACATGGCCATCAATGGTTGGCGGAGGTCGCCCTCACCAACATTGGGCTAGGGCAACCCTCACCTGACTCGGATCAGGGCTTCCCTCATTAGATCCGGCGATGGCGACGATTGCGCTCACCGAGGTTGGATGAGGGTAGCCCTCGCTCAATGCAGGCAAACGCAACCCTCACCCTCGCCAGCTCAGGCGAGCCCTCTCTCACCTTTGGCAAGGGCCGGGCCCTTGCCTTTGGTCGGCCAAGGTCACCAGCCCTCCCCAAGCACCGGCGACCCCACCAGCCTTCATCGCCACCCCACCAGCCATGAGGTGTGTTTTCTTTTTCTTTTTAGTTTTTTTTTTGAAAAGAAAATTAAAAGAAAGAAAAAAGAAACATTTAAAAAATTAAAAAGATGAAATTGTCCTTCACATTTAGTGAGTTCAGGTCTTTTTTAAAATTAATATATGCGCTAAGAAATAAAATTCTTTTGATTGAAAAATAGGGATATTTGGACATTTACTTAAAATAATATTTATTTCAAATTTTTATTTGAGAAAATAACAACGCCGTACGTCTTATTTGGAATCTTTCGAAGAAGTTTCTTCGTTTTCGTCACCTGTCCATTCCGCTGCCGACAATGGATTGATTTTTGATTCCATTAACCTGGACAGAGCGCATCGCATTGTCTTCCCTACTCCTTCCAGACGAAGACTCCGAAGACAAAAGTTCACTACGGGAAGCAAGAGCAATCCCTCAACCACCATCCATGCCTTCCTCTCTCTCATTCCTCCTCATCCTCCTCTCCTTCTCCTCTCTCTCCGCCGCGAACGTCCACCGCACCAAGCTCCTCCGATCGTCCCTCGTCGCTGGACCCGAACTTCACACCAACTCCACCGGCTCACCCACTCGCGACTTCGAAGTCGCCAGGCCCATCAAGCTCCCCAAGACCAAACCTTGCTCGTACCTGGCTTTACAACACGACTTCGCGCACACATATGGCAAGCCCCCGGTTCTCGCCATTTACACCCCTCCGTCGACTTGTTATTCGCAGAGATTCTCCAAGATCGTGCTTGAATGGAGCGCCACTTGCAAAGGCAGGCAATTCGACCGGATCTTCGGGGTTTGGCTTGGCGGGGTGGAGCTTCTCAGGAGCTGCACTGCCGAGCCGAGAGCTACGGGAATTGTTTGGACGGTCGAGAAGGACATCACCAGGTACTATTCGTTGCTCATGAAGAACGGTACTCTCGCCATTTCCCTTCGCAATGTTGTGGATAGAACCTATACAGGGGTTTACCACGTCAAGATAAAGTTTCATTTTTACCCTGCTAATGATCAGCATCTGGCGGGGGATGTGGGAAATTCGAGGAATTCTGTTCCTGGGTATGGTTCGAATGCGGATTTGATATTGCCGATTTCGAGAAACTTGCCGTTGAATGGTGCGTTGTGGTTTGAACTCGAGAATGTTACTGATACAGAGACGAAGGAGTTCCGTGTTCCCCTGAATGTCTACAGGGCAGTGCTGGAGGTTTATGTGTCTTTTCATGAGAATGATGAGTTTTGGTATGGGAATCTCCCCAGTGAGTATATTGAGGCCAATAATCTTACTGGATTTGCCGGGAATGGCCCTTTTAGGGAGGTTCTCGTGAGCCTTGACGGTGCAGTAGTGGGTGCGGTCTGGCCTTTCACAGTGGTATACACAGGAGGGATCAATCCTCTATTTTGGCGACCCGTCACTGGCATTGGATCGTTCGATCTCCCTACGTACGATATCGAGATTACTTCCTTTCTAGCAAAGATATTAGATGGAAAACTCCATGAATTTGGCTTCAGTGTCACTAACGCTTTGAATGTGTGGTACATTGATGCCAATCTGCATCTTTGGCTGGATGATAAGAGCACGAAAACTGCAGGGAAGCTTCTGACTTCCAATTGCCTGCCTCTAGTTGTTTCTTCGGCCTTGGATTTCAAGGGCTTCGATGGGAAGTTTTTGACTGGGGTCAGCCGGTCCATATCGTCCAGTGGTTGGGTGAAGTCATCATACGGGAAAATCATGACCACTTGGAAGCAAGAATTCAAATACAGTAACGTTATGGTCATGGGGAATCATGCGAATCTGCAAATTATTAATCAGCTTATCCATTCCAACGAGAGCGTTGTCGCTAAGAAGGGGTCCTCCACCCTCGCATCCATTCGAGTGTACAGAGATTTCAAGTTTTATTTATACTCTAACTCCGTGGATCAAGGAAATGACACTACCTTTTCTACTGATAACTTCACGATGGCTTTTAACGAGAGAAGGCATAGAGATTCTGGCTCCATGCGCTCGACTAGTTCACTGAGCAATGTGCAGAATGGACGGGGTTACATGACTGTGAAGAACCACTTGGTAGTAAGCGGGTTAGGCAGTAATCAGCAAGTGTACAAGTATGATGGCAGTGAACTCTGCTACTTCAGAAACGTGAGTAGCTCAAACTACACAATTCTCAATGATGACATTGTCAAAAGATGTAAGAAAGGAGTAGAGCCTCATCATGCATCCCGAAGTAACAGATAGTGGCCTTTTCGCACTCGAGGCTTTATCTGATCTAACCAAATGGGGATGCTTTAGAACCTTTTGTCTATCTCATCTTTCGGCTTCTTCATGAGTCCAAAATAAAGACCATTCAAGGTCAGAACACAAGTCGTCAAGAACTTCTGTAGTTTCATTTTTGGGGCCCCAATATCGCTGTATCGTATTCAGCTCAAAACGGATTTCAAAGTTGAAGTTGATCGGTAGTCATGCCCTTTTCATATTGTGAAATTTTTAACTGAGCAAGTATGTATGATGATCTATGTTGGCTCAAATATGCAATTTCCATGCCAATTGGCCTAGATGGAGTTATATATGGTCCTATTCAATGAAGAAGCACGCCCATATCTCCCGAATTGTAGCTGCTGGACCTTGCTTCCACGTTGCTTCAGTCTTTGTTTGACATTCCATCATCAGTCTTGGTTCCAAGATTGCTGCAACGTCACTTGCAACGATTTCTCAGCCCAACAAAGAACTCAGCAATCCGGCGCATTCCAGTCCAGCACCGGCGTCATCTCCAACCCGCCGCAACCGCTTTGACGATTCTCTGAACAACTCAACTGACACCAGATTTTTCAATGGGTACAAAAGGGCGTTCCCAATACAAAAAAAGCAATGAAATTTGTCCTGTTTTGCCCAAGCTTTTTTAAAAGGTGAAGCTTGATAGCAAAGTGCAAAGAAGCTGAAATTCTCAGACAGAATTTCAAAGTACTCGGTCTCGTGGAACACGTCCGACGACTACCGAGCAACCGTGCATGCCATTGATCGCCGGTCTTCCTCACCGTGATTCTTGTGACCCATCATCCATCCGGATTTGGAAACGTAACCTGCGTGACATCATGAATTAGGTAAGACTCTCAATTAATTTGATTTTCATATATCTCGCTGCCTAATTCGTAATATCGCAATCTTTCTTTGAATGTTTGATCAATATTGCCATATCCAAAAGATCTCTTGATCCCCATGAATTAGGAAATCTTTCTAATTTCACAACGTGCATACGATTGACAATTCGATTTCATGCCCGAAATATGACTTGTAATCGTACGGAAAAATCGTCAATTTGATCTCACGCTCGAGATACGATTCGCGATTTTGTTAAAAATTGGCCAATTCGATCTCATGCGCGAGATACAATTCGTCAATTTATTAGATGGATATCAATCATATCTTGCACGATTTCTTTGTCGTCTTTGTTTGAATCAATTTTGTTTCCATAAAAGAAAACCAAAAAAAAAAAAAAAATAAAGGGGTTAGGATCGGAGTACTATATGAGAGAACAAGTAATTCTAAGAGATTATCAAACAGATCTATAAATATTGAGAATGTATAAGAACTAAATAAAGTCGCGAGAATTAAAAATAATATAAAGAGCAAAAGCAATATATAAAATATAAAGTAAGAGTATGCAAAAACAAAAACCAACCATGAAGGTGGTATGAACTTGTATTAAATAAATTGAAAATTACATGTATTGAAAGATGCGGAAACTAAAGCATCAATTCATCCACTAGGGCGGTAATCCGCGCTCCAGGGATTATTGATGTTTGTATTATAAGAAATGGTTAACCAACTATCATGTGAGTTGGTAACTCTATATAAACTACGCTAGATGTATTTGAAAACAAACTTACTTTGTAACAATGGATACAAGGTAAGAAAGCTTGAGGCTTGAAAGGATGAGGGTTTACAAGAGGATGGAGGGGATGGAGAGGAAGAAGGGAGAAGTGAGAATTGAAAAATTTCGAGTGCCTTTCTCTTGTGCCGGAGAAGTGTATTTATAGAAAGTGCTACAGTGTTGAACAGTGTATTGTGAACAGTACTGGGTGAACAGTGTAAAGTGAACAGTACTGAGTGAATAGTGTATAGTGAACAGTGTGCCTACTTTGCTACAGTGTATAGCCTTTGCGCTGCTAGAACAGTATTGGCATGTGATGTCTTGATTTTGTCTTTAATTCCTGCCTAGAAAGATCCCGTAGCAGTCATCTTCATTGGTGTTTCCACTGTGATGTGACTGTGAGGATCCGTCTGTATCATCTTGTGATTTGGAGGATCCACATTGTGATCCTTCCGCTTCTGAGAGCATTGTTCTGAGGATGTTACAGTATTCTTCTCTGTTCTGGACTGCAACCAATGCTGCACTAGCAATGGATTTTTCTTGTAAAAATGATGTATTTGATGGGGCTGCAATTATCTGAGTTTTCTGGCTATTTAGCCATGTTTTAACCGCAGCTTCGGATCCTTGTTCATGTAATTTGAAACCATCCCACCACTTTGTCTTGTACTTTCGGAAAAGTACAAGTACTAAGTTAGTGGATGTATTATACTCAAACTCCCAAGCTGTTACCCATAAGATTTTGAATATTATGAAAAAATGCATAAGGCAATGGAATCTTGAATCATGTGGAGTTGGTACATAATATTTACGGAATGTTTGGTATCCTTGATCAACTGTGGGATGTAGAATAATGTCCAAAGGACCAAAGAAATCCCACCAAGAACTAAACCAGTTTGGTAGGCTTTGTTTGGGGAAATTGTCTTTGAAGAATACCAGCCAAGTATGTTGGAAATTTGTATTTTGCATGTAGAAGACATTCCACCAGGCTTGTTGGTAATCCCAGTAGGTATATGAAGAGGAGTATGGTAGACTTTGGGTAAGTCTAGTTTGGAATTTTCTGGATGTATGAGGTGAAACTCCCCATTGTGAGGGGTGTATGATTTTACTAATGGATATAGTGGAGTATATGATGTTTTCTGTGTTGTTTTTGTCAGCAAAGTGAGTAAACCTTGCTGATTCGGTTTCCACTAAGATTTGCTCATAATAAGCAAGAGTTTTGTTCATATTGTGTGGTTTGAAAAACCAATTTTCTGGAAAGATTTTTTTGCGAATTTGATTGGATTTTCATCATAAAATCCATCTTCCACGGTCAGTATTTTTTGAAAAGATGTTTTGGGGAAAAATTTTGATTTTTGAGATTGAGGGGTTGCCTAAGACCTAATAACCACCTCATTCGAAATTCTTTTGTATTGTTTTTGTGTATCAAGAGGGGAAGGATTGTTGCTTACCTCAATGTCTTTAGAATGCTCTTTTTGTAAAGATTGGACAAGTAACAATATTGTTTCTTTTGGTAATATGTTGGCTAGCTAGTTGAAGGCTAATGTAGGTCCAGATGATATGGGTTCTATTTTTAAAGGTGTATTTGGTGTTTGGTGTTGTTATAAGAATGACTGATTGTTTTCTGCCATTTGGAGCCATGTCTTGATGGGTGTTAAGCCTGTTGGCTTTGGTGGTGTATTGGAGGTTTCGGCAATGACTTTATTTTTGCCTTTGTCTTTTTTGTTTTTGGATGATCTTGGCATGATGGTATCCCCTGTAAAAATTCTCTTGTGAGAAAATCGGGTAATGAATTTGAAGAACCATTTATAAATTCGATGTCAAAATCAAATACTGAAAGTATGGCTTGCCATCTGGCAAAAATCTGTTTTGATGCAATGTTTAATACATCCTTTTGTAAAATGTCTTTGGCTGATTTGCAATCAATCCTTAAGAGAAATTTTTGATTCAATAAATCTCCTTGGAATTTTGATATAGACAAAACTATAGCAAGTATTTCTTTTTTGATCGTTGAATAATTTTGTTGTGTAGAATTCCAATGTTTCGAAATAAACTGTACTATTTGTTCTTTGCCGTTCTTAACCTGTTTAAGAATGCCATCGTATCCTATCTCTGATGCATCTGTTTCAGGACCTAGACCTAGAACCAGGGAAGGAAGAGTCAATTTTCTGCAGGTATGCTTTCCCACAGTGGGCGAACAACTCCCATTCAAGCCCTTCAGGGATGGCCTGTTAGCAGAAAACCACTCTGCCCTTTAGTTCAGAGCCTAGAGACACCATAAGAACCAGGATGGAAACGCTTCTAATTTACCCGAGTTGCATTTCCTAGAGGATCCTACTAGGCTGGAGAAGAAGAAGAGTTTAGAAAGCCATAGAGAGGTTTTTACAAAAACACTCACTTTACTTTAGGGGACTCTGCCCAACACATTACACCCTCCTTGCCTTATATAGACAATAAGAGGTCACAAGCAAACAGGACTAAGCTCATAGATCCGAAAACAAACAGAGGCACGGAAACTTAGGGAGGGAATTATTCGCACACTATGAACAAAGAAGCGTACGTGAACGGTACTTTCCCTAGCCTAGTGCTACGGTAAAAGTGAACGGTGTCTGCTACGGTGAAATTGTTCATATTATGGTTGGTGATGGACCGAGTGTTCAACCAAGTATGAAATTCCTCAAGTCTTTCTGGCCATTTATGGTAGGGGATATCATCGATGGTGAAAAACTGTTTTGATGCCATGGACACATGGCGTCCTGGATTGTTCTGAACAATCTCTGGGTCGGAGTAATTTGATTCCATTTTCTGATCTGGAGGGTCAGCCATGAAAATAGATGAAGTTACTGGTGCTAGGTCATAATGATCCCATGCAGTGGGTACATTATAATTCCATACGTCTTCAGGAATGGCTTTGTTTTCTTGGCACAAAATTTTCTGGAGTTCTCGGTACTGGTGTTCACAAGATCTAACAGATCTTGGATAAGATTTGTGAATTCGAGCTTCTCTGCTATCCAAATGAGGTTTGTAGGATGTGGTTCCTATTTCCAGTGGGGCATCAATGATGTTGCCATTATTTTTGAAAAAATGCCATGGACGTCGGAAAAACAGGATGGTATGGACTTCAGGATTTGGTGTCGTGGTTCTTAGTTCTTTCTCCAAAAGATGTTTCTAGTGAGTAGGAGGATAGAACCAATTGAGAAAGTCTAAAAGATTTTGATCACTTTCTCTTTCAATATTTCTCCCGAGTAAGAATATCCTGGTGAGGTTGGCGATGAATCTTCTAGTTGGAATTTCAATAGCTATCAAGTACTTATTGGTTAAGTACCATAATAGCGTCTTGAGCTGATCAGGGAAATCATCTTCTTTCAGGATAAGAGCATGTATGAATGGATAATTCGAATTTAATCCACAAGGATAAAGAATCGAACCTTCATTGAATGCGAACGGATCTGTTGGGATTGCCACATGAGGTTTCCAGATTTTGGTGAGATTGTCATTCTAGATTTGTTCAATAATCTCTAGGGATATTTCCGACTTGGCAAATCTTTGATCTTCTCAATCTTGTATTTTATGTCATGATTGAGCATGTGGAAAGCATGTCTTTTGATGTACATGTTGATTTCGGTGGTGCCTTTGGTCTTGACAAAGAAATCGGCAAGCACATTCTTTTTCGGGAATGTGTTTGGTTTCAAAAGAATAGTTTGAAAACCATTCGGCCCATCGAAGCGGTTGAGAATTTGGGATGCCGCTTGTTTAAACTTGGTCATCGAGGAAAGATGCCATGTCTAATTCTACCGGGAAGTGATGGTCGATGAGATGGAATTCAAACTTCTTGATTCCATTTTTACTGCTAAGATTTCTTTGAAAGTGGAATGGTAATGCATTTCGCTTGAGAAAACTTTCCACTTTTGTGACCACAAAGGTGTCTCTTACCATCAATTTCTTCAAGCAGGATGGCTGCCCAGTATTCATCACGGGCGTTAGTTTGAAGAATTCTTTTTCCTGTTGATGGTATTTGTAATGGTGGGAGATTTTGCATTATCTCCTTAAGCTTAGTAGCTTTTCCGAATTTTTCCCCAAGGCGGGGATTCTTCTTGCATAGATTGCAAAGGAATCGGGAGCTTTGCAATATTTGGGACAAAATCCCCGAGATAATTGATTATCCCAAGAAATTCTTGAGCTTGTTTTGTGGTGAAGTTATCTTCAGGAAACTTCAATAATTCTTGAGCAATATGTGGCCACAGGTAGTATGTACCTTTGTTAAGTGCATACCAAAGAAATTCAATCTCTGTCGGTCAATGTTCATCTTTCTTTGAGAGAGCATGATGCCATGCTTTTCACGATTTCGCAAGCGCTCGAGAAGTTGGCAATGCGGTGCTCATCAGTGTAGAAGCGAGGATATCATCGATATATCTTTGCTGGCACTTGAGAAATTGGTTGGAAGATACGACACATAGCCTTTTGGAAAAGGGATGGTGCTTTACCTTTAGGCCAAAGGAAGAACTTTCAATTTGGAAGTCTTTGGTTCGGGATACGAGAGAATCGCTGTTTTGGATCTATCTTCGGGATGGATGCTTGATTGCCAAAATCAGGCTTTTAGGTCGAATTTGGAATAGATGTGGGCGCTTTGTTAACCAGAGTAAGGGAAACTCTAGATGGTAAAGGGAATTTATCATCTTGGAGAAAAATGTTGAGAGGTTGATAGTTGATTACCAATCTCATTTTTTCCTCTATCTTTGGGTTAACAAATGTGCCAACGTAAGTACTTGATAGCTATTGTAACCAAGTAAATCACCAACACTGATCGGAAGAAATGTGAGAAAGTGATCCATCTTTGGGCTCTCAGTGATTCTATCTCCTACCACTAGAAACGGAAGAACTAGACACGACACCAAATGCGAGGTGTCTGTTTTTGGCGTCCATGACATTTCGAGAAATAATGGCAGCATCATTGATGCTTGCTTGAAATAGAACCACATCCTACAAACCTCTGGACGATTAGAAGCACCAGTTCTGGAAATATCAGATGCATTAGGTCTCATGAACTGCCGTCACTTGAAACAAATTTGTGCCAAGAAAAACAAACCATTCGAAGGCATATGGAAATTATAATGCTTGCATGGGATATTTTGATGGCATCTATATTCATGTTTGACCCTGGAAATCAGTGAGGCTGCATCCAACGCCAGCTGTCCATGGCATGTGGTCACTACCACACCATCAGCGACCATGAAAATGCTGGTCTGATCCATCTCAAATGATGACAAATTTCACCTGCAATGTAGAATACATGTTGCACTATATGTATTGAAGCAGGAAAATGCGTTCGAAATGGGATCTTCCCATTCACATGATAATATTTCCTCTGGAAGTTTACAGTGCCTGTGTTGTTCGGTCTATGAGAACAGTCTGTGGGCAGGAGAGTGTATGTTCAAGCAGTCACTGGCATGGTGTTTCTGTAAAACCTCAGCATTCAAGCAGCCCAACCTTCTCCAGCCTGGTAGGTCCTCAGAAATGCAGCTGGTAAAATTGGCGTTCATCTTTGGTGTCTGCAGGTTGAACTAAAGGCGGGTGAACCTGCGCCATCCGAAGGGCTTGAGCGGAGTTGCCCAGCTGACATACAGAGTGACTCTTCCTTCCACTGTTACAGGTCTAGGTCTGAAAGCAGTGCGTCGGCTAGGTGGCATTCTTAAACGGGTTAGAACGGCAAAGAACAAAAGTAGTACCGGTTTATTTGAAACATTGAAATTCTACACAGCAAATTATTCAGCGATAAAAGAAATACTGCTATAGTTTTTCTATATCAAAATTCCAAGGAGATTTATTGAATCAAAAATTTCTCTTGGGATTGATTGACCAAAGACATTTTACAAAAGGATGTATTAAACATTGCATCAAAGCTTGATTTTGCCTGGGATGGCAAGCCCGATTATTTGATTTTGACATCGAACATAAATGGTTCTTCAAATTCATTACCCGATTTCTCACAGAGCACTACCCAGGGGGATACCATCATGCAAGATCATCCAAAAACAAAAGGCAAGATAAAGTCATTGCGCTCCAATATACACCACCAGGTAGGCAACACCCATCAAGACATGGCTCCTGTGGCGGCAATCAGTCATTCTTACAACTGCTTACAAACACCAAATACACCTTAAGCAGAACCCATATCTACGGACCTACATTAGCCTTCAACTAGCTAGCCAAATATTACCAAAAGTAATCATGTGTTGCCCAATCTTTACAAAAGAGAGCATTCTAAAGACATTGAGGTAAGCAACAATCCTTCCCTCTTGATCCCAATACAAAATTTGGTGAGGTGGCTTAGGCATCGAGGCAACCCCTCGAGCTCTCAAAAATAAAAATTTTCCCCAAAACATCTTTTCAAAAATCTGACCGTGGAAGATGGATTTTACGATGAAAATCAATCAAATTAGCAAAAAATATCTTTCAAAAATTGGGTTTCAAACCACAATATGAACAAAACTCTTATTATGAGCAAATCTTAGTGGAAACCGAATCCGACAGGTTTTCACTTTCTTCGACAAAAATAACACGAGAAAACATCTATCCACTTTATGCTCCAGTTAGTAAAATCATACACCCCTCACAATGGGGAGTTTCACCTCATACATCCGAAGAAAATTCCAAACTAGACTTACCCAAAAAGTCTACCATACTCCTCTTCATACCTGCTGGGATTACCAACAAGCAGTGGAATGTCTTCTACGAGCAAATACAAATTTCAACTTGGGCATTGTTATTCTTCAAGACAATTTGAGACAAAGCCTACAAAACTAGTTTAATTCTTGGTGGGATTTCGTCCCTTTAGACATTATTCTACATCCACGAGTTGATCAAGGATACCAAACATTCATTAAATATACTTCAACTCCACATGATTCAAGATTCCATTGCCTTATGCATTTTCATAATATTCAAAAATCTCATGGGTAGCGACTTGGAAGTTTGAGTACAATACATCCACTGGCAAGTGCACTGCTTATCCGGTACAGACAAAGATGGCATGGTTTCAAATTACATGAACAAGGATCAGCTGCGGGCTGCTCTTCATGAGCTCGAATAATCGCGGCCCCATCAAATCATCATTGCAGAAAATCCATTGCCAGTACATCATTGGCTGCGGTCAACATGTAACACCACCAGCGATGCTCTGAGCGAAAGGATCAGCAATGTGGACTCACAAATCACAAGATAGCTGACAGGTCATCATAGTCATATCACGGTGGAAACACCAATGAGATGTCTGAGGAATTAAGGAACAAATCAAGCATCACATGCTAATGCTAGAGCGCGCAGCTTACAAACTAAACCTTGTTCACTACAATTCATCAATAATGTGTTTCACGGCTGTTGTCGCTCTTGTTGTAATACGTGATGTGTATTTCTATAAATACACTTCTCAGGCACAAGAGAGCCTCGATCTCCTTCTCCTTCTTCCATCCCCTCCATCCTCTTGTCCATCCCTTTCAAGCCTGGCTTTCTTACCTTGTATCCATTGTTACAAAGTAAGTTTGTTTTCAAATACATCTAGAAACAGTTTAGACAAGGTTACCAACTCACATGATGGTTGTTAACCATTTCTTGTAATACAAACACCAATAATCATGGAGCGGATTACCGCCCTGTGTGACAAATTGATGCCTTTAGTTTCGCATCTTTTCCAATACATGTATTTTTAGTTTATATAATACAAGTTCATACCACCATGGTTTCAAATTTTTGTTTGCATCTTCTTCTTTATATTTTATATATTGCTTTTTATTTTATATTATTTTTATTTCGCGACTTTATTTAGTTCTTATACATTCTCAATATTTATAGATCATTTGATAATCTCTTAAATTACTTGTTCTCTCATATAGTACCAGTCCTAACCCCCTTTATGGTGTATAAATATATATATATATATTTGAGTTAGATTAGGTTCATGTTAGAATATCACTTTTTAGGATACTTTGCATGTTTAAGATTAGGAAATTTATTTATTTCAATTTTTTTTTAAATAAAAAATACCAAACACATTAATTTAGGATGTTAGATTCTCTTTTTCATTAATTTAGATTGCGTTTAATTATTGGACAATTTTAATTTCGAATTTTATAAAAAAGAAAAGAAAATCTAAATTGGGCATTCTTTACGTCGTCTAGTCATTTGCATATTAGGATAAGATTGCATGTTTAATTTAATTCTACATAATCTTCCTAATTAATTATAAGTTTAGATAATTTTTTTTTTTCCTAGATAGATTGCATTTTATGTTAGGGAAGCAAATTAAAATCAATTACATTTACTGTAAAACATTTTCGAAATAAAAAAAATGTGCCGAAAGGGCGTTAGAGAAATTTAGTGTGTAACTCACAATCTCTAGTTCCAAACTTCACTTGGGTTTTAATCGACCCACCAAAAATAGATTAGTGGCGACTCTTAAGTGAAAAATCACTTACATGTTAAAAACTTGAACCTAAGTCTAAGTCGCGACAAGGTTTTCGAGGAACCACATGTTTGGTTGGGACTCGTGTGCATCGCAACTAGAAAATGGGAAAATCCATAGCTTCGAGCGATGAGAATTGAATGACAAAGCGTAGATGATATATAATTTGGAAATTAAGCTAAAGGCGCAATGGGGTTTTGGGCGTGAGTCGCTTATGTAAAACTAGTCTCTCTGTCTAGTTGTCCCTTTATGTGACATGACATGTATGGTTACATTTATTTGCTTTTTCTACATTTATTTGCTTTTTTTCTTTCGACAGACTTTATAGAGAGAATGAGAAGGTGAACAAAGAAATCCAAATAATAATAGCAACTATTTTCATTTTAATGCTCCTTTTTGCAATAGATTTGTTTGGGCATTTAAGGAAGAAAGATGAGGAATCAATCATCTAAAAAGTAGGAAACCTTCTTCATTTTATCTAACTATAACTATATCTTTCGGATTGTGATATGAATTTCCACAAATTGACATGAATTTGAAAAGTGAGGACATGTGCTTGAAAAATAGGAAAAATCGATAAAAGTTTGAATGGTGGACAACAAAAAAGAGTTACATTTTTATTAGACAAAGAAGATATTCATCCCAAATCAAGCTATGAGCCGGAAGGTCAGGTGAATCATGGTGGCTTGATTCAAAAAAGATAATTTAGAAAAAAATCATATTTAGGCCTTTTAAGAATTTACATCAATCTTTAGGATGGGAGATCCCACTTGCCTCCCATATCTCCACGAAGTAAAGAAGAAAAATATTCACTTCTAACGAAAGATGCAAAGATATAAGGATACCAGTATGTTAAAATAAATGTAACCTGATAAAGCATCCCGATAAAGCATCCTATTTGAGAGTACCTCAGGCAGCCCTCATAGAATAAAAAAATCCTTTTAAAGAACCTATCGGGATCTCATCCACTTGATTTATTTCCTCACTTGAAAAACTTTCTTCGTCACCTTTCCATTCCGCCGCGGCGATGGTTGAATTTTGATTCCATTAACCTGGGACGGCACATCGCATTGTCTTCTGCTCCTTCCAGGGCAGAAGACTCAAGGACAAAAAGTTCAGCAAGAGCAATCCCTCAACCACCATCCATGGCTTCCTGGCTCTCCTTCCTCCTCCTCCTCCTCTCTCTCTCTCCCTCTCTATCCAGCGCGAACGTCCACGGACCAAGCTCCTCCGATCGTCCCTCGTCGCCGGACCCGAACCACACCAACTCCGCCGCCTCACCCACTCGCTGCCAGAAGTCGCGGGCCCATCAAGCTCCCAAAACCAAACCTCGCTCGTACACGGCTTTACGACACGACTTCGCGTACACATACGGCATGTAATATTAGGCTTGTGGGCCCAAAAGAAGAAAAAGAAAAAGAATGTTGAAAAGTCAAAGAAGAAGAAAGAATGATGAGGAGGCACGAGAACATTCGGGGAAAGAAGGAAAGAGAGAAAAAAAAAAAGAAAAGAAAAGAAAAGAGAGGGGAGGAGATAAAAAGGAAAAGGAGAAGCAAGTTCGGACAGAAGAGAGGAAAAAGAAAGAAAAGAAGAAGAAGAAAGAAGAAAAAGAAAGGGAAGAAAGGAAAGGGGTTTTGGCACGTGCACGCCACGGATGCCTCGCAAGCCGACTCGACTCCATAACGCAGCACCGGTAAAGAGATTCGGCCCTCGTTCATCCAATTGAAGTTATTTTTGGGTTTAGGGCTCAAATTCGAAATTGTTGGAAAATCAAGTGGCGAAGTCCGATTTTGGAGTCGTTGAGCCATGTATTTTTGTAGGAATGACAGTTTAGGGTGTTGTGAAGCCGTGGGATTTTACGGATCGTGATTTGAGCTTGTGGTTTGTCGAAACAGAATTTCAAAGTTTCCCGCGCACAGTGAACAGTACGCGTCCAGCAGCTTCGGGCTTGTATTTTGTCACCTTTCGGGTTGATTTTGAGACTGTGAAGTTGGGATTCTTGTAATATGTGTCAAGGGCTCTCTATGGACTATAAATTCGTTTGGATCGGGGTTCGGAGGAGGAAGTTAGGGCGTGATCAAGTTTTGCGTTTAAACTCCGTGTTGCGTTTTTGTTAGCGCGTAGAAGTCCTTTTGTTAGAGTTAATGCTTAAGTTAGTAATTTCGTAGTTAAGATAAGAGTTTTATTAGATTTTAACATTATTCCTTGGTTATTTGATAGGGCCTTGAGTTCGACGATACAGTATCGTTCGTCGTTTGGTCATAGACGACGAGGTGAGTGTACTATATCTTCTTTGGTTTTATAAAATCATGTCTTGAAGTATTTACGTATATATATTGAATCAAGAAGAGCATTTTTATTGCATAAAAGCCAGATCGAGCAATTGCTACTCTTTGGTTGATTGTGAATATTTGAAAAGCATGTTATACAAAGTAAGTGGAGAAATATATATATATGAAATTGCTTTGCGATTGATTTATGGAAAGGTTTATAATGATTTGAGAAATTGATATGAAATGGATGATGGGCTATGCTGCAAATATTATTTGTTTGATTTAAGATATTGATTTTTGGATTGGATTTTGGTATTGGAGAATGATCAATTATGCTCAATATTTGTGAACCCAGTGAGGGGGTTTTGGGTATGCATCCGGGTTTAGGATATCATGCAGGCCCAGCCATGTCGGCTTTTGTAGGTGGAGACGCTGCCAAGAGGAAAAGCTTGGTCGCCTTGTCCTGAGCGTTGTGTCGTGACCATGGTTAGTTATTGAGCAAAAAAGATTGGTCGATGGATGGACCATCGACGTGTGTTTGATATGAGATGAATCAATGGATAGACCATTGATGTGTTTTTGATGGAGATTATTCAATGGACTTGACCATTGATACTTGACTTTGATGATGATTTAAATGAGTTTTCCAGTATAAAGCTTTGATGATATCAAATAACCCTTTTATGATTTGATATGTATTTTATATATTGAGTTGGCATTATGAAGTTTGGTATTGCTTTGTATATATGCATAGTGGTTGTTCGATCTGCTTAGAAGATATATACTACTCATTTGAGCTGTTGTTGCTCATTCCACTCCTCCTTTAATCTTTTCAGTTCCTCGGTTAGCGGCGAATAGAGCGAGTGCGCCGTCGGTGGGAAGCTTTTTGGGGAGTTCTATTTTGGGTATGGCCAAAGGAAGTGGTGCACTTTCCTTGCTAGTGTTTGGTTTTGTCGAGTTCTATTTGTATATTTCTTTTTGGTGGATTATAGAAACTCGATGTTGCAACCAATCTGTTGGTCTATACGATATGTATATATGGTTTGATATATATATATATATATATATATATATATATATATAAGTTGATTTCGAGTTGTTGGTTGTGTTTGAGTGCCGTCGCTTCGTGTGGAAGGACGGCCGTGTCATCCCTATTCTTTGTAGTTTTGGGGTGTGACATAATAAGTTTAGGATTTTTTGGACAATTTTCTTGTTATATGGATATAAATGAAATAATCAATTTGGGAGGGAAATGGATGGCTACTTGTGGAGCAGATGTGGTGGAACGTTATAAGATGTGTGAATTAGTACTGGTCATTTGGAGCGGGTTGCAATGATTGGTTACAATCTTGATGTTGTTTCATCCGATGATAGTTTTCAAGGTCCAAGAAACGAGATAAACCCCATATTTTCAGTAAGAGCTTTGAATGGAAAATGCATAAATGATGAAAATTTGTAGCTCCGATCCCTGCTTTGAGAAACCCCTCTCATACTCCAGTGAGGGATCTGAGAATTCAAAGAGATGGAGAGATGATATAGCTGGAAAGATAGAAGAGCACAGAATTTGAGATGGGATAAGGACGAACACTTCATTTAAAAGAATGAAAGAATACATCACGATTAGACTATAATTGACTATCTTCATTATTCAGTGTTAATTTTAGCTGCAGGTCATTGTGCATTACAGCAACCTGGAGGTCTGCCCTGGCCTAGCCACTAGTTGCAAAAAGAGAGATGCCTCTCCTAGTAGCTGAGGATGTTGAGGAGCGAAACTCTCGTCTGAATCAAGCGTCTGAACATGCAATCCAACTCTAGTTCGAGATCGTTGATGGTTATCTCCACCTCTTCCAACCTTTTCTCCGTGCCCTGTAGAGTAGTGATGTCCCAGACACTGCATGCGTTCCGGCCACCTGAGAACATGAGCTTTGTTGCGCTGAACCCTTTTTGCCCGATCTTCTTTCCAGCCAGGGGACGCTTACTAGGGATGACAGCGACTCCACCACAGCGATGACTGTTGCCCTTACTTCTCTTAGCACTTCTGGCACAATGTTGAGGGTGTGATTGACCGGAGAGAGGTCTAGATTGGAGAACTTATCTTTTGTTCCTTTCAGTGAGCGCAGGCACTTCACTGTAACTTTCTTTAAATTCTTTCTCCTAGGGTGGTAATCTGCTACTGGGCTCTCGTTGCCTAGTTCACCATTAGGTGCACGACGCAATGAAGACCTTACATCTTGTATGTGCTCCTTCACTAGAGAAGGACCTCTTTGGACATTCCGCAGGCGTCCAACATAGTTAGAGACCCTTCTGAGAGATCATCGATCCATCTCTCATGACAATGGTGGAGTAGAGCTTGTTGTGTCGTTGGGGAATGGAGGAGGTCATTGGCAAAGTCGTGGAGGTCTCTCAGAGCTTCGAAGTTTAGGAGTGCCATGCTCGAAAGAAGGAAAAAGAATGGCGTGAAGTGTGGAGGGTGGATCTTGGACAAGCTTGGGATTCTAGGATAGTCGTAACACGAGTTGATAAACTGCTTATGTAGACTTATGTATCTCTTATAGACATCTTATGTTTTGTACAGGATCAGAAAGGAAAGGACACCGAAGTATCCTTTTCTGGTACGGAAAATGACAATGGGAAAATGGTGGGGAACCAAATGCATCCACGGGAACCTTCCATGAGAGAGAGAGAGAGAGAGAGAGTTGTTAAGATTCTATTGTTTGTTATCCTGAAAGTATTAGACATACGTGCACGAGGTAAGGATGCCAGACTGTGTGCTTAATTGGTGAGACTCGAGAGCAGACAAGATCTTGCGAACTATAAGAGAAAAAAATATTGTCCATGTTTCTGTAGTATCGATCTGAGCCAAAGGCAGATCTGTTAGCTGTCCCTAAAAGACAGAACTCACACTTAACAGCTAGCGGGTTTCTCTCTAGGTACTTGCCTAGCAACACCTAGGAAAGTTCCCATAGTGAACAAGATTTATCTGGAAGAAATAAGAGGCACTACAATTATGACGTGACTAGCTGTTCTTATTCATTAAATTTTGACTGCCTTCTGCAAAGGATTCTTTCCCTCTTAAAGCTTGGATTTGTATGGACAGTTAATTTCTGATTTTTCGCCTCTTTTCTTGGCTTCGGCCAATTGTAGAATCTAGTAATTATTGGCATATTTGTTTATCTACTCTTTTCATCATTGCTATCCTTATCCAATATTTATTCAAATCTGCTGCTGCGACACCGGCTAGTGCAAGGAGTTTGAGAAAACTTTTTGATTCACTTAACCGGTTGAGAAGTCTAGCAAAGTTCAGATAGATAATAAGGTGAGGCACCAATTAAATTAACATGCTGCCTCCCATTGTCAAATTCATCTGTTCATGTATGAACCTGAAAGATCATACCCACATAATGCTCCTAGAAACGTCACCAAGTAACCAAAGAGGAAGAGAAGGAACTGGACTGACCTAAGTTAAAATGACGAAGACCTCTGCGGTCCGGATGTACAAAACTGGAAGAAGATGGCCTACATCTAATCTAAGGTGGTTTTTGGCTAACCAATTTCGTATCACTGACGTGTGCAGATGACCGGATAACAACCACAACCTTTCATCTTGCATTTCATAGTTGCACTGGCTTAGAAGTAAAGTGGAAATAAATTGGGAAATATTTCCTTGGTGATGTCTATGCAGTGAGCTTCTGTGAGATTGTGATGATTGGACAGATAGATGCTCTAGTGAAACTATCAACTGTAAGCTGCTATATAGAGGGATAAGATGATGGTTAATCTGAAAAGATTGTTGGACTGTGGAGAAAGTAAATAATGATTGGTACAGTAAGGACAGACTAGTTGCCTTCAAGCTAAGTAGAGGATGTTTTTGTGATCAATAATGCAAAGAGTTGCAATATTGATTGAGCTAATTGCAAAATGTTAAAGATTCACCCAATACATAAATGATTTTTCTTCACCCTTTTGAGCTCCTAAAAAATAATTCCGTTAGTCAAGCAATAAGCAGAGAACTATAATATATATATATATATATATATATATATATATATATATATATATATATATATATATATATAGAGAGAGAGAGAGAGAGAGAGAGAGAGAGAGAGAGAGAGAGAGAGAGAGAGCAATGAGCAATTTCAGTGAAACTTTTGATTCACATTGTGTCTATCCATTTTACAATGTATACAGTGAAAATACATTATACAGACTATAAAATTTTTTTAGGATGCATACATGGGTTGGCACCAAGGAAAAATATGACACTAGCAGTTGATTATATTGAGGAGAGCAGCTCTTGTTTTGACAAGTCTCCTGTAAATGCATTCTCTGTTTTCCGAATGCTCGATTACAATGCCTCAAGTCTCTTGGAAACATTGCATACTCCAGGATGAGCATCTTTAGCAGATTTCAGAATGGTCATTCACCATCCAAGCCTTTGATTTTTTGTATTCCTCTTTCTCATCACATGATATGTGTTTAGGTGACAACATATTTGAGACCAAAGACCAACTGATAGGCTTCAATCTTTCCCTTGGCCCTAAAGGGACATGTAACAAGGACTCGAATACTGTTAAACTAATTTCTTCAGCTTCTCTTAATATGCCGAGAGTAGCCTCAGGATTCGAGGGTCTTCTCAGGTTGTTTTTCCTCTTCATCTTCTTCAAATGATCCAAAAGCTTTGTGACCATGTTCTGCAATCTTTTCCTAGATTTTACGTATACCTCGACTTCACTCGACCATGCAGGATTTCCTTGTCTCCTCCGGAATGATGGCTCAAGTTCCTGGATGCATTCTTTTGTGTGTGAAAAAATGTCTTTCACATTCCCACAAACGTCCAATAGCTTCAGAGATCCATCCAACAACTCTTCCACAGAACTCTTATGGTGTTCATGGGAAAGAGCCTGCTGGGTCAAAGGCATTTGAAGCCAAGCATCAATGCATTTGTACAGATCATTGAGGCCTCCTAACTTTCAAGGTGCTGATGAGCCCGGAGATGAGGAGGTTGCATCCAATGATTTCAGCCTCTGCAACAGCTCTTTGATAGCTCTTGCTAGAGGGTGACTTGTAAAAGGCAAGCTGATTGAGCGAGAGTGGCGTGTGGTTTTGGAAATCTCTAGTGAATCAGCCATTAAGGTTCTGTTTGATAGGAAGGAAGCTTTTCTTTGTCGTTTATGCAAACACTACCACCAAGCACTTCAACCTTGTATATATACAAGGGCTAGAGGAAATTGACAAACAGTATTCTTCCAATTTCATTTTCACTGTTATGTGATGAATTGTCCAACTAAGCAGAAAGTGCGTCCTGCTGTTTCTGATCTAAAGGAAAACTGCAATCTTCAACAAAAGTGTCACAAAGCTGATTAGAGAACCCGCAGCAAAATAGTAAGAGAGAAAGAAGAAGGGAGAAGGAATAGAGAAGAGGAGAAGGAGAATGTAGAAGAAAGAAACAAGAGGGGGTGTAGATTTCTGTAGTAACAGAAACCCTACACCAATTATATTTATATTGAATATGAATTGTATATGACAATAATATCCTTATGTAAGTAAAAAAGGAAATAAATACAATAATACCCTTATGTAAGTAAAAAAGGAAATAAAACTCTGATAATAAAAGAAGGAAATAAAACTCTAATAATAAAGGAAAATTAAAGTAACTTAACACTCCCCCTCAATTTGGAGCATATAGGTCACCCATGCTTGACTTGGAACAACCAGCAACAAAAGCAGGATGAAATAATGCTTTGGTAAACATATCAGCAAATTGATCTCTAGAGGCAACGTAAGGAGCTGCTTCATAGCATCCCGAACAAAGTGACAGTCAACTTCTATATGCTTAGTTCGCTATTGAAAAACAGGATTCCCAGTAATATAAATAGCTGCTTGATTATCACACATCATATCAATAGGTTGATCAATCGAAAATCCAAGCTCCTGGAGAAGAGATTTCAACCACAACAATTCGGCCATAGTATGTGCCATAGCACAATATTCAAACTCTGCACTAGACCTAGCAATGGTAGTCTGTTTCTTGCTTCTCCAAGTAACCAAATTACTAAGGCTCCTACAGATAGTAGAGCCCCTACAGATAGTAGAGCCCGATCAGCAGTCGTAGTAGTAGTCGTAGAAGTAGTAGTAGTCGTAGTAGTAGCAGCAGCTGCAGCAGTAGTGGGAGCAACAGTAGTAGTAGTAGTCGTAGTAGTATCATTTATGACGATAATCTCAATATAAATATATCTACCACTAATCAAGAAGGCTGAAACTTTAGTGTAAGAAACAAAATAGCAACACTGATGTATAATCAGATGTAATTGGCTCCATCAATTAATCAAAGGGATGCTGAAAACTCATAAATATAGACTGCTGTATAGAATAAGATATCTGACCAAAAATCTCGATTCAAATAATTATATGCTTGATGGAAACCCAGCAAGACCAGGCAACTATAATCAATAAAGTACTCCGATTCTTGAATCTGTTGATTAGTAAGTGTTGTAATCCATGTTCACAAACCGAACCTGATGAATATGATATCTTCCGATCTCATATGTATCAAGACTTGAAGAGAAAATAGATAAAAATTACAGCTTTAGGTGGCTGTGCACCAGAGAAGAAGTAGGGTTACTAGGGGTCTCTCAAACCAGCAATAGGATCAAGTAATCAGGTAGTTAGACCTGCTTTGATACCATGTCACAAAGCTGATTAGAGAACCCGCAGCAAAATAGTAAGAGAGAAAGAAGAAGGGAGAAGGGATAGAGAAGAGGAGAAGGAGAATGTAGAAGAAAGAAACAAAGAGGGGGCTGTAGATTTATGTAATAACAAAAACCCTACGCCCATTGTATTTATATTGAATATAAATTGTATATGACAATAATACCCTTATGTAAGTAAAAAAGGAAATAAAATACAATAATACCCTTATGTAAGTAAAAAAGGAAATAAAGAAGGAAATAAAACTCTAATAATAAAGGAAAATTAAAGTAACTTAACAAAAAGCAAACCAGCTTGATGTATCAATACAAACAGGTGCATGCCGCCATAAGTCCCAGACAAGCAGATCAAGATTAGATGGTTGTATCTTGTAGGTTTGAACTTGAGCATGTGGAAATTATACAACTCTCTGTGTGCTAATGCTGCTAGGGACGAGGAATCTCGACAGCTTCAAGTAATCACCACAGTTTATGAAAATTATGTTCGTTTGCCATTGTGTACAAGTAGTCTGTCCGCTGACTTCCAGATGCCACTTTAGAAAGATAAATTAACATTTAGGCCACTTAGCTTTGTAGATCCAGCAAACATGTGATCTGCATCAGCAATAGCCATGAGAGGTCAGAGTTTTGTTTATATATTCGTCGACTTGGCATCCTCATCAACTGTGGCGTTAATATTTGGGAGAGACCAATCAGGATCCTTCTGTCGGGCTGCGGATCAATATGAAATGATCTGAATTGTAGCAAACAACATGCACGGGTGGTTTGCCATCGCGATTAGCTGTAATGTCATGGATCAATTGACAACGTCCCAACAATAATTCCATTATGTTTATATTGATCAAGAAAACCAAAATCCATCTAAAATGATCTTTTTTTTTAAACAATGGGCACGTGTACAATGCCATAATGATCATCAGAGAAGAGGATGATGATTACTTCATGCATCATTCAATGTTGAAATCGAGCACGTAGATTGTGAAACATCTGTAGGCTAATGTTGCAAGGGGACAAGTGGAATCTTTAACAGCTTAAGCTTGTGCAACTATCTTAAAGTTATGTGTTTGCCTCATTTATTAAATTGGTTTGATTATTGGTTGAGATTCTTCTACTCAATGACATGAAATGATCAGACTAGTCTCAAAAGGCATGCTTATAATGGATTCTTGGGTTTGCACGAGTTACTTGTCTGGTCTTCTGGATCAACAACCCAGTCCACTGTTATGAAAAACTTAGTCAACAGAAGCTTGTAGGGCATCTAGTTTTACAGATCTAACCAAATGGATCCATAGGCCATGGGGAGAGAGAGAGATAGAGAGATGCTTGAGAGTTGACTTGTCAATATGTGATTAGAAAACTAAGGTAAGACATAAGGTACGAGGGAAGGATTGGTCAGATCTGATGATGAAGTTGCTTAATTGGCTAAGAGCAGACAAGAAATTGAGAACAAAGCGATAGAACTAACTTCACATATCTGTAAGATTGATAAAATACAATCGTTAAAGCTTTTTGGGTGCTTCCAGGCAATACCTCAGAAGTTCCTGTACTGAGAGCAGTGCACAACAATCCATACAGAACGATGACTCGTTTAAAATCTGAAATTTCTTTTGCAAATGATGTGCTTTTGAAATGAATAGTGAATTCGATTGGGAAAAATTGGGGTTTGCAAAAGAAGGTGAGAGAATGTGACTGACTTTCCAGCAAGAATTTGGCCAGAGTCAAAGTCAGGGGTATATTGAAATGCATTTCAAAATTTTAGATGAATATTGCAAAAATTGAGTTATCAGGGAGCAAACTGCCCCAACCCAAAACCTAGGGGGCATGATGCAATTATCCTTTGTGATAGGCCTAGGATATGATTAGCTATCAAAACTTGGCCTTGTCTGGCACTTTGTGACCGGAATGGAAGGATTAAGCTGAAGAATCTAGTAATCGTACTTGAGGCAATGCTTGCGGAGGAGGAACCTGATACCTGGAGAGTCTCAGATTGAGATTCAAGGAAAACGATGGTTGAATTGAAATTCAGGAATGTTATCTTGTCAAAACAGAAATACTAATTAATGCAAGAAAGCTTGTGTTGTGAAATGTATAATAGTCAACTGTCAGATCGAAAAGCTGATTGGATGAGTCTTCCTATGAGAAATAGAAGTAGCTTTATCATTCATCTGGCTAAATGCTTGAATTCAGACACTCTGGATATATGTCATTAATCATGACAATCTATTTTAAAATCCTATGAGAGAGTTGGGCAATTGTATGTGGTACTCAAGTGTTTGCGTCTATTTACATCTTCAATAATACATTGTTGCACTGTACATACTACAAAATCTTTTCCTGATCGGATAGGCACTAAGTAGAGACTGACCATAATGGTTGAGAATGTTGAGAAGAGAAGCTCGTCTTCACTAAATGCCTAAATAGGCATTCTAAGTCCTCCTCGGTTTTCTAAATGGTTGACTCTGACGCCTCCAGTCGCTTTAGTACTTGAGGGTTCATGTCTTTGACAGACTTTAGACCAGACAGGTCAGCATCCGACCCTTCCATAACACTCTTTTACATTCTCTTCGCAGGATACGCGCTTGGATGAGACAAGCTTGGAAACCAAAGACCAACCATTAATCTTTGATTTCGCCTTTGGCCCAGATAAGAGGCATAACAAGGACTCAAAACACCAAAAGAGTGATATCTTCTCCACTCTGTTCAAAATCTCTGAAATCTTGGAGATGACTTTTGCAGTCTCTTCTTAGATTTGATGTATGACTCGACTTCACTTGCTAGGCCAGAACCACCTCCTCTCTTTCTCCTAAGTGATGACTCTAGTCCCTGAACATGTCCCTTCATTTGCGATAACACGTCTCTGATAGTTCCACAAACATCCAACATCCTAAGCAATCCATCCAGCAACTCGTCGATGTGTTTGCTGTGATCATCATGGAAGATAGCCCGTTGAGTGAGGGGCAACTGAAGCAAATCATTGATGCTTTCATACAAGTCTTTGAGACCTACTAAAGTTTGGCACACAGATGAGAATGTTTCTTCTGATGATCTCAGCCTATCCAACTAATCCTTGACTATTGTAGTCAAAGGGTGGCTCCTGGAAGGCAGGCTGACAGAATGGGAATGCGTGGCAAATTTAGAAATCTCAGCTGGGGAAGCCATTTCCTTTGACTCTCAGAAGATTGAAGCCTTTCTCTGTTTTAGATGTGGATTTTACTCTTAGAGAGTTGTCTTCATCCCACACCTCTTACCTAATACCTGACAACGTTATCGGTTTCTGATCTCAAGCGAAATGAGGATATTAAAGAATGCTCAATCATGTGCAGCTGGGCAGTGTGCCACCATGATTCCCAGACAAAAGGATGACTATTAGATGGTCATATCATTTAGGCCTGAGTTTATGAGCATGAGGGATCTGCGAATCCGCCAGCTTTAAATACTGATACACATAGTGGTATGTTGATGTATCAACTCAAACCACATCCACGGTACAACTTCACATGCAAGTTACAACTTACTGTACGTGAGGCACCATCGATACATTTCCCTCGATTCATTTAGTCTAGCGATTAACATTGTATAGTGTGGAAATTCTCATTTATTAGTTTGTGGCTGAAAATGCACTCCAGATCCTCCTAAATTACCTCAATGTTTTGACTCTAGCACCTCAAAATGCTTTAATAAATTGCTCGCTCAATGGTTGACGTCTTTGATTAAACTCAATGATTGTTGTTGCTCGCTCTAGCGCTGAGTTAGAATATAGAGCCATGGCACAAGTGACGTGTGAATTAGTGTGGATTCAATAGTTATTGACTGAGTTAGGCTTTAAAGCTTTAGTACCTATGACCCTGTAGTGTGATGATAAAGCTGCAGTGCATATAGCTTCCAACCTTGTGTTCCATGAGAGAACAAAACACATTGAGGTCGATTGTCATTTTACTTGAGAGAAGTTACAGAGTGGATTGATTCTTCTCAATAATATTTGAACTAGTGAACAACTTGCAGACATTTTTACTAAACCTCTGGGTAATGGGAGTATAGATTATATTTGTAACAAGCTGGGCATGATTAATATCTATGCTCCAGCTTGAGGAGGGTGTTAGAGTATAAGGGTAAAGTAATCTTTAGGAACTTTAGGGTTTATTTTATGTATATATTGAACATTATTGAATAATACAATATACTTTCCTCTCACAGATAATAGGCTGAAGGCACCAATTAAATTTAAATTATGCCTCCCAATATCTAATGCATCTGTTCATGCAAGAACCTGCCAAATTTGTGGTCCCATTTTTCTCCTAGAAGCATCACATAGAAAGAAATGAGCAACCAAAAATGAAGAGGAAGAACTTGACTGGTCAAAGTCAAAATTACGAAGATATCGGTTGTCTGTACGAACAAAACTGGCAGAAGACAGCCTACATCTAATCTAAGGTGGTTTCTTGCAAGCCATTTTCATATCACTGATGTGTGCAGATGACTGAGATTGGTTATATCAACCACTGCCTTCATCTTGCATTTCAAAGTTCTGCAATGGCTTAAAAGTTAAGCAGACGAAGATTCGAATGTATGTGGCAGAGAGCTTCTGTGATGACTGATTGATACTCTCTTGAAACTATTAATTTAGCTGCTACATAGAGGGAAAAGATGAAGGTTATTCCGGAAATATAGTTGGACTGCAGAAAAAGTAAATACTGATTGGTACAATAAGGGTGGACCAGTTGCCTTGAAGCTAATTAGAGTCTGTCTCTGTAATCAATACTACGAAAAGTTGTAATTTAGATAATTTGTTGGAAAAGCTGAGTTGATAAAGACCATTTATTCATTGAGCTAATTTGCACAGATGTTTGTAAGGAAAACGTATATGTATTATTCAATAAAGTTTAATATATATACACCAAATAATAAACCCTAAAGGAGATAAAGACTCATCTATCCTTTTTACTTCTAACACTCCCCCTCAAGCTGGAGCATAAATATTAATCATGCCCAGCTTGTTACAAATATATTCTATCCTCCCATTACCCAAGGATTTAGTGAAGATGTCTGCAAGTTGTTCGCCGGTTCGAATATGACTGGGAAGAATTATTCCACTTTGCAACTTCTCTCGGATAAAATGACAATCAACCTTAATGTGTTTTGTTCTCTCATGAAACACGGGGTTGGAAGCTATATGCACTGCAGCTTTATTATCGCACCATAGAGTCATGGGTACCAAATCTTTAAAGCCTAACTTAGTCAATAACTGTCGAATCCACACCAATTCACATGTTACTTGTGCCATGGCTCTATATTCTGACTCAGCACTACAGCGGGTAACAACACTTTGTTTCTTACTTTTCCATGATACCAGATTTCCTCCGACTAAGGTACAATACCCAGTAGTTGATCTTCTATCATCTGGAGATCCAGCCCAATCAGCGTCAGAAAAACCTTCAACCTTGATATGACCATGGTTTTGGTAAACAATTCCTTTTCCGGAGCTTTCTTCAAATACCTCAATATCCGAATAACGCATCCCAGTGAGATGTACGAGGGGAAGACAAAAAGCGACTTACTACACTAACAGGAAAAGCAATGTACGGTCGAGTAAGCGTAAGATAATTCAGCTTACCCACTAGTCTTCTATATCTCTCGGGATTATTAAGAGTTTCTCCTCCATCAGCAACTAATTTAACCCCTTGTTCCATGGGTGAATCAAGAGGCTTTGACCCCAACATACCTGTCTCAGTGAGCAAATCCAAGACATATTTTTCGTGTGAGAACAAAACCTTTCTCGTGATTGCGCCACTTCAATTCCTAGGAAATATTTCAATTTTCCTAAGTCCTTAGTTTGAAACTGTTGTTGAAGATAGGTTTTTAGCTCAGCTATACCAACCAAGTCATTTCCCGTGATGATAATATCATCAACATACACAATCAAGAACAGGTTTGCCTCCCCCGATTGTTTATAAAATAAAGAATGATCATTTCCACATCTTGATAGCCCAAAAGACAGTACAACCTCAGAAAATCTTCCAAACCATGCCCGTGGAGATTGTTTCAAGCCATATGAAGACTTGTTTAATTTGCAAACTAGTCCAGACTCCCCCTGAGCAACAAACCCCGGAGGTTGCTCCATATAAACTTCTTCATGAAGAGTGCCATGCAAGAAAGCATTCTTAACATCAAGCTGAAATAAAGGCCGGTTATATGTTGCAGCAAGAGAGATCAAAATACGAACGAAGTAAGTTTGGCAACGGGAGAAAATGTGTCTAGATAGTCAACCCCATACACCTGAGCATACCCTTTGGCAACAAGTCGTGCTTTTAAACGAGCAAGAGAACCATCGAGGTTGACTTTTACAGTATAAACCCATCGACAACCAATATCAGTTTTTCCTAGAGGAAGCGGTACTAAGTCCCAAGTTTGATTAATCTCAAGAGCCTGTAATTCTTCTTCCATTGCTGTCCTCCAGCCAGAAGTTTGTAATGCCTCGGCGACAGACTTTGGAATTGGATATTGTTCAACAGTAGTCAAAAAGGCTCGAAAAGTAGGAGACATAGAAGAGTGAGAAATGAAATTTGCAATAGAATGTTGAGTACAAGTACGTGTACCTTTGCGATGAGCAATAGGAAGATCAAGATCAGATATGAGAGGAGGGTCAGCTAATGACGGATCTGGAGCAGAAGATGACGTAGTAGTGACGGTAGGAGCAGGGGGAGCAGTAGTATCGACACGAGGACGTCGAGTACAAACCTGAAGAGGAGATGGCTTCTCTGTAGATACTGGTGATACCGTTGAAATAGTAGACCGAAAAGTGATCACATACAAGTCTTCATCCAATTCAGACACAGCAATTGGAACATTATGATAAGGAGTGGATTCAAAAAATGAAACATCGGCTGTTATAAAATATTTTCTCAGTAATGGAGAATAACAACGATATCCCTTTTGAGTGCGGGAATAACCCATAAACATACACTTGATTGCCTTGGGATCAAGTTTTGATATGCCAGGTCGATGATCACGAACAAAGCAGACACAACCAAAGATACGGGGTGGTAGGGCAAACAGGGGTTCACTAGGAAACAAAGTGGAAAAAGGAATACCACCTTGCAGAACAGAAGAAGGTATGCGATTGATGAGGTAACATGCAGTTAGGACAGCATCAGACCAAAAGGTTTTCGGAACCTTCATTTCAAATAACATGGATCTAGTAACTTCCAATAAATGCCTATTCTTCCTTTCAGCAACACCATTCTGCTGTGGAGTATCGGGAAGGGGAAGATTCATGGAGCATACCATGTTGAGTCATAAAATCAGAAAAAGATGTGGAAAAGTACTCCTTAGCATTATCGAACGCAAAACTTTAACATGCATGCCAAATTGCGTATAAATTTCAGATATAAATGCACGAAAAATAGAAAATAATTCTAAACGATCTTTCATTAAATATAACCAAGTAACTCGGGAATAGTCATCAACAAAAGTAACAAAATATCGAAACCCGAATTAGAAACCACATGACATGGACCCCAAATATCTGAATGAACTAATAAAAAAGGAGATCTGCTCGTTTAATGACTCGAGGTGTGTAACTAACACAATGTAATTTGCCAAGTTGGCATGACTCGCACTCTAGACTAGAAAGAGATTGAAAACTAGATCCCAACTTCTGAAGACTACGTAAAGAAGGATGACCAAGACGACAATGGATTTGATGTGGGGAAGCAACACTTGAGCAAGCAATTGAAGAAGCATCCTCAAGTACATACAACCCCCCTTCCTCACGTCCTCTACCAATCGTCTTCTTCGTAGCCAGATCCTGGAAAATACAAGAATCGGGATAAAAAGTTACTGAACACTGAAAGTGTTTGGTTAACTTACTAACAGACATGAGATTAAATGGAAATTGTGGAAGGTAAAGCACTGATGACAATGGCAATGAAGGAGTTGGGTTAACTGTGCCAATTCCCTTAACATGTGTAGGTGATCCATTGGCTAGAGTAACTATGGACGAAGATGGAGAAAGAGAGGAAAATATACACGAAAGACCCGACATGTGATCGAAGCCCCGAATCAATGATCCAAGGACGAGAAGTAGCCGAAAGGCATGCGGTAGCATTACTGCACGTGCCAAAGTAGCAAGTGGAAGAAACAGTGTGAGATTTGAGATTGTTGGTACCGAGCATATTCCTCTTTGGACATAACCACTACCTTATCTTCGGATGACTGTGGTGCGGAGTCAATATTAGACGCCGTATTAGCAAAGCGGGTGCTCTTTGTCCTGGTCTTCCATGTAGCTTGTAGCAAAATTTTTGAATATGACCGGTTTTGCCACAATAATGACAAACTCGTGTAGTCCCGAATTATCGGTAGATATGTGGAGTTGTCCATAAGGATGCTGATGACCTTGACCTCTCCCTATTCCTATGCCTCGGCCTCCTCCTCGGACACCACGCCCACTATATCCGCCACGGTTTCCTCCATCACTCCTATTAGCACTACCAGTTCGAGTCTGAGACACAAGAGCTGAACTCCCTACCATAGAAGTAGTATCCTGAGAAGACTCACGAGAAACTCGAAGAACTCGAGCAAATGTATCTGTGAGTGACGCTATATTCTCTCCTCCAAGAATCTGAGACCTAACAGTTTCATATTCAGAACCAAGACATCCTAAGAATCCCATTACAGCCAATTGTTCCCTTTGACGTTGCATTTGTTGAACATCAGCTGAAATAGGGAGAATTCAACTCTCATACAATCTTTTAAAGTCTGCAAAGCACTGGGTAATAGAGCGTCCCTTCCTTTCATATCGATAAAACTCTGTGATAGCTCATAAATCCGTGACAAATTATCTTGGCCAGAATACAGTACATTCAAATACTCCCATAATTCTCTGACTGTATCAATATGAGTTACCATGTCAACTACATTACTCTCCATAGAATTCAGCATTTGACCAAGAATACGTGCATCAACACCATCCCAAGTTGCATCATCTCTGGGCTTAAATTCTGTTAAGTGTCTATGTTGATCCTTGCCTGTCAAAGTAAGTTTCACGATTTTCTTCCATTGGTGGAAGTTAACACCACCCGACTTTCTATCGGTAATTCGATTAGACGAAGAGGAAATCACCTCGGTCATCACAGTATTATTCTTCGAGGATCCACTTCAATTGTACTCTTCAAGCGATCGCCCATTCTCCAAATAATAATAATAAGCAAACTCTGACTTTAGTTCCGTCAAGCAAGTCAGCCTCAATAATTCAATAACCCAATATCACCACTATCATATAAGATGACACAAGCTACCACACAACTTGCAAATCACCAAATAAATTACTGCACTTTACCCAAGCAGGAACTTTACTTCATCACAAGTATCGAATAAATTAATCAGCCAAATCAGCAACTTAAAAGAAAATTCTAACCAACAAAATCATCTCGATGAATGTTACTTCTCTCAACCCACAGCCAAGAAGAAATCGAGCGCGCCCTTGTGTTTACAGTCCAGGGCGTCTTCTTCAATGCCTACTTCCTGCACTGTACCCAAGCTGCACAGCTACGTCACCAAATCCATCACAAGATCATCATCGATCCAGAACGGCACGGGGGCAAGCAAGCCGCGCGGGCGGTGCGAGCGAGCCGCGCGGGCCGCGCGAGCGAGCAGCGCGGGCTGGCCGCGCGAGCAAGCGGCGCGAGTAGATCAGGTGAGCCGCGAGAGCGAGAGAAACCCTACTCCGGTGAGCGGCGGCGACAGCCAACTATTCCGGCGAGTCAACGGCGGCGAGTGGCTGCTCCGTCGTCTAGGGTTAACCCTAGGCTCTGATACCATGTAAGGAAAACGTCTATGTATTATTCAATAAAGTTTAATATATATACACCAAATAATAAACCCTAAAGGAGATAAAGACTCATCTATCCTTTTTACTTCTAACAATGTTAAAGATTCATTGATACATAAATCATAAAAATAGGAAAGCAATGAGCAGAAAATTGGAAGAGAGAGAGAGAGAGAGAGAGAGAGAGAGAGAGAGTAATTTCGGTGAACTTTTTTGATTCACAATGTATCTATACAATTTACAGCGTGTAAGATGAAGGTACAATATATAGACTAGCAAAATTTTTTAGGATGCCATACATGGGTTGGCACCAAGGAAAATATGACACTAGCAGTTCATAATATTGAGAAGAGCTGCTCTTGTTTTGACAAGTCTCCTGAAAATGCCTTCCACGTCCTCCTCAATTTCCCGAATGCTCGATTCCAATGCCTCCAGTCTCTTGGATACATTGTAAACTTGAGGATTAACATCATTAGCAGATTTCAGGATGGTCAATTCAACATCCAAACCTTAGATTTTGTCGTACTCCGCTTTCTCATCACACGATACGCGTCTAGGCGACAACATATTTGAGACTAAAGACCAACTGATAGGCTTCGATCTTTCCATTGGCGATGAAAGTAAATGCAACAGGGACTCAAATACTGAAAAGCTGATTTCTTCAGCTTCTCTTAATATGCTGAGAGTGGCCTCAGGTTTTGAGTGTTTCCTAAAGTAGTTTTTCTTCTTCATCTTTATCACATGATCCAAAAGCTTTATGACCATTTTCTGCAATCTTTTCCTAGATCTGATGTATGTCTTGACTTCTCTCGCCTGCTCAGGATCTCTTCCTCTTCTTCTCCGGGATGATGACTCGAGTTCCTGGATGCATTCCTTCATTTGTGAAAAATGTCTTTCACGTTCCCACAAACATCCAATAGCTTCAGAGATCCATCCAATAATTCTTCCATAGAATTCCTATGGTGTTCATGCGAAAGAGCCTCATGGGTTAGAGGCATCTGAAGCCAATCATCAATGCAGTCGTACAGATCTTTTAGGCTTCCTAACATTCGGGGTGTTGATGAGGCTAGAGATGAGGAAGTTGCATCTGATGATTTCAGCCTCTGCAACTGCTCTTCGACAGCTGTTGCTAGAGGGTGAGTTGTGGAAGGCAAGCTGATTGAGCGTGAGTGACCTGTGGTTTTAGATATCTCAACTGAAACGGCCATATTTTTTTTTCCTTTGAGGTTCTGTTTGACAGAAGGAAGCTTTTCTCTGTTGTTTATTCAAACTTTGCTACAGAAGCTGTTAAAACCAAACCCTTCAACCTAGTATATATATAAGAGCAAGAGGACATTGACAAATCTGTATTCTTCCAAGCTCATAATTGTTGTCATGTGATGGATCGTCCAACTTAGCAGAAATTGCCTCCCGTGCTTTCCGAATTATAGGAAACTGGAATCTTTAACAACAGCGAACCATCTTAATGTATTGATACAAACAGGTGGTTTGCCAACATAATTCCCAGCCAAGCGGATCAAGGTTAGGTGGTTGTAACTTATAGGTCTGAACTTGAGCATGCAGAAATTATTTAACTCTCTGCGTGCTAATGCTGCTAGGGACATGAGGAATCGTGACAGCTCGGACCTTATGTCATTCAAGTCCTTTTTATCAAGTAATGACCACAATTTATGAAAAATAAGTTTGTTTGCCATTGTGCACGAGTGGTTTGTTGGCTGACTTCCAGACCAGCTAACCAATGCTACTATAGAGAAATAAATTAACTTTTAGGCCACCTAAATATTTAGATCCAGAAAACATATGATCTGCATCAGCAATAGCCATGACAGTTCAGAGAATTGTTCAGATTTTCGTAGCGAACCCTACCTGGCATACTCATCAAAGGTGGCATTGATGTTTGGGAGAGATCAATCAAGATCCGTCTGTTGGGCTGTGAGTCAAAATAAAATGATCAGAAATTTAGTAAACAACGTGCACGGGTGGTATGCCACCGTGTTTATAAGAAAAATGGACACCAAAGATGATGTGAATTGCTGCGGAAGGATCGTTCTACGAAGGCCTAGATGGTGCGAATTGCAAACCTCGACCTCCAATCAAACCTGTGATTGGCAACCTCGGTATGAACGTGACCTGTTGACGAACACGTGTCAACCAACCAACGTTATAGACGCCACGAACGAAAGAATTCGCTATCTCGCTCGATAAGTCAAATCAACCGTCACAAGGGAATCTTGATTAGGTCAAGTCCTCAAAAGAACAGTAAAAGAGAATCTCTCAATTATTTCTCAAAGTAAAATATATCTGTCCCCAAAGAAATTCAGTCAGTCTTATATATAGGCTTTCTAGCCATCACACAAACCCTAAAACCAACCCTAGAAATATAATGCGTCATATTCTAGAATATTCCTAAACAAGAAGATATATATATATCTCTCTCTATAAATATATATCTATATATATTTGACTTGGTCAAATATTTGGTGTCCATATAATCAAATTGCGCCAAGATTTCCAAGATTCTTCAAGATTTGATCCAAGGTTATCTCCACGTTGAAGATCACGAACCATGACACCAACAGCTTGCCTAAATTGCTTGGCCCGCGCTCGAGTGATCGAACCAGTAGGAATAGACAATGGGTCCTTAGCACCTCCTCCTCGATATGGCTCGATGTCCACATCATTCCCTCCCCGTGCAAAGGATTTGCCCTCAAATCATCACGGCATCGAAAAGAGTCAAGTCAGAAACATTAAATGTGGCACTAACATCATACTTACCTGGAAGATCAAGCTTGTAGGCATTATTGTTAACTCTTTCCAAAACCATGAATGGTCCATCCCCTCGCGGTAATAACTTAGAATGTCGCTGCTCAGGAAATCTCTCTTTGCGCATATGAACCCAAACCCAATCGCCGGGTTCAAACACCACTTCCTTACGCCCTTTGTTGGCTTGCCTTGCATATTGCTCAGTCTTGCGCTCAATATTTGCGCGCGTCTTCTCATGCAACACCTTGACAAATTCAGCTTTCTTTGCTCCATCTAAATCCACACGCTCATCAATAGGTAAAGGGGTTAAATCTAATGGAGTTAACGGATTAAAACCATAGACAACCTCAAATGGTGTAAATTTAGTAGCAGAATGCATGCTCCTATTATATGCAAATTCAACATGTGGTAGACAATCTTCCCAAGATTTTATGTTCTTTTTAATAATAGCTCGCAACAATACCCCTAAAGTTCTATTAACTACCTCGGTTTGACCATCGGTCTGTGGATGACAAGTAGTAGAAAATAACAACCGTGTTCCTAATTTTTCCACAATGTTTTCCAAAAGTAGCTAAGAAATTTAGAATCTCGATCTGAAACAATCGATCTAGACATGCCATGCAAACGTACAACTTCCCTAAAGAACAAATCAGCAACATGAGATGCATTATCAGTTTTATGACAAGGTATAAAATGAGCCATCTTTGAAAACCGATCAACAACCACATAAATAGAATCTCTACCATTCTTAGACCTAGGCAATCCTAACACAAAATCCATAGAAATATCAGTCCAAGGATGCGTTGGAATAGGTAATGGTGTATACAAGCCATGCGGTTTAGTTGTAGACTTTGATTGCTTACAAGCAATGCATCTCTCATAGACACGTGTAACATCTCTCTTCATATGTGGCCAATAAAAATGTTCATGTAGTACTTCATAAGTCTTACTAATGCCAAAATGTCCCATTAAACCACCACTATGCGCTTCTCGCACCAACAATTCACGCAAAGAACACTTAGGCAAACATAGTTTGTTTTCACGGAAAAGATAACATTCATGCCTATAGAATTTATCAAATGCAGCGTGTTCACATGCTTCATATACTCTCCCAAATTCATCATCATCAGTATATAAGCCCTTGATATGCTCAAAACCTAGACACTTTGCTTCTAAAATAGTTAGAATCGCGTACCTTCGAGAAAGTGCATCGGCTACCACATTCTCCTTACCTTTCTTGTACTTGATCACATATGGAAAAGTCTCAACGAACTCCATCCATTTGGCATGTCTTTTATTCAACTTTTGCTGCCCTTTCAAGTACTTCAAGGTCTCGTGGTCGGTGTGGATCACAAACTCCTTTGGCCATAAATAATGTTGCCAAGTCTCCAAAGCTCGCACTAAAGCATACATCTCCTTATCATAGGTAGGATAATTCAATGTTGCTCCACTCAATTTTTTCGCTGAAATAAGCTATGGGACGCCCTCCTTGCATCAACACGGCTCCAATTCCTGTGCCGAAGCATCGCACTCTATCTCAAAAGTAGCACTGAAATTTGGCAAAGATAACAAAGGAGCATTAGTTAACTTATCTTTTAGCAAATTAAATGCTTTCTCTTGCTCTTCTCCCCACGTGAAACCCACGTGCTTCTTGATAACCTCAGTTAAAGGTGCGGCAATGGTGCTAAAATTTCTCACAAATCGCCGATAAAAACTCGCCAATCCATGAAAGCTACGCACCTCTCCTACTGTCTTAGGCGTTGGCCATTCACGAATTGCTTTGACCTTTTCTTCATCAACCCGTATACCATCAGCACTAACAACAAATCCTAGAAATACTAATTTGTTGGTAACAAAAGAGCACTTCTTTAGATTAGCGTATAATTGTTCGGTCCTTAAAACCTGCAAGACAGCTCGCACATGCTTAATATGGTCATCAAGGCTTTGACTATATATCAAGATATCATCAAAATAGACAACCACAAATCGACCAATAAAAGCACGCAAAAACATGATTCATAAGTCGCATAAACGTGCTCGGTGCATTAGTTAATCCAAATGGCATGACTAACCACTCATATAACCCATACTTGGTCTTAAATGCAGTTTTCCATTCATCACCTTCTTTCATCCTAATTTGATGATAGCCACTTTTCAAATCAATTTTAGTGAAAATGCAAGAACCATGCAACTCATCCAACATGTCATCTAACCTAGGAATAGGATGTCGATACTTTACCGTAATATTATTGATTGCTCGGCAATCGACACACATTCGCCAAGTTCCATCCTTCTTTGGCACCAACAAAACAGGGACGGCGCACGGGCTAAGACTCTCTCTCACATGCCCTCGCTCCAATAGTTCACTAACTTGCCGCTGAAGTTCCTTTGTCTCCTCGGGATTGCTTCGATATGCGGGTCGGTTAGGTAATGGCTGTGACATCCTGAAATTCGAGTCCTCTGAAGAATGGATGAACATGAATTTCGTCGATGCATTGTTGGTTGATCTCACTCGGAATTGATCACTCCTGAGATACTGACCTTGAGGGGAAGGGCTAATGAGGACAGAACTCGTACGGCTAAAGGACTCGACCTGGGAAAACGACTTGACCATGAGACTTGCGTGAGGATGATCCTGTAGATTGGCAGGCCGATTCAAAGGACGACTAGAAGTTGATTCGCGGACAGAACATAATAGAACGACGGGTGATTCCGTTTACTATTATCGAATCCACGAACGACCCTATGTCGATCCTCAGTAATCGTGTACTTTGAAATAAGAATCTATCCTCCGTAATTTCATGGTCAAGGACGTCCATGTGTCGAGATGTCTTGAACGTGGTTTTGCACGAGTCGGTTACGCGTGAATCCTCTGAGCCGCCCGTCAGTCTGAGTTATAACCAAAATGACATTAGGGCGAAATTGACATGGCAAGAGAACTTAGGACTGGACTTCGAATTATCGGGAATGTCCGGGACGGACGTTAGATGAAGCTACTTCAAACAGTCGACAGAGTCAATTAAGCCGAGCAATTGGAAAAGGGATTTTCGGACCGAGGAAGCAAGCCCGTGAGGACGTGGGCCGGGCCAAGTCAGTGTGGGCCTTAGGCCCAAGTTGGGACAGCCACCAAATGGGCCTAAAACAATCAAGTGAGCCATTGGGCCTAAACCAACTATTCATCTTCTAAGCCCATGGGCCAAGCCTTAACCATTTCAAAGCCCAATAAATTCCCAAGCCCACTCCTATTCATGGCCAAGCCCAATCCTTAGGCCCATCCACCAATTTCAGCCCAAGGTCATATTTGTAATTTGTGCGCAAGGTGAAATGACCAAAATGCCCCTAGAGCTTGTGGATAAGGGCAAAAGAGAAGAGAGAGAAGATGATGTCATGCATGGGGAATTGAAGTGGCCATTTAATGGCTTTAATGAGGAGTGCAACAGCCCTCCCATCACTCTCTCTCTCCCTCATTCGGTCCCCATCTCGAACGGAGCCTTCTCTCTCATCGTTTTCTCTCTTCCAGCCTGCTCCAGCTGACCCTTCGGTGAAGAATCGTATAAAAAGTGGTCTTGCCGGTTGAATCACAGAACGAGCCACCTATCATCGTTACCGGGAGAGACAGACCGTTCCAACGAGCCCAATTTCATCTCGAACGGAGCCGCCTTCCGTCCTGTACGGCCGTCGCAAGCCGCCGGTCGCCGGTCCGTCGGTCCGCCTGCAGCCTGCACTGTTTCGCGTTTTCGGGCATTTTCTCCCATTCCAGACCTTCCTTTGCCCATCCCAACCTCCAGCAAGACCCCAAGACCCCCTGGTGCCGCCGGTTGCCGACCACTCCCCTCGCCGGAGCTCCGGCCAAGCCGTTCAACTTGTTTCTCCTCCGGCGGGGCTGTTTTTCAGTGTTTTCAGTGGGAGTCCGGGCTGTGGTTGCTGTGTTGAGCTTGGGACCGCCTTGGATTGTTATGGTAGAGGTTCCGGTGCGTAGCCACTGTCGTCGCCGCCGCGTCGGTGTCTCCGGCCCGCTTAACGGGTGAGTTTAGCTCCTAATCCTTCGATTAGTGCCTAAACTTGCTTAGGGTTGGTTTAGTTAGATTTAATTCTAGTTTATGTGATTTAATTAAGTTGTATTAGCCCTAAGATAGGTGGTTAGATGGATGGATTAGATTAGTTTAGCTTAATCTTGCTTTATTTGCTTAATTGTGATTATGTGTTTAATTAAGCTTGTTTTGCTTAATTAATTGTTTGATTGTTTTAATTAATGATTTTAATGATTTATGAGTTTAATTTATCATTTATTAAATTCTGGAAATTTACTGTTCACGAAACACTATTCACAAATTACTGTTCACAAAAACACCGTTCACGAATTATTGTTCACGAAACACTGTTCACGAGTTACTGTTCACGAAACATTGTTCATCCAGAATGCGAAAAGTTGTCTAAATTCATGTGTGTTGATTTTATGAAGTGAATGGATGTGAAAATGCATGGGCATCCACGTGAATTGAATGTGATTTGTAATTTTGGGTATTTATCCCAAAATTTATTAATTTCAGTAATTAATTGGAAAATAACCGGGCGTCGGTTGACGGCACCAAAAATATTTTGGTGAACCATTAAATAGTGGGATTTTCTGAAAGAAAAATATTGTATTTTGGCTAAGGCCGATTGTGTACCCACACACGATATTTTATCGAGTATCTTTGATATCAACAAATTAGGCCAAGATATTATGAAATTGAGGAATTTAATTACGAGGTGCAATATTGTTGGCCATAGTTGAGAAGGTCGGGTGGGACCATAAAGCCATAGTGAATCTTGAGTCGGGCATCGATAAAAGGGCACGTGGGGCACCGGTGAATTGATGCATCACTTGGTGAACGAGTGCCTTAGAGAATGCACGTGGCCCAAGCATCGATAAAAGGGCACGTGGGCTCGGTGAATTGATGCATCACTTTGGTGAACGAGTGCCTTAGAGAATGCACGTGGCCCCAGGCATCGATAAAAGGGCACGTGGGCTCGGTGAATTGATGCATCACTTTGGTGAACGAGTGCCTTAGAGAATGCACGTGGCCCAAGCATCGATAAAAGGGCACGTGGGCTCGGTGAATTGATGCATCACTTTGGTGAACGAGTGCCTTAGAGAATGCACGTGGCCCCAGGCATCGTAAAATGGGCACGTGGGCTCGGTGAATTGATGCATCACTTTGGTGAACTAGTGCCTTAGAGAATGCACGTGGGCCCGGGGAATTAAGTGAGGCATCTTGGAAGAGACACGTGGGCTCGGTGATTTGATGCATCACTTTGGTGAACTAGTGCCTTAGAGAATGCACGTGTGCTCTATGACATGTAATCGAGTCGATTAATCGATGACTCGATCTGAATTGATGAATTGATGTGTGAAATTGTTATATGCATTAATTATATGCATGAGTAAATCATATTGTTTATGGCACACACGCATGAATCGATAATGTGCGAAGTGTGGCAATGGCCGGGTGAGATCGTTGGTGACGCGACTCGTATGTGATTGATGAACTGTATCATCTAACGGTCATGTGCATTGTGTGTATCATGCTGAGTGATATCGTGCAGGGTATGGCATACCAGGTGAGGTTGTATGCGAATCGACTGTTGTTTGTTGGTTGCTGGCTGTTGGTTGTTGCTTGTGGTGGGGTAGTTCTGGATAAATACCCTGGGTTGAGTTGGTGTACTAACCGGGGCTTAGGGGTGGAACTCGCTGAGATTTATATCTCACTGATTATTGAATAACCATTTTCAGGTCCCTAGTGTGAAGAGCCAGGAGCTTGAAGCGGAAGGGTCAGGAGCATAAGTGGCTCAGTAGTTCTTTATGACATAGACCTTCTGTATAAACTTGAAGTGTTTTTAAAAGTGTAATTGATTTGAAATTGTTGTCCTGCTTTTCTATCCCATGTTTGTTGAGGTCAGGAGATTAGTAATTCGCTTCCGCATGTGCAATAAAAATAAAGGGTCGGCGACGAGTCTTGGGAACGTCGCAAAATTCTATCGACCACCGAGGGATGTGTACGTGCTCGAGGTTCGGGGCGTGACAATGGCGCACCAGGAATCAAGTCAATTTGATGTTCTATGCCTCGAATCGGTGGTATCCCTCCAGGAAGTTCATCAGGAAAGACGTCTTCAAATTCCTGCAATAAAGACACAATAGGACTAGGCAAACTTGGGTCAAGATCGTTAGTAGAAAACAAAACCTCCTTGTACACAAGTACAAGCATTGGTCGATCTAGAACTAAGGCTCTCCTCACTTCACTTGATTTTGCATAAAAATTATTTTGCCTCTTTTCTTTCCTCTCTTTTTTTTCCTCGGTTTTTACCACAATATTTCTCTCGGCCTCTCCTTTTCCTTGCGTCTCAGACACACCACGCAAGCCCTCAGATTTCTCACCTTTTCTCTCTCTCTCGGCTTCTCGTTGTAACTTTAACTGATCTTGATACACCTCACTAGGTGTCATTGGTACCAAGGTATAAGTCTTTTGATTCATCACCAATGAATAACGATTAGTATATCCATCATGATGTACCTTTCGATCATATTGCCATGGTCTTCCAAGTAAGACATGACCCGCTTGCATAGGTACAACATCACACTCTACCTCATCCTTGTATTTCCCTATCTCAAATGGAATTCGAACTTGTTTCGACACCTTCACCTCACCACTATCATTTAACCATTGAAGTCTATAAGGCCTAGGGTGCTTTGTCGTTTTCAAACCCAACTTATCCACCATAGTACAACTTGCCACATTCGCACAACTACCTCCATCAATTATCATACTACAGATCTTACCATTCACCACACATCTTGTATGAAACAAGTTATCTCTTTGTTGATGATGCTCCTCCTCTTTTTACTTGCACACTCGAGAACGCCTAACCACCAATAAGTCTCCTTTTATAGCCACTTCTCCATCACTACAATCCTCCAACGGTGGCATCTCATCATCCTCTTCTTCCCTCTCACTTTCGGACTCAACATCACCATGTCCAGTCATGATCATCACCCTCCTATTAGGGCATTGATTCGCCATATGACCCCTGCCCAAACACTTAAAACATTTAATCTCACGAGTTCTAGTGTTAGGGTTTTCGGTTTTACGAAGCCGGATTCGTTCCAACTTTACCGTCCCTCTCCTTCTCCTTTGAGGTTTCGGTTTTGGTGTTGTTTCCTCTCCAATTTGGCTTTTCGTCTCTCTTCCAATTGGATCTCCAATTTTGATTTGAACCTCCTCCACTTTTGTGATTTCGGTCCATCTTCAATTGCCGCTCAACTTTGATGGCTTTGTCCACCAATTCCTCCAATTCAACATAGTGTTGCAGCTCCACTACCCTTGCTATGTCTCGACTCAAACCACTAAAAAATCTTGACATTGTGGCCTCACGATCCTCCACCACATTAGCACGGATCATGGCAATCTCCATCTCCTTGTGATACTCTTCCACGCTCTTATTGCCTTGTGTGAGATTTTGTAACTTTTGAAACAAATCTCGATGGTAATGACTTGGTACAAATCGCCTCCTCATCACCGCTTTCATCTCATCCCACGTCTCTATCGGTCTTTCACCATTGCGCCTTCTACTAGTCACAAGTTGATCCCACCAAATTATAGCATAATCAGTAAATTCAACAGCTGCAATTTTTTACCTTTTTGAGCTCGAGTATCGTTGGCAATCAAATACCATCTCCATGCGTTTCTCCCACTCTAGATACGCATCGGGATCATTCTTTCCTTGGAAAGAAGGAATCTTCATCTTGATATTGCCAAGTTCATTATCTTCTCGATGTCTAAACCCTCGGGCTCCATTCCACCTTCCAAATCGAGCATCTCGATCATCCTCCATGTCAGCCTCATCATCATCATAATGCCGCTGCCTTCTAGGTTGTGTTCTAGAGGCATCTCGTTGATGCTGCGGCCTTCCTCGAGGTATCTCTCGGTCACCATCAACCCTCATGCCATTCCCCATCATTCGGCCACTAAGCTCCTCCACTACGACCCTCAATTGTTGGATGCTTTCCATGAGCGCTTCATCCCTTCGTATGGAATCAACCTCCCTTTGATTCACGCTTTCTTCGCGCGACATATTTTAGACCTGCAAATAAACGTTAGTCACAAAAATCCTCACCAATTACTCCCTCACGTGTTTCTCTCAAGGTGTTTGTCACTCCCCTCGTGTTTAACTCAAATCTAGGCTTTTTTTTTTTTACCCTCAATTAAACTCACACACTCTTGCCTTTTTCCTCTCGTATTCTCTTTTCACAAGCTCTTTATTGGACTCAAAACCTATCTCTCAACCCCCTCACGAAAATCAATCAAACTAATCGAGACAAGATTAGATCACTTTGCTGATTTTGTTTCAACAAGTAACAATTTCAAACCAACAAGTACAACTTTCAAAATTCCAATTGAAACGCAAATCACTACTGATTTTGTTTCAATTTGGTCCACTAACAAACGAGTCGCCTTCTTGATTTTTTTTTGTTCGGCTATTTTTTTTTTCGAATCTGTTTTTTTTTCTCTTGCGCACTTTTTTTTTTTGTGCGTTTTCTTTCTTTTTTTTTTTTTTTTTTATGAAGAACTTTCTCTTTTTTTTTTTTTGACGAACTCAGATACAATTTAAGATGCTAGGAAAAAAATTAAAACTAACAACAAACAACTACGTATGGAAGCACAAAACCAATCGGATCCCTAAATTGGCTAGAATCGAAACCCTAGCTCAATAAATATCAAATTGCTGAATATAAATAGAAAATTAAAGATAAATAGACCTTGTAGAAGCAAGCTCGATACCAAACGATGTGAATTGCTGCGGAAGGATCGTTCTACGAAGGCCTAGATGGTGCGAATTGCAAACCTCGACCTTCAATCAAACCCGTGATTGGCAACCTCGGTATGAACGTGACCTGTTGACGAACACGTGTCAACCAACCAACGTTATAGACGCCACGAACGAAAGAATTCGCTATCTCGCTCGATAAGTCAAATCAACCGTCACAAGGGAATCTTGATTAGGTCAAGTCCTCAAAAGAACAGTAAAAGAGAATCTCTCAATTATTTCTCAAAGTAAATATATATCTGTCCCCAAAGAAATTCAGTCGGTCTTATATATAGGCTTTCTAGCCATCACACAAACCCTAAAACCAACCCTAGAAATATAATGCGTCATATTCTAGAATATTCCTAAACAAGAAGATATATATATATATATATATATCTCTCTCTATAAATATATATCTATATATATTTGACTTGGTCAAATATTTGGTGTCCATATAATCAAATTGCGCCAAGATTTCCAAGATTCTTCAAGATTTGATCCAAGGTTATCTCCACGCTGAAGATCACGAACCATGACACCAACAGCTTGCCTAAATTGCTTGGCCCGCGCTCGAGTGATCGAACCAGTAGGAATAGACAATGGGTCCTTAGCACCTCCTCCTCGATATGGCTCGATGTCCACATCAAAAGATCACGCATTGCCCAATATTGATGTGGAACCCAAGGGTTAGGAAATTGTTCATGTAATAATATAGCCATCTAATAGTCAAGTCCTTCTGAGCTTCCATTAGCCGTCATGTGACAGATCAGTTGACAACCTCCGGACAATTTTTCCTGTAGGTTTTATATCGATCAAGAAAACCTAGTCCATATGAAATGTATCTAAAATTTTTTTGACAATGTGCAAGCATGCAATGCCACGACGATTCTCAGAGAAGAGGATGACAATACTTCATGCATCATTTAATGCTAAAGTTGAGCGTGTGGGCTGTAACAACATCTACAGACTAACGTAGCAAGGTGACTGGTGGAATCTTTACCGTTACGGCTTAAGTATGTGTGACTATCTTGAAGATATCCCTTTGCCTTAGTTAAATAAAAGAGGTTGGCTAGTAGTTGAGATTCTTCTGATTGATGACATGAAATAGCCAGACAACTCTAAAAGGCATGCATATTGTGGAGTCGTGGGTTTGCACGGGTGGCTTGCCCTGTCTTTTGGACCAACAGCGCAGTCCACTGTAAATAAAAACTTGGTCAACAGAAGCTTTTAAGACATTTAGTTTTACAGATCTAACCAAATGATCCATAGGAACTGCCATGCACAGAGAGAGAGAGAGAGAGAGAGAGAGAGAGAGAGAGATTTAGTTTTACAGATCTAACCAAATGATCCATTGCAACTGCACTTGGTGGGGGGAGAGATGCTTCACAGTTGACTTGTCAGTACGTGATTAGAAAGCCAAGGTTAGACATAAGGGTAGGAAGGAAAGATTGGTCAGATCTGCCAAAGTTGCTTAATTGGCTAAGAGCAGACAAGAAACGGAAGCCAGAGTGATAAAATCATGTTCACATTTCTGTAAAATTCATATAATACAACTGCAAAGCATGGTAATTTTATTCTAAAGAGTGGGTCGCTTTTTGGGTGCTTCCATTTTGAAAGGTTCCTCAACCATGAACAGGGTGCAAAAATCCATACAGAACTACTACTTAATTAAAATCTGAGATTTCTTTTGCAAATGATATCCTATTAAAACGGATATAGAATTCAATTTGAAAAATGAGGGGGGAAAAGGATATCATTCCCAAACACCTGGAACAGAAAGTGTGTTGTGGAGATGTTAAATTCTAAAATGTCAGATTAAAAAGCTGATTAGAGGAGTCTTCCTTCGAGAAATAGAAGTGGCTCTATCATTCATCGGGTTTAAATGTTTGAATTCGAATACAGTGGATATATGTAATTAGTGTCGACACTCTAATTTTGAAACCCAATGAGCGAGAGATGGGCAAAGTCATTTGGTAGGCAAGTTTTTCTGTCTATTTACATCTTGTAATGATACATTGTTACACTGTACATTCTACAAAATCTTTTTCCTTGACTGGATAGGCACAAAGTAGAGAAAGATCCTAATGATTGAGATTATTGAGAAAAGAAGCTCTTGTCTTCACTAAATGCCTATATAGGCATTCCAAATCCTCCTCGATGTCCTGAATTGTTGACTCGGATGCCTCCAGTCGCATTAGTACTCGAGGGGTCATGTCTTCAACAGACTTCAGAACAGAGAGGTCAACATACAAGCCTTCGATATTGTTGTCATTTACATTCTCTTCGCAGGAAATGCGTTTGGATGAGACAAGCTTGGAAACCAAAGACCAACCATTGATCTTTGATTTCGCCTTTGGCCCAGATAAGAGACATAATAAAGACTCGAACACCGAGAGGCTGATATCTTCAGCTTCTTCTATCATGCTAGGAGCAGTTTCTTTGTTGGAGTTTTTCTTTTCTTCTCCACTCTCTTCAAATTCTCTGAAATCTTGGAGATGACTTTCTGCAGTCTCTTCTTTGATTTGATGTATGACTCCACTTCACTTGCTTGGCCACAATCAACTCCTCTCTTTCTCCTAAGTGAGGACTCTAGCTCCTGAACGCATTCCTTCATTTGTGAGAACACTTCTCTGATAGTTCCGCAAAAAATCCAACAGCCTAATCGATCCATCCAACAATGGCTCGATGCATTTGCTGTGATAATCATGGGAGATGGCCTGTTGAGCAAGGGGCAACTGAAGCAAATCATTGATGCTTTCGTACAAGTCTTTGAGGCCCCCTAAATTTTTGCACACAGATGAGGATGTTGCTTCTGATGATCTCAGCCTCTCCAACTGATCTTTGACTGATGTAGTGAGAGGGTGGCTCCTGGAAGGCAGGCTGATAGACCGGGAATGCCGAATAAATTTAGAAATCTCAACAGAGGAAGCCATTTTCGTTTGAATCGCAAAAGATAGAAGCCTTTCACTGTCTTAGATGTGGATTTGGCTCTGAGAGAATTGTGTTCATGTCACACTGGTATATATACAATTGCTGGAGGCATTTGACAGTTCAGCTCTTCCAGGCTCGAATTCGCTGTCATTAGATTGGCCCTCCCACTTTGCCAACAATGTTATCTGTTTCCGATCTCAAGCGAAGTTAGAATATTAAACAAAGATCAATCATGTGTAGATGGGCAGTATGCTACCACGATTCCCAGACAAAAGGATGACTATTATATAATTTAAGCCTGAGTCTATGAGCATGTGGGATATGTGAATAAACATCAACAAGGCTTTAAATATTGATACACACAAAGTGGTATGCCACCAAGAATCCCAGACAAGAGGATGAAATGGTTCTATCGTTTGTGTTTGAACTTGAGCATGTGTAGAACACTATAATATCAGGGTGCTGATGCTGTTGGAGACATGTGGAATCTTGACAGCGCTGAGCTGATAGTATTTAAGTTGTATTATTTGTGCAATCTCTGCATTTTACGTGAACAGGACTCTGGAGCTTAAACGTGTATCGTGGACTGGAATTAGATTCTTCCTCCCAATCTCCATTATCACATGAATTGTCGCCATCCACATGCTCAACTTCAACTTTAAAGCGTGCATGATCTTCCATTGACATCCTCCTGTCTGAGATCCTGGAAGCAAGCTGCACGTATGTGTGATTATTGAAAGAATATAAAATTTCATTTTTTAGAGACCGGGAATCCGAAGGAGACACTGATGAGGGGTTTTTGGATGAACTCTAACAGGTGCAATGCATAGACTCCACGATGTAAAGATTCCACTTGTCTCCAAGCTCTGCCATCAGATGAATATTTTTCGAGCCCACAGCTCAAGTTCAGCATTTAATGATGCACTATAGCATGGTCGCCCCTCTGTCTGAGGATCCTCAAGACACGCTACACGCGTGTACGAGTTCGCTACTATTGATTCTCGTTTCGTATAGATTGGAAAACCAGCGGAGGCATTGTCGGGAGGCTGTCGGAAGATCCATGACATGACAGGTAATGCGAGGCCGCAAGAATGGGATTGTGGACTGCGTCTTGCTCGGTATAAGTATACAAGGGTGTGGGAGGCCTGCCTACAACAACTCTCTCTCATAGAAAAAATTACATCCAGAGAAGTTAACAAGCCTCCTTCTCTCAAAGATGGCTTCATCAATCGAGACCTCGAAAATTAGCGGCCATTTCCGATCAATCAGCTTGCCTTCTAGGAGCCACCCTCTCGCGACAACCGCAGAGGAGCATTTGTCTAGGCTCAGATCATCAGAAGCGGCGTCCTCGTCCTCATCGGCATCCCAAAGTTTGGGAGAACTCAAGAGCTTGTATGACTGCATCGATGACTTGCTTCAGTTGCCTCTCACTCAACAGTTTCTTTCCCACCTGAAAAGTCCCTTCGAAGACTCGTTGGACCTTTCTCTCATGCACTTAGACGTTTGCGGGAACGTGAGGGAAGCTTTCTCACAGACGAAGGAATGTATCCAGGAGCTCAAATCATCTTTGAGAAGAAGGAAAAGAGGAGATTCCAGCTTCGCCGTTGACGTAGAAGCATACATCAACTCTAGAAAAAAGTTGAACAAAGTAATCAGCAAGTACTTGAGAAATTTGAAGAAGGAAGCCTCCAAGAAGGCCTCTCACAATGAAGCTACCCTCAGCATACTAACTGAAGCTGGAGAGATCAGCGTCTCCGTATTCGGGTCCCTCTTAAGTTTCCTTGATCTGACAAGTGCAAGCACGAAGCCCAGAGGCTGGTCCCGAGTGTTGAAACTGCTGGGACCTAAACGCGTATCATGTGACGGAGGAAAGGAAACCAATGAAGTGCAAGGCTTGGATGCCATCGTGCTCTCCCTCAGATCGAGCAAAGACATCAATAATCAAGTAGGCGATCTGTCAAAGCGATTGGAGGAACTGGAGGCGAGCATTCAAGAAATTGAGGATGACTTGGAATGCATTTTCAGGCGCCTGGTGAAATTGAGGGTTTCCCTTCTCAACATTGTTAACCACTAGAAAATCATAGCCTCTAGGGATGGCACTTTGACAACCGCATCTATAGTACGATTTTTGTAACATGTACAGCACGGCATTGTGTCATTCGAGATCGACAATCAATAAATACATCAAAACCTTGAGATTAATGATCTATCCCATGTCTCTCTCCTGGCATTCGCATAATGATTCTGTTTCTATACACGCGTTTTTGGCTTGACAGAGTTGATCTAAATTATCTATGTGACTCAGGAAAAGGAAAATGAATTACTATCGTCATCTGTGGAGTTTGGAGGATAACAAAAATCTGATTGCCTCGCTACCATGTACGAGCTACAGCATGACAGACTGACGTGGCAGAACTTTCTTTTAAGTTACTTCATGCATGTGCATAAGCCATTTCTTGCTAACCGTGTTCATATCACTGCTGTGGTGCAGTCATATCAACCACTCCCTGCATCTTGCATTTGAAAGTTCTGCGATGGCTTAAAAGTTATTGGGAGGAAGATCCGGAAATATTTCCTAGATGATGTATATGGCAGGGGGCTTCTGTGATAACTTGACAGATTGATACTGTCTTGAAACTATTAACTGTTAGCTACTCCATATAGGGAAAAGATGATGGCTATGCTAAAGATATTGTTGGACTGTGAAAAGTAAATACTGATTAGTACAATAAGGAAAGACCAGTTGCCTTGAAGCTAATTAGAGCCCATCTTTGTTATCAATAATGCAAAGAGTTGTAATTCGGATTATTGGTTGGAAAGGCTAGTCGATAAACACCATTTATTCATTGAGCTAATTGCACAGATGTTAAAGATTCATTAATACATAAATGGTTTTTCTGAACCTTTTTGATCTACTAAAGATTAATTTTATTAGTAAAGCAATAAGCAGAAAATTGTGAGAGAGCGTAAATTCAGCGAACTATTTTGATTCACTATGTATTTATACAATTTACAGTGTTTACGGTGAAGGTACAATTTACAGACTAGCAAAATCGTTTAGGATGCCATGCATGGGTTGGCACCAAGGAAAAATATGACACTAGCAGTTGATTATATTGAGAAGCGCTGCTCTTGTTTTGACAAGTCTCCTGAATACGCATTCCACGCCCTCCTCAATTTCACCAATGCTCGATTCCAACGCCTCCAGTCTCTTTGATACATTGTAAACTTGAGGATTAGCATGTTTAGCAGATTTCAGAATGGTCAATTCGACATCGATGCCTTGGATGTTTTCGTATTCCGCTTTCTCATCACATAATACGCGTTTAATTGACAACATAGTTGAGACTAAAGACCAACTGATAGGCTTTGATCTTTCCCTTGGCCCTGATAGCACATGCAACGGGGACTCAAATACTGAAAAACTGATTTCTTCAGCTTCTCTTAATATGCTGAGAGTAGCCTCAGGTTTCGAGTGTTTTCTCAGGTTGTTTTTCCTCTCCATCTTCCTCACATGATCCAAAAGCTTTGTGACCATTTTCCGCAATCTTTTTCTAGATTTCATGTATGTCTCGACTTCACTGGCCTGTTCAGGATCTCTTCCTCTCTTTCTCTGGGATGATGACTCGAGTTCCTGGATGCATTCCTTCATCTGTGAAAAATTATCTTTCACTTTCCCACAAACATCCAATAGCTTCAGAGATCCATCCAATAACTCTTCCATAGTACTGCAATGGTGTCCATGGCAAAGAACCTGCTGGATTAGAGGCATCTGAAGCCAATCATCAATGCAGTCGTACAGATCTTTGAGGCCTCTTAACTTTCGAGGTGCTGATAAGGCTGGAGATGAGAAAGTTGCATTCGATGATCTCAGCATTTGCAACCGCTCTTCGACAGCTGTTGCTATAGGGTGACTTGTGGAGGGCAAGCTGATTGAGCGTGAGTGGCCTGTGGTTTTAGAAATCTAAAGTTAATCAGCCATTTTTTGTTTCTGAGGTTCTGTTTGATAGAAGGAAGCTTTTCTCTGTTGTCAGACTCTGCTGCAGAAGCTGGTCAAACCAAACCCTTCAACCAATTATATATACAAGGGCGAGGACATTGACAAATCTGTATTGTTCCAAGCTCATTTTTGTTGTCATGTGATGGATCGTCCAACTAAGCAGAAATTGCCTCCTGTTTTTTTCCGAATTATAGGAAAACTGGAATCTTTAACAAAAGTGAACCAGCTTAATGTATTGATATAAACTGGTGGTGTGCCAACATAACTCCCAGGCAAGCGGATCAAGAGTAGGTGGTTGTAACTTCTAGGTCTGAACTTGAGCATGCTGAAATTATTTAACTCTCAGTGTCCTAATGCTGCTAGGGACATGAGGTATCTTGACAGCTCCAACCTTATATCATTCAAGTCCTTTTATCAAGTAATGACCACAATTTATGAAAAATAAGTTTGTTTGCCATTGTGCACGAGTGGTTTGTTGGCTGACTTCCAGACCAGCTAACCAATGCTGCTATAGAGAAATAAATTAACATTTAGTTCCAGAAGTCATACGATCTGCATCAGGAATAGCCATGGCAGCTCAGAGTATTGTTCAGCTATTCGTAGTGAACCCTACCTGGCACACTCATGAAATGTGGCATTGATGTTTGGGAGAGATCAATTACTATCCGTCTGTCGGGCTGTGAATCAATATGAAATGATCAGAAATGTATTAAACAACGCGCATGGTTGGTATGCCACCGTGACTAAAAACAGATGGATGCCAATTAGATCACACATTGCTCAATACTGATGTGGAACCGGAGGCTTAGGAAAATGTTTAAGTAATAAAATAGCCATATAAGAGTCGAGTCCTTCTGAGCTTCCATTAGCTGTCATGTCACAGATAGTTGACAACCTCCGGACAATGCTTCCTTTAGGTTTTATATCGATCAAGAAAACCTAGTCCATATGAAATGTATCTAAAAAGTTTTTGACAATGTGCAGGCATGCAATGCCACGGCGATTCTCAGAGAAGAGGACGACAATTACTTCATGCATCATTGAATGCTAAAATTGAGTGCGTGGGCTTTAACAACATCAATAGACTAATGTAGCAAGGTGACTGGTGGAATTTTTCCAGTTACAGCTTAAGTTTGTGTGACTATCTTGAAGATATCCCTTTGCCTTAGTTAAATAAAAGAGGTTGACTAGTAGTTGAGATTCTTCTGATCGATGACATGAAATAGCCAGACAACTCTAAAAGGCATGCATATTATGGAGTCGTGGGTTTGCACGGGTGGCTTGCCCTATCTTTTGGACCAACAGCGCAGTCCACTGTAAATAAAAACTTGGTCAATAGAAGTTTTAAGACATTTAGTTTTACAGATCTAACCAAATGATCCATAGGAACTGCGAACTGCCATGCACAGAGAGAGAGAGAGAGAGAGAGAGAGAGAGAGAGATTTAATTTTACAGATCTAACCAAATGATCCATTGCAACGCAGTTGGGGGGGAGATGCTTCACAGTTGACTTGTCAGTACGTGATTAGAAAATCAAGGTTAGACATAAGGGTTGGAAGGAAAGATTGGTCAAATTTGCCAAAGTTGCTTAATTGGCTAAGAGCAGACAAGAAATGGAAGCCAGAGTGATAAAATTGTTGGAATGTATTGGAAAATCTTCTATAATTTCTCCCTGATTATATTACGTGATATTATATTATGTGATTATATTACGTGATTATATTACGTGATATTATGTGATTTGATTTGATTTTGTTAGCTGTAAATTAGCTATTGATAGAGATTAGAGGCTAATTAGGATCTTTACCTAAATAGGTTTCTTACCTAATTTAGGTTATCTGTTCATGTATTTATACACATTGTAATCACTCTATGAATAATAAGAAGACGAATTCTTTTCTTCATGGTATCAGAGCCCAAAGGTTCTTTATCTATTTACCTCAAGTAATTCTTTTTTTCTTTGATCGTTCGATCACTATATCGGACGAATCATCAACCACCCAGTCTAACCCCCCATCACTTCTCACAAAGTCCACCGAACCTCATCCCATTCAGATCACTTCCATAAAGCTGAATGGTGATAATTTTTTTTCGGTGGTCTCGATCCGTTCGAATGTATATACGGGGTAGAGGAAAAATTGGCTATCTGACTGGAGATAACACAGAACCAGAGACAAATGACCCGACCTGGGTTGTCTGGGATGCAGAGAATTCAGCGATTATGACGTGGCTGACCAACTCCATGGAGGAAGATATTGGTGCAAATTATCTGGGCTATTATACCGCAAAGGAACTCAAGGATGCGGTGTGTGAGATGTATTCATATTTGGGTAATCAATCTCAAATCTACGAGTTAACCTTGAAGCTGGGGAAGATGAGACAAGGAGAGGAAACTGTCACAAAATACTTTCACTCTTTGAAACGTTTGTGGCAGGAGTTGGATGTATTCAATGATCACGAGTGGACGTGTATTGAAGATGGTTATCGGTACAGGAAAATTGTAGAAGCAGAACGTATCTAGGCTTTCCTAGCAGGGCTTACAGATGAGTTTGATGAAGTACGCAGCAGATTACTTGGGAAGCAGCCTCTTCCACCTATTGGAGAGGTCTTCTCAGAGGTTTGGAGAGAAGAAAGTAGACGGGGAATAATGCTGGGCAAGGTAGCTACCGGCAGAAAGGATGGACCATTGGAAGGTTCGACATTGACTATCTTCGAAGACAAGAAGGGCCATGTTCCTGCAACAATAGTCTCCGAGGCAAATGTAAGCAAGATCCCCATTAACTTGCGAAGATCAGATGGGAAACCCTGTATTTGGTGTGATTTCTGCGACAAACCCTGTCATACACGGGAGACCTGTTGGAGGATTCATGGCCATCTAGCTTCTACAACTAGTGAGGCAAGGAGACCAACTTCATTCAGTTGTGATAATAAGTCATCTCAACGTATGCCTCCTACAGCTAATGAGGCCACTGCATTCCCTTTCAGCAAAGAACAACTAAACCATCTTTTGCAGCTACTTTAGGCTGGGTTCGTATCGGGTAATCCTACTGCTTCAATTGCCTACCAAGGTAGAAATCTAAATGCCCTCTCTTGTTGTTCACAATCTGTACCTTGGATCATTGATTCAGGGGCATCCGATAATATGACTAATATTCCATATTTTTTCAAATCTTATATTCCTTGTCTTGGCAACCAAAAAATCAGAATTGCCAATGGGAGTTTTCATCTCTGCGGGTAAAGGATCAGTTCCACTTTCTAATTCTATTACACTTCATAATGTACTGCATGTTCCTACTTTAGCCTGCAGCCTATTGTCTGTTAGTAAACTTTCTAAAGAGTATGGAACTTTCAGTTCTTCCCCCGTTCAAGAAAAAATAATGGTTTGGCACCATAGATTAGGCCATCCTAACTTTGGATATTTGAAACATTTGTTTTCTCATTTGCTCAAAGATGTGGATGTTTCTTCATTACATTGTGACAATTGCCTTTTTTCTAAAAGTCATCGTACTCATTATAGTCCAAAATGGTATCGTGCATCATCACCTTTTTACTTAATCCATAATGATGTTTGGGGTCCTTCACCCGTGCCAACAAAAACCGGGAAAAGATGGTTTGTTACCTTTATAGATGATCATACTCGTTTATGTTGGACATACTTGATGAGCGCCAAGTTTGAAGTTGAGTCATTGTTCAAAATTTTTTATCAAATGGTTATGACTCAATTCTGTACTACTATTAATATTCTTCATACTGATAATGGTACTGAATATTATAACTAGTTTTTGGGGAGTTTTTTTGAAAGAAAAGGGCATCCTTCACCAATCAACTTGCCGAACTACACCCCAACAGAATGGCATTGCGAAATGCAAAAATCGCCATCTCCTTGAAGTATCGCATGCCCTCTGTTTTTCAATGCATGTACCTAAGTACTTATGGGGGGGAAGCTGTGCTAACAGCATCTTATCTAATTAATAGGTTGCCTACTCGGGTATTAAACTATACTACTCCCTTAAATTGTTTCAAACAAGTGTACCCCACAGTCCGTATTTTTTTCTGATATTCCTTTAAGGGTGTTTGGTTGCACTACATTTGTCCATCTCCCAATTTTGTGTCGATCCAAATTAGATCCTCGGGCTAAAAAGTGTGTGTTTATAGGGTGTGCATCTAATCAAAGAGATTACAAGTGTTACAATTCACACCTTGGCAAAACTCATATCACTATGGATGTAACCTTTATAAAGTCACAACTGTTTTTTTCTAACAAATCTCTTTACGGGGAGAATGCTGAAGTTAGTGAAGAGATTAACTCTCCTGTCCTTCCTACTCCTTTATTTGAATCTTCGAAAACACCTCTGCCGAATCTTGATGTGTCAAGGATAGGGGGAGAAAAAGTTCAAGATCACAATGTGATCAACAAGCCCGAGCTTCAGGTTTATACTAGAAGAAAAACTCTTCAAAGGTTGCGGATCGGAAGCGTCTTGGAGCCTCATCCGTCTCGAAGCCCCGAGAGATGATCTCTTGCGTTTGTCATCAGGTGATCCTAGTAGTACTCATTTTCCCTCCATTCATGTCTCAAATTCTGATACTAATACTTCTAATCTTGATATGCCTATAGCTCTTAGAAAAGGAGTTAGATCATGTACTTAGCATCCTATATCAAAACATGTGTCATTCCAAAAGTTGTCTCATTATCATAGAGCATTTGTGTCAAACCTGTCTCACATATCTATTCTTAGAAATATCCAGGAAGCTTTGAAGGATCCAAAGTGGAAGATGGCAGTTGAGGATGAAATGCTTGCACTAAAGAAGAATGGCACATGGGAATTGGTTGATGCACTAGAAGAAAAAAAGATTGTTGGCTGTAAATGGATATTTCTGTAAAATGTAAACGATGGAAGTGTTGGCGGTATAAAGCAAGGCTAGTGGTGAAGGGTTCACTCGGACTTATGGAGTGGACTATCATGAGACTTTTGCCCCAATTGCCAAGATAAATTCTGTTCGGATTTTACTATCTTTGGCTCTGCATTTGATTGGCCCTTACCTTAGTTAGGCGTGAATAATGCATTCTTGAATGGTGACTTGGAGGAGGAAGTGTTTATGAGTTTACCACCAGGTTTTGCGAAGCGAAGGCAAAGTTTGCAGATTAAAAAAAAAGTCGCTGTATGGACTTAAACAATCTCTAAGAACGTAGTTTGAACGGTTCGGGAAGGTGGTTAAAAGGTTCGGCTATCACCAAAGTCAAGGAGATCACACTCTATTCTATAAACACTCAAAGGAAGGTAAGAGTGCAATTCTAATCGTCTATGCTGATGATATAATATTGACCGGTGATGACAAAGTTGAGTTGGAAAGCTTGCGAGAGAAATTGGCTGAGGAGTTTCAGGTTAAGGATTTGGGTGTCTTGAAATATTTTCTTGGAATAGAATTTGCGAGATCCAAGAAGGGCATTTTTATAAACCAACACAAATATGTTCTTGATCTGCTCAAAGAGACAGGTTTATTAGGATGTAAAGCGGCAGAGACACCCGTGGAACCAAATATGAAGCTTGAACTTGCCAAGGCTGAAGAAGTGATAGACCGAGAAAGGTATCAAAGGCTTGTCGATCGACTTATTTACTTATCTCGTACTCGACCTGATATATCGTTTGCTGTAAGTATGGTGAGCCAGTTCATGCACTCACTAGGGCCAAGGTATTTTGAAGCAGTATATAGAATTCTACGCCACTTGAAGGGAAGTCCTGGTAAGGGTCTAATGTTTGAAAAACATGGACATCTGGAACTTGAGGTGTTCACCGATGCGGATTGGGCTGGAAGCAATATGGATAGGAGATCTACTTGGGCTCGCACGTTTGTTGGTGGTAATTTAGTCACTTGGAAGAGTAAAAAGCGAGTGTGGTGGCAAGAAAGCGGTGCTGAAGCTGAATTTCCATCGGTAGCACATGGTATATGCGAAGTTATGTGGATTAAATGTATCTTGGATGAACTACGGATCCTAAGTTCCATACCAATGAAAGTGTATTGCGACCATAAGGCAGCAATCGCAATTGCTCATAATCCTATGTTACATGAATGGACAAAGCATGTGGAAGTTGATAAACACTTCATCAAGGAAAAACTTGATAGTTGACTAATTTGTATGCCATATATTTCAAGTTATGATCAGGCTGCTGACATTTTGACCAAGGGATTACATAAAAGGCAATTTGTTCGTCTAGTGAACAAGCTGTCTATGGAAGATATCTTCAAGCCAGCTTGGGGAGTGTTGGAATGTATTGGAAAATCTTCTATAATTTCTCCCTGATTATATTACGTGAGATTATATTACATGATTATATTACGTGATATTATGTGATTTGATTTGATTTTGTTAGTCATAAATTAGCTATTGATAGAGATTAGAGGCTAATTAGGATCTTTACCTAAATAGGTTTCTTACCTAATTTAGGTTCTCTGTTCATGTATTTATACACATTGTAATCACTCTATGAATAATAAGAAGACAGATTCTTTTCTTCAAAAATCGTGTTCACATTTTTGTAAGATTCACATAATACAACTGAAAAGCATGGTAATTTTATTCTAAAGAGTGGGTCGCTTTTTGGGTGCTTCCATTTTGAAAGGTTCCTCTGTTATAATATGTAATATATTTTATTATTCTGAATATGATCCCAATATTGTATTCCCAATTGTATTCCGATTTATTGCCCAATTTATTACCCACGTATATTACGTGATATTTGCCCGTTAATATATTACCATAATAGTCTTGATGGAAGATACCGGTAATGTAATAAACGGAATAAAAACGTCAGTCGTCTAGTTCAAACCCTAATCACTATAGAAAACCACACCATCATGTTTGAGGGGTATTGACTAGTAGAACGGGACGTACGGTCTGGGTGTTCCCCATATTGCGAGATCAATCGCGCTACGTGGATCCTTGAAGGTTTTGGGTCTTCTACTTTTGCAAATTTCATCAATGGCTGGAGGTATGTTGATCTTTACGTTTCCATAATTCGATCCCGAATTCTGTATGAATTTATCTATTATTGATAAATCGGGATCGCCAGTTTTAAGTTTATATTTAGTCTAACAGTTGGTATCGAGCATGTTTATCTCTGCCTTGGTGAAACATTTTGGAATTTATTTTATTTTTCATTGAATTATGTATTGGGGTAAATTTGGATTTTTATTGATTGGTACGGAATTTTAAAATTCGGTCAAGTCGGGCGACCCACCATGTAATAATGAATTTGCATGATCTCACCGCCATTAGGAAGAAAACCCTTAAATCTTTCGGCATATTATTGATCGTCCGAGGTTAATCGGCGGTGAAATTTTGGTGGTTAGGGTTTTTAGGGCAGATTTTTGGCTTAATTCTGGTTCATACATTGGTCGTTTTTGCCGGATCTTGAATTTATTCGTGCGTCAACGTTCTCTTCAAAACCCATAAATCAATTTGGTTGGACATGGGCTGTGGGAGGAGCCCTAGGCGGCGGAACGAAGGAGGTCGCGGCGGAAGAATGGCGGAAGAAGAAAGCTGAAAAAAAAAAAAAAAAAAAAAAAAGGTCTCGGGCGCGTGCGTGCGTGTGTCGCACGCGCCCGAAGGACTGGAGCGGGCGCGTGCGGCGCACGCGCTCGGCAGTACTGCGCGGGCGCGTGCGTCGGGCTGAAAGCGGGCGCGTGCAAGGAGAAAAGTGCGCGTGCAACGCACGCGCGCCTGTGGTTTCTCTTTTTTGCCCCTCCGCTTTTCGGAAAATTGCGTTTCTGCCCTTGCTTGAATAAAATTCCGATTTTCCCCCTTGGGGCGTGGAAATTTGCGAATTTGCCCTTTTGGGTGTAAAATTCCTGTTTTACCCCTTATAAGTAAAATTTCAAATTTACCCCTTTGCATGTGATTTTACTGTTCTACCCTAAGGTGCAATTTTATGAATATTTTTCATAAAATTAAATGTCTAGTGATTTGTATATATTTAATTAATTAAGGATTAGCCACAGCATCTTTGATTATATTAAATTATATACATTAAGAGCCTTTGGATCACATATAGTCAAAGACAATAATTGTAATTATTCACATTAATATTATGAATTTTTATCCCACAGGAATTTTCAATATATTAATGTGATTAATTAGAGATGAAATATTATTTTATCTTTCTTAATTTACCCACAGGGATTAAGGAAGGGAATATAATTTGATAGTTTCATCATGAAGTAATTATGAATCAATTTAAATTAAAAACTTTGCCCACAGACAGTTTTTGATGTTATGTGATTCATATTTTTATAGCATGTTTTACATTGGTAAAATATGATTTAAGTTTATTAACCTCAAATATATTAATACATAAGTTTTCTTTGATTATGATGCAGTCTTACCACCTACGATTAGTTACGGTATAATTGTTCTGAGCTTAATGGAAATAACTTTAAAGAATGGAGAGAATTAGTTCTTCTTCAATTGGGGTGCATGGATCTTGATTATGCTCTAAGGTCAGATGAACCACTTGAACCTACTGAGAATAGTACTCATGTTGAACATACTCGTTATGCTCAATGGGAGCGGTCCAACCGTCTCAGTGTGATGTACATAAAGACAAAACTCTTTGCTAGCATTCGTGGTTCAGTCATTTAGCATAACAATGTCAGGGAATTGCTGGAGGCTATTGATGCACAATTTGAGTCTTCAGAGAAGGCGCATGCCATGACCCTAATTATGAAGTTCTCATCATTGAAGCTTACCAGTGTAAGAGGTGTGCGTGAGCACATCATGAAGATGAGGGACATTGCGGCTCGGCTGAAGAATCTTGAGGTTGGGATATCATAATCCTTTCTTGTATACTATATCCTAAATACTCTCCCACAAGAGTATGCCCCTTTCAAGATCTCTTACAACACACATAATACTAAATGGTCAATCAATGAACTTATGACCATGTGTGTTCAAGAGGAAGAGAGGCTGCTTATGGATAAAGGAGAAAGTGCTCATATGGCAACACAGGATAAGTATAAAGGTCAAGGCAAGCAAAGGAAAAGGTAAGATGCCTCTACCTCCCAAGTTGGCATTAAGAAAGAATCCAAGTGCTTCTTCTATAAAAGAAGGGCACATGAAGGATTGCGCCAAATTTAAGGCCTGGCTCAAAAAGAAAGGTAACCAACTTGCATGTGTTTGTTATGAAACTAATATGGTTGATGTGAGTCACAACACTTGGTGGATTGATTCTGGTTCTACAATCCACATTTCGGAATTCCTTGCGGGGTTTTGAACCAGCGGAAACCGTGGGAAATGAACAAGGCATCTATTCGGGAAACAAGATGCGCTCGCGTGTGGAAGCTATTGGGACATGCAGATTAGTTCTCAATAGTGGTTTTGTTTTAATTTTAGAAAGGACCTTTTATATTCCTAGTTTTTTTCTAGAATTTAATTTCAGTTTCAAGACTTGTACCTTTGGGATACTCCTTTGAATTTTCAGATTCAACATTTAATTTATTGTATAAATCTGAAATTGTTGGGAGTGGTATTTTGTCTGACAGTCTCTTTCGAATTAATTTACAAGACAATGCCATTAATAATGCGATGCATGTTCATGACAATCTTTGGTATAAAACGATGTGTTGTGAATGAGGATTCCTCTATGTTGTGGCACTGGAGGTTGGGACATATCTCCATGGATAGAATTAAGAGACTAGTAAATGATGGAGTACTTAATACTCTAGATTTTACTGATTTTGACACTTGTGTGGGTTTGTATAAAGGGAAAGCAGACTAACAAGTCAAAGAAAGGTGCCAAGAGAAGTATGCAAATATTTAAAATCATACATATAGATATTTGTAGTCCATATATGGACTCAAATGATCAGAGATACTTCATCTCTTTCATAGACGATTATTCACGATTCATGTATCTCTACTTACTTCGTAATAAGCACAAAGCACTAGATGCCTTTAAGGTATTTAAAATCGAAGTAGAGAAACAATGCGACAAGCAAATTAAGATCGTGAGGTCGAGGGGAGGTGGAGAATACTATGGTAGATACACGAAGATGGACAAGCACTGGTCCATTTGCGAAGTTTCTTGAAGAGCATGGGATTATTGCCCAATACACTATGCCTGGTTCACTGAACCAAAATGGTGTCGCAGAAAGAAGAAACCGAACATTATTGGACATGGTGCGGAGTATGCTCATCAACTCCAAACTTCCTAAATTTTTGTGGACTGAGGCTCTTAAAACGGCTGTGTTCATATTAAACCGAGTTCCAACCAAGGCTGTTCCAAGGACACCTTTTGAGTTATTCAAAGGTTGGAAACTGAGTTTGCGACATGTACGTGTTTGGGGATGCCCATCTGAAGTAAGAGTCTACAATCCACAAGAAAAGAAGTTAAATCCAATGACTATAAGTAGGTATTTCGTTGGATATGCCGAAAAGTCCAAAGGATATAGATTTTATTGTCCATCTCACACCACTAGGTTTGTGGAATCAAGAAATGCTAAATTTCTTGAGAATGATCGATTAGTGGGAGCAATCAATTCGGGGACTTTGTTCTGAAGAAGATCATTCAGATACTCAACCTTCCACTTCGAATCTTGGATTGGTTGTTGCCAACGCCCCTTCAGTTCAACCGGTCGTTGAGCAACCAATCATTGAAGATCCACAACCTGCGATATTGATCCGGTAGACCCAAGCTGTTCAACAATTACCGGATCTTTGTTGAGCTTCCCGGTTGAACAACAAACTCCTCGGGAGGATGTTGATGCAACATTAAGAAGGTCTACTAGAATGAAGAAATCAGCAATTCCTAATGAATATATTGTGTATCTACAAGAATCGACTATAATGTTGGAGCTGAAAGTGATCACGAGGCGTTTTCACAAGCCATGAGTTGTGATAAATCCAATTTATGGTACAATGCTATGAAGGAAGAGATGAATCCTATGGCATCAAACGAAGTCTGGGATTTAGTTGAGTTGCCTAATGGTGCGAAGGCCATTGGTTGTAAATGGGTCTTCAAAACTAAAATGGATTCATTAGGCAATATTGAGAGATACAAAGCCAGACTCGTTGCCAAGGGATTTACTCAAAAGGAGGGAATCGATTACACGGAGACGTTTTCTCGTATCCAAGAAAGATTCTCTTCGTACTATTTTGGCATTGGTTGCTCATTTTGATATGGAATTATATCAAATGGATGTGAAAACAGCATTCCTTAATGGAAAATTGGAAGAAGTGGTTTACATGAAACAACCGGAAGGATTCTTCTCTAGTGCTGGTGAGCATTTGGTATGCAAGCTTAAAAGGTCTCTATATGGCTTGAAACAAGCATCCCGCCAATGGTACTTAAGATTCCATGAGGTCATCTCTTCATTCGGTTTTATAGAGAATGTCATGGATCAATGTATATACCAGAAGGTTAGTGGGAGCAAAATTTGTTTCCTTGTGTTATATGTAGATGACATTTTACTTGCAACCAATGATAATGGGTTGTTATATGAAGTGAAACAATTTCTCTCTAAGAGTTTTGATATGAAGGATATGGGTGAAGCATCTTATGTCATTGGCATTAAGATCCATAGAGATAGACCTCGAGGTATATTAAGACTATCTCAAGAAACTTATATCAATAAGGTCTTAGAGAGGTTTCGGATGAAAGATTGTTCACCAAGTATAGCACCCATTGTGAAGGGTGATAGGTTTAATTTAAACCAATGCCCGAAGAACGATTTTGAAAGGGAACAAATGAAGAACATCCCATATGCTTCTGCTATCGGAAGCTTGATGTATGCTCGAGGTTTGCACTCGACGACATAGCTTTTTTGTGGGAATGTTGGGAAGATACCGAGTAATCAGGTATGGACCCTTTGGAGAGCTGCAAAGAAGGTGATGAGGTACCTTCAAGGAACAAAGGGACACATGCTTATGTATAGACGGACGAGACAACATGGAAGTAGTTGGTTACTCGGACTCGAGACTTTGCTGGCTGCATTGATTCCGTAAATCAACATCGGGATATATTTTTATGTTTGCTAGCGGAGCTGTATCACGGAGGAGTGCAAAAACAGACCTTAGTTGCCACTTCCACTATGGAGGCGAGTTCATTTCCTGTTTTGAGGCCACCTCACATGGTGTGTGGTTGAAAAGTTTCATATCGGGGCTTAGAGTTATGGATTCCATTGCTAGGCCATTAAGAATGTTTTGCGACAATTCAGCTGCAGTTTTTATGGTTAAGAACCACAAAAGTGGTAGTCGAAGCAAACACATCGACATCAAGTAATTAGCCATCAGAGAACGTGTTAAAGAGAAGAAAGTGGTCATAGAACACATATGCCTTTGGATTGATGATAGCTGATTCTTTAACTAAAGGCATGCCACCAATGAGTTATAAGGATCATGTATCTAGAATGGGCATTGGTCCAATCATGTAAATTTTTTTCTTTATATAGAAGAATTTGTGAGACTTTTATTCATTTATAATGTTTTTCTCAATACAGTTGTATACATTCAGTTATTATGAGAAAAACAATTACGTTTGACCTGGAATAAACATAAGGTTTATTCATTAAGTTATTTGATCACATATGGACTGATGAAATACATTGTGATACACGGAAGATAATACTCGCTCTAAGAGGACTTATCGCCGTGATTCATGTGTTTTATTTAAGTATGAAGTTTATGTGGGTTTGGGTTAATAACTCATTTGATGGAATATTGGGATCAAGTGGGAGAATGTTATAATATGCAATATATTTTATTATTCTGAATATGATCCCAATATTATATTCTCAATTGTATTCCGATTTATTGCCCAATTTATTACCCACGTATATTACGTGATATTTGCCCGTTAATATATTACCATAATAGTCTTGATGGAAGATACCGGTAATGTAATAAACGGAATAAAAACGTCAGGTCGTCTAGTTCAAACCCTAATCACTACAGAAAACCACACCATCAAGTTTGAGGGGTATTGACTAATAGAACATGACGTACAGATCTGGTGTTCCCCATATTGCAGATCAATCGCGCTACGTGGATCCTTGAAGGTTTTGGGTCTTCTACTTTTGCAAATTTCATCAATGGCCGGAGGTATGTTGATCTTTACGTTTCCGCAATTCGATCCCGAATTCTGTATGAATTTATCTATTATTGATAAATCGGGATCGCCAGTTTTTAAGTTTATATTTAGTCTAACATCCTCAACCATGAACAGGGTGCAAAAATCCATAGAGAACTACTACTTAATTAAAATCTGAGTTTCTTTTGCAAATGATATCCTATTGAAATGGATATAGAATTCAATTTGAAAAATGAGGGGGGAAAAGGATATCATTCGCAAACACCTGGAACAGAAAGTGTGTTGTGGAGATGTTAAATTGTCAAATGTCAGATTAAAAAGCTGATTAGAGGAGTCTTCCTTCGAGAAATAGAAGTGGCTCTATCATTCATCGGGTTTAAATGCTTGAATTCGAATACGGTGGATATATGTAATAGTGTTGACACTCTAATTTTGAAACCCAATGAGAGAGAGAGACGGGCAAAATTATTTGGTATGCAACTTTTTCTGTCTATTTACATCTTGTAATGATACATTGTTACACTGTACATTCTGCAAAATCTTTTTCCTTGACTGGATAGGCACAAAGTGGAGAAAGATCCTAATGATTGAGATTATTGAGAAGAGAAGCTCTTGTCTTCACTAAATGCCTATATAGGCATTCCAAATCCTCCTCGATGTCCTGAATTGTTGGCTCGGATGCCTCCAGTCGCTTTAGTACTCGAGGGGTCATGTCTTCAACAGACTTCAGAACAGAGAGGTCAACATACAAGCCTTCGATATTGTTGTCATTTACATTCTCTTCGCAGGAAATGCGTTTGGATGAGACAAGCTTGGAAACCAAAGACCAACCATTGATCTTTGATTTCGCCTTTGGCCCAGATAAGAGACATAATAAAGACTCGAACACCGAGAGGCTGATATCTTCAGCTTCTTCTATCATGCTAGGAGCAGTTTCTTTGTTGGAGTTTTCTTTTTCTTCTCCACTCTCTTCAAATTCTCTGAAATCTTGGAGATGACTTTCTGCAGTCTCTTCTTTGATTTGATGTATGACTCCACTTCACTTGCTTGGCCACAATCAACTCCTCTCTTTCTCCTAAGTGAGGACTCTAGCTCCTGAACGCATTCCTTCATTTGCGAGAACACTTCTCTGATAGTTCCGCAAAATCCAACAACCTAATCGATCCATCCAACAATGGCTCGATGCATTTGCTGTGATAATCATGGGAGATGGCCTGTTGAGCAAGGGGCAACTGAAGCAAATCATTGATGCTTTCGTACAAGTCTTTGAGGCCCCCTAAATTTTTGCACACAGATGAGGATGTTGCTTCTGATGATCTCAGCCTCTCCAACTGATCTTGACTGATGTAGTGAGAGGGTGGCTCCTGGAAGGCAGGCTGATAGACCGGGAATGCCGAATAAATTTAGAAATCTCAACAGAGGAAGCCATTTTCATTTGAATCGCAAAAGATAGAAGCCTTTCACTGTCTTAGATGTGGATTTGGCTCTGAGAGAATTGTGTTCATGTCACACCGGTATATATACAATTGCTGGAGGCATTTGACAGTTCAACTCTTCCAGGCTCGAATTCGCTGTCATTAGATTGGCCCTCCCACTTTGCCAACAATGTTATCTGTTTCCGATCTCAAGCGAAGTTAGAATATTAAACAAAGATCAATCATGTGTAGATGGGCAGTATGCTACCACGATTCCCAGACAAAAGGATGACTATTATATAATTTAAGCCTGAGTCTGTGAGCATGTGGGATATGTGAATAAACATCAACAAGGCTTTAAATATTGATACACACAAAGTGGTATGCCACCAAGAATCCCAGACAAGAGGATGAAATGGTTCTATCGTTTGTGTTTGAAATTGAGCATGTGTAGAACACTATAATATCAGGGTGCTGATGCTGTTGGAGACATGTGGAATCTTGACAGCGCTGAGCTGATAGTATTTAAGTTGTATTATTTGTGCAATCTCTGCATTTTACGTGAACAGGAGATATATTTACTCTGGAGCTTAAACGTGTATTGTGGACTGAAATTAGATTCTTCCTCCCAAGCTCCATTATCACATGAATTGTCGCCATCCACATGCTCAACTTCAACTTTAAAGCGTGCATGATCTTCCATTGCCATCCTCCTGTCTGAGATCCTGGAAGCAAGCTGCACGTATGTGTGATTATTGAAAGCATATAAAATTTCATTGTTTAGAGACCGGGAATCCGAAGGAGACACTGATGAGGGGTTTTGGATGAACTCTAACAGGTGCAATGCATAGACTCCACGATGTAAAGATTCCACTTGTCTCCAAGCTCTGCCATCAGATGAATATTTTCGAGCCACAGCTCAAGTTCAGCATTTAATGATGCACTACAGCATGGTCGCCCCGTTGTCTGAGGATCCTCAAGACACGCTACACGCGTGTACGAGTTCGCTACTATTGATTCTCGTTTCGTATAGATTGGAAAACCAGCGGAGGCATTGTCGGGAGGATGTCGGAAGATCCATGACATGACAGGTAATGCGAGGCCGCAAGAATGGGATTGTGGACTGCGTCTTGCTCGGTAGAAGTATACAAGGGTGTGGGAGGCCTGCCTACAACAACTCTCTCTCATAGAAAAATTACATCCAGAGAAGTTAACAAGCCTCCTTCTCTCAAAGATGGCTTCATCAATCGAGACCTCGAAAATTAGCGGCCATTTCCGATCAATCAGCTTGCCTTCTAGGAGCCACCCTCTCGCGACAACCGCAGAGGAGCATTTGTCTAGGCTCAGATCATCAGAAGCGGCGTCGTCGTCCTCATCGGCATCCCAAAGTTTGGGAGAACTCAAGAGCTTGTATGACTGCATCGATGACTTGCTTCAGTTGCCTCTCACTCAACAGGTTCTTTCCCACCTGAGATGTCCCGCCGATGAGTCGTTGGACCTTTCTCTCATGCACTTAGACGTTTGCGGGAACGTGAGGGAAGCTTTCTCACAGACGAAGGAATGTATCCAGGAGCTCAAATCATCTTTGAGAAGAAGGAAAAGAGGAGATTCCAGCTTCGCTGTTGACGTAGAAGCATACATCAACTCTAGAAAAAAGTTGAACAAAGTAATCAGCAAGTACTTGAGAAATTCGAAGAAGGAAGGCTCTAAGAAGGCCTCTCACAATGAAGCTACCCTCAGCATACTAACTGAAGCTGGAGAGTCAGCGTTTCCGTATTCGGGTCCCTCTTAAGTTTCCTTGCTCTGACAAGTGCAAGCACGAAGCCTAGAGGCTGGTCCCGAGTGTCGAAACTGCTGGCACCTAAACGCGTATCCTGTGACGGAGGAAATGAAACCAATGAAGTGCAAGGCTTGGATGCCGTCGTGCTCTCCCTCAGATCGAGCAAAGACATCGATAATCAAGTAGGCGATCTGTCAAAGCGATTGGAGGAAGTAGAGGCGAGCATTCAAGAAATTGAGGATGACTTGGAATGCATTTTCAGGCGCCTGGTGAAATTGAGGGTTTCCCTTCTCAACATTGTTAACCACTAGAAAACCATAGTCTCTAGGGATGCCAATTTGACAACCGCATCTATAGTACGATTTTTGTAACATGTACAGCACGGCATTGTGTCATTCGAGATCGACAATCAATATATACATCAAAACCTTGAGATTAATGATCTATCCCATGTCTCTCTTCCAGTATTCGCATAATGATTCTGTTTCTATGCACGAGTTTTTGGCTTGACAGAGTTGATCTAAATTATCTATGTGACTCAGGAAAAGGAAAGTGAATTACTATCGTCATCTGTGGAGTTCGGAGGATAACGAAAATCTAATTGCCTCACTACCGTGTACGAGCTACAGCATGACTGTGACATCCTGAATTTTCGATCCTGTCGCGAATTTATGAACTAGGTTTTTCATCGACACGCCCATGGTCCTTTTTCTCTGAGTTGGCTACTCATGAGATAACTGATTTATCTGGTGAAGCCGTTAAGGGATATAAATGTGACAAATTTGAGAATTTAATCAGAAATCGATTGCTCGACCGTGCTAATCAGCAAGGGTCAATGTGGCACCGTTAAAATAGATTAGAGACCGGAAATATGTCGATTTGACAAAAGCACGTAATTAAAGTGAATCAAGCCTAATTGCAAAATTCGCGTCGAACGGCACTACATTGATTTTTCTATCGATTTTGTATCCGGTGCCCGTAATTGAAATTTTGAGATTTTCACGACAACCAAGAGTCGCCTATGAGTCAGAGATGTACAATGTGGATCGAAAATAATCGACCACAGGTCAAACACTCTAAAAATTCCTAAAGGCTACCCGGTATGTTAGGTCACGCTAAAATCACGTTCGATCGAAATTAACCACGAAATTGAACCCGGTTTCAGAAATCGAAAGTTTTAGCGTGTCACAATTTAGTTTTTGGACGTTGACTCATCATTTGAAGAATTTTCTGCGAGCCCGGATTTTTGGCGAAAAATCAAAATTTGCCTAAATTGGATTAAGAATTTCGGAGGGGCCTCTTTCATTGGATTTTTGGGTTACCAATTTGAATTAATTGGTGGAGAAATGGTGGAAATTGTATGGCAGCTTCAAGGAGATTTCTTGGTCACCAATTGGGCTTGAATTGTTGAGGATTTGAATGGAACTTGAGGGGAATGGGTGCAAATTCGTAGGAAGGAGGGGCTGCTGCAATTTGGCCTTCATTCTTGGCTTGTTTGAGAAGTTTGGGAGGGAAATTGCTGCTGGATAGAGCTGAAGACTTATGGGGCTTATACTCAAGTGTTTTGGATATTTTGGGTGGACTTTGAGGGCTTCTTGTTCTGCCCTTCCCAATAGAACCTTACAGCTTCTTCTTCATTTTCACCTCCTTCAACCTTCATTTCCAGAGCAAACAACCAGCACAGCCCTTCCATCCCTGTTGCTTCGTCCACTAGCCTCACGTCGCCATCCAAGCCGTCGCCCGAACCACCTGCCTGCTCACGTCTAAACCAGTCCAGCGACCAGCCGCCTGCGCACCGTCCCCGCGCGTGAGCCCGTCCTTGTCCGCGCCCTTGGCTGCTCGTCGCCGTCTGCCTGCAAGTCACCGGTGTCGCTCCAGCCGTCCACTGTGTCCAGCTCTCTCCGTCGGACCAGCCAACCCAAGCCCAGCCCTTTCCAGCCCCTCGGCTCCCTTGGACTAGCTCAAAGCATAACCGAACTCACAGCTTGAGCTATGAGCTTTGTGGGCTGTTTTCGGGCCCTTTCGAGTCTCTTTTGGTGTCGTCGTAGACCCGAACTGTGGTCGCCGTTGCGCCGCAGTCACCGTGAACCAGTTTTCGTGCTAAACCGGTGAGTTTACCTCATAATCTCTAATTAGGATGCTAATTATATTTAAAGGTGGATTAGTGGCTAATTAGTGGATTAGTTAGTCTTAAGTGAGGTTAGGGTAAATTAGTTAGCTTAGTTAGTTAATTAGATTAATTAGCAATTAGGTGGTTAGTTATTTTAGTTAGCTAAATTAGTAGGTTAGATTAGTTTAATTGAGTCCAATTAGGTGGTGATTAGTGTAAGTAGATTAATTAGTGGTTTAATTTAATTATTTTGCAATTTATTTAATTATTTATTAATTAACGTAAATTAAACTGGATAGCTAGTTGTTAGAATTTCGTGCTAATAGTCATGGTTGTATTGGTTTGTGCAATTGAGTGTTAAATTGTATGATTGGATGCTTGATGGTGATTTTGAATTATGTGGCACCCCCAAAACCGGTAGGGTCGCCACAGATACTTATCTCTACGCCTAATGAATACTAGTGCATCTCTTAGTAGAAGTATCATAGTTCCCTAGGCATTTTTTTTTTTTAAACAGTCCCAATAGCGACTCATTAGCGGAAGCATAATTTAATATCACCATCTCTCCCTCCAACAAACATGATACAATGCACACCACTAATTTCCATAGGAAAGGATAAAGCCGAGCCACTTTTATTTACATATTTTCATGATGGATTTTCACAGGTCGGTACATCAAAAGAAAGGCCAAGACTC